>CAMXCT020004079.1:0-35352 GCA_947184155.2 Cladocopium goreaui | reverse complement strand
GCGTACTTTTAATACTTCTAGTAGTAGTAGTAGTAGTAGTAGTAGTAGTCGTGGTGGTAGTAGTAGTAGTAGTAGTCGTGGTGGTAGTAGTAGTAGTAGTAGTAGTAGTCGTGGTAGTAGTCGTAGTAGTAGTAGTAGTAGTAGTCGTAGTAGTAGTAGTAGTAGTAGTAGTGGTAGTAGTAGTAGTAGTAGTAGCAGTAGTAGTAGTAGTAGTAGTAGGAGTAGGAGTAGTAGGAGTAGTAGGAGGAGTAGTAGTAGTTGTTGTAGTAGAAGCAGTAATAGTAGGGGGGGCCGGCGGGCAGGACTGCAGTGCTTGGTCATGAAACAAAAACTACCACGCTTATATGGAATTACTGTTTGGGATCTACGGCCGCTGCTTTCTTGCTGTTGGGGATATTCTTTGGGCTTATTTTTTATTATTGAGCTGATGCTCATCGTCGGCTCCGCCGGATTACTCGACCCTCCATTTCATCGCAGTGTGGGCTTGAAAGCTATTGAATGAGGACCTGCTTCAGAAATATTTTCCTTATGTTTTTCCCCAACAGCGTAAGCTTGGGGTCTTCAGCCATAGTAAAGGTTCCGGAGCAGGTCGGAGCAGCCAAATCCGTTGGGAACCGGGTTCCGGGGAAGGTTCCGGGGAGGAGTTTCCTTTTACGGGAGAATCCCTCGGGGCAGCCAGATCGGCACGGCGCAAGGTTGGGAACCGGGTTCCCAGCAAGAGGTTCCCAAGCAAGGTTCCCAGGAACAGGTTCCCAAGCAACGGTTCCTAGCAACCAGGAAGAGGTTCCCAGCAAGGTTCCCCCCAAAGGCTCCCCAAGCAAGGTTCCCAAGCAAGGTTACCAGCAAGGTTCCCAGGAACCGGTTCCCAGGAACCGGTTCCCAAGCAAGGGTTCCCAGCAACCAGGAAGAGGTTCCCAAGCAAGTTCCCAAGCAAGGGTTCCCAGGCAAGGGTTCCCAGGCAAGGTTCGCAAGCAAGGCTCCCAGGCAAGGTTACCAGGAAGAGGTTCCCAGCAAGGTTCCCAAGCAAGGTTCCCAGGCAAGGTTCCCAAGCAAGGTTCCCAGGCAAGGTTACCAGGAAGAGGTTCCCAGCAAGGTTCCCAAGCAAGGTTCCCAGGCAAGGTTCCCAAGCAAGGTTCCCAGGCAAGGTTCCCAGGAAGAGGTTCCCAGCAAGGTTCCCAGGCAAGGTTCTCAAGCAAGGTTCCCAGGCAAGGTTCCCAAGCAAGGTTCCCAGGAAGAGGTTCCCAGCAAGGTTCCCAAGCAAAGTTCCCAGGCAAGGTTCCCAGGAGGAGGTTCCCAGGAAGAAGTTCCCAGGAAGAGGTTCCCAGCAAGGTTCCCAACAAAGGTTCCCAGGCAAGGTTCCCAAGCAAGGTTACCAGCAAGGTTCGCAAGCAAGGTTCCCAGGAACCGGTTCCCAAGCAAGGGTTCCCAGCAAGAGGTTCCCAAGCAAGTTCCCAAGCAAGGGTTCCCAGGCGAGGGTTCCCAGGTAAGGGTTCCCAAGCAAGGATTCCCAAGCAAGGGTTCCCAGGAAGAGGTTCCCAAGCAAGGTTTTCAGGAAGAGGTTCCCAAGCAAGGGTTCCCAGGAATAGGTTCCCAAGCAAGGTTCCCAGGAAGAGGTTCCCAGCAATGCAAGGTTCCCAAGCAAAGTTACCAGGAGCAGATTCCCAAGCAAGGCTTCCCAGGAAGAGGTTGCCAAGAGGAATGTTGCCAGGAAGAGGTTCCCAGGCAAGGTTCCCAAGCGGTTCCAAGCAAGGTTCCCAGGAAACAGGTTCCCAAGCAGGAAGAGGTTCCCAAGCAAGGTTCCCAGCCGCAGGTTCCCAGGAACAGGTGCCCACACAAGGTTCCCAAGAACAGGTTCACAAGTAAGGTTCCCAGGAAGAGGTTCCCAAGCAACAGGTTCCCAGGAACAGGTTCCCAAACAAGTTTCCCAATAACAGGTTCACGAGTAAGGTTCCCGGAAAAAGTTCCCAGGCAATGTTTCCAGGAAAAGGTTCCCAAGCAAGGTTCCCAGGAACAGAGTCTGAAGCAAGGTTGCTAGGAAGAGGTTCTCAAGCAAGGTTCCCAGGAAGAGGTTCGCACGCAAGGGTTCCCAGTTGCTCTTGGAAATTTTGCTTGGGAACCAGCTCTTCCTGGGAACGCTTGCTTGGGAACCTGTTCCTGCAAGCCTTGTTCCTGCTTGGAACCTTGCGCCGAAACGGTTCCTGGGACCTTGCTTGGGAACGGTTTTTGGGAACCGTACTTGCAAGCGGTTCCTAAGAGCTTAAGTAGCCTTGCTTGGGAACTTCTTCCTGGATACCTGCTTGGGAACCTCTTCCTTGGAACTTGCTTGGGAACTTTTCCCCAACAGCGTAAGGTTGAGGTCTTCAGCCACCCTAAGAACAAGATTTCCAGTCAAATTTACCAGGAACAGGTTCGCAAGCAAGGTTACCAGGAATGATTTCCAAGTCAGGTTCCCAAGAACAGGTTCCCAAGCAAGGGTTCCAGAAACAGTTGCCAAGCAAGGTTCCCAGGAACAAGTTCCCAAGGTTCCAAGAACAGTGCCTCAAGTTTCCAAACAAGAGTTCCAAGAACAGGTTTGCTTGCAGGGTAGCAAGGTTACCAAGCAAGGTCCTTGGGAACAGGTTCCCAAGCAAGGTTTCCACGAACAGGTCCCAAGCAAGGTGCCCAAGGACAGGTTTGCAAGCAAGCTTCGCAAGAACAGGTTCTCAAGCAAGGGTTCGAAGAACAGGTTCCCAAGAACTGGTTCAGGTTCCAAGAACAAATTCTCCAGGAAGATTCCGAGCAATAGGTTGCCAGCACGGTTCCCACGAACACGTTCCCAAGCATGGTTCCAGGTTGCTCATGTTCCCAGGAACAGCTTTCCAAGAACAACTTGCAAAGCGAAATTTCAACCAACATCTGCAAGCAAGGTTGGAAGCAAGAACAGAATCCCAAGCAAGGTTCCGAAGGACAGGTTCCTAAACAAGGTTCCCAAGCAAAGTTACGAAAACCAGGTTCCCGAGCAAGGTCCCAATGAACAGGTTTGAAGCAAACAGGCGAAGTTTCCAAGAACAGGTTCCCAAGAGAGAGTTCCCAAGAACAGGTTACCAGGCAATGCTCCCAAGAGCGGGTTCCTAAGAATAGGCTCCCAAGAACAGGTTCCCAAGCAAGGTTCCGAAGTGTCAAGCAACGTGTCCAAGAACAGTTGCCCAGGCAAGGTTCCAAGAACATTGAACAACAGAATCAGGAGAACTGCAAAGTTTGAAGACTTGTTCTAATAACGGAATGGAGAGATTGAAGAAGAACTAGTTTTACTTCAAAACATGATACGGCACTCGCACATGGATAGAAACACTAGACGACAGCGTGGCATGAAAGAAAGCAGGAGGGAAGAGACGAGAAGATCATACACAAGAAAAATGATGATGGTGATGATGATGATGATGACGATAGTGATGGCGATGACGATGGCGAGGATGAATGGCGATGGAGATGATGATGAATGATAGCTGACGCGAGTCAAATGTTATATATATCCACGATTTCATGCCTTTTTTCTCCCCGCAGAGGGTTTGCTCCAGGGCTGGCACCTGAGCGACAGTCAGAATCAAAAGACACGTTGTCTTTACACAGCGAAAAAATTACACAGAGAAGATTTTACACACAGAAGCCTTTACACAGAGAGGGATTTACACAGAGCAGCTTTTACACAGACGCTTTTGCACACAGACGCTTTTATATACAGAAGCTTTTACACAGAAAAGCCTTGTCACCACAGAAAGCCTTTAAACAGAGCAGCTTTACACACAGACGCTTTTTCACAAAGAAGTTTCTACTCACAGGAACTTTAACGCGCAGATGCCCAAGCTTTTACACACAGGAGCTTTTGCACACACATGCCTTACAAAAAGAAGCTTTTAGACACAGAAACTTTTACAGCCTTTTCACAAGAAAGCTTTTACACAGAAGCTTTTGCACAGAGATGCCTTTACACACAGAAGCTTTTACACACAGAAGCTTTTACACAGAGAAGATTTTGCACAGAGAAGCTTTTTCACAGACAAGCGTTTGTGGGAAGGAACTTTGAGCACAAACGGTTTTTACATACAGCAGCTTTCACACAGAGAAGCCTTTGCGCGGACCAGCTTTTACACTTAGGTTTGTTTTCACAGAGCAGCGTTTATGCGGAGCAGCTTTTACACACTGAAGCTTTGACGCAGAGAGGCCTTTACACAGACAGGGCTTTTACGCACAGAGGTTTTCACACGGAAGCTTTACACAGAGAAGCTTTGACACAGAGAAGCGTCTAAACAGAGCATCTTTCAAACACAGAAGCATTTACACACAAAAGCTTTACACACACACACAAAAGCTTTACACACACACGCCTGTACACACAGAGCTTTTACACACAGACGCTTTTACGCATAGAAGCTTGTTCACAGAGCAGGGTTTACACAGAGCAGCTTTTACACAGAGAGAGGCCTTTGCACAGAGCAGCTTATACAATCTTATACACACAGAAACTTTAAACACGCAAATGCCCAAGCTTTTACACAGACAGGTCTTTACACATAGAGGCATTTACACAAAAGTTCTTCACACAGATGCGGCAGATGTTTCTACACATAGAAGCTTTTGAACACAGATGCCTTTCCACACAGAAGCATTTACCCAGAGAGGCTTTGACATATACACGCCTATGCACACAGAAGCTTTTAGACACAGATGGTTTTTCAGAGAATCACAGAAGCTTTGACACAGAGAAGCCTTTACACAGAGAATCTTTTACACACAGAAGCTTTTACACACACAAGCTTTTCCACAGAAGCTTTTACACAGAGAAGCTTTTGAGCACGAGCTTTTACACACAGACGTCTTTACAAACAGAAGGCTTGTGTACACAGGGCTTTTACGCACAGAAGCTTTTACACAGAGAAGCCTTTACACACAGACGCTTTCCCACAGAAAAACCGATTCCACAGAGCAGCTTTTACACTTCAAAAAGTCGCAATTTTACGTTTTTGACGTTTGGCCATCATATCGTGCGAAGGGGTTGCATCCGGCGTTGGAAAATCGCAATTCTTGACGTTGGACAATCATTTTGCGTGAAATGGGTTGCGCCTGACCTTGTAAAATCGCATTTTTACACCAGTTTATTTCGCGTGAAACAGTTGTGCCTGACGATCCAAAATGGATAAAGTCGCAATTTTACACCAATTCTTGAACGTTTGCATCTGACGTTAAAAAAAGCTCAGTTTTCCCACAGTTATTGCCGTTTAGCTTTCATGCCACGCTTGCATCTGAACTTTCAAAATACACCAGTTTTTGATGGTTGACGCTCATTTCGTGCGAAGGGGCTGCGCCGGGCCCTGCCAAATTTGCATTTTGCCACGTGTTTGGATGTCCGACCTGCGCGATCTCTGTCTCCGCAGACGGTTGCTGCGGGCCCAAGGACAAACAAGACCCGCATTTCGCCACACGTTTGGGTATCCGACACGCCGCAGAGGGTAACGTTTCGTAAGCCACCGCCTGGCTGTCGCTGCCGCCAGAGAGAAATAGAAGAACTGGAGAAGTCGGATTTTGCAGGAGTTCACATACAATTTGATCACTGGAAGTTAGCCGAACTCCTGTGTAGCAACTCCTGTGCAACAATTTCTGTGCAAATGACCTTGCAGGCAGGACTCTTGTAGGAGTTCAAGTAGAAGTGGATCACCTGCAAGTCAACTCCTGTGTAAACAACATTTTTCAAGTTTTGTAGGAGTTCCCTAGAAGTTGATCACCTGTAGCTGATGTAGGTGTCGTTGTCTATGTATATTGTAGATGATGACGATGATGTTGTAAGTCTTGTAAGTGATGTAAGTTTAGATAGGTTTGAAGAGATAGGTGATGTAGGGATGCAGCGATATAGATGATGATGTAGGGCATGTATGCGTTGTAGATGATGCATGTCATGTAGATGAGCTGATGGAAAAGGAGTGGGTAGGTGATGTAGATGGTGTAGGTGAGATAGATGATGATGATGGTGGTGGTGGTGGTGATGATGATAATGATGATGCAAGGACGATGGTGCAGAAGATGTAGGTGATGTGGGTGATGTAGAGGATGTAGTGATGTAGGTGATGATGATGCCGGTAATGTATGTGTTGTAGATAAAACATGTCATATAGATGAGGTTGATGGACAAATGTGTAGGTGGTGTAGATAATGTAGGTGAGACAAATGTAGATGATGATGATGATGATGATGATGGTGCTGATGGTGTAGATGTAGATGTAAATATAGGGAAGATGGTCTAGAAGATGGTATAGAAGATGTAGGTGATGTAAAGGACAAAAAAGATGTGGATGATGTATGTTAGGTAGATGAAGTGAAGAGTGAGGCGGACAGCAGTTCTTTGGGAAGAGAACCCTTTGCACGAGCTTCGGGCATGTTGGCCACAGTATCGCAAACGCTTTTGGAAAAACGTTTTTTTATACAGTGTTTGTGCCGTGATTGCAGCTTGCACGCCCGACCTCTAGAGTAAAAAGGGCGGGGCAATAAACATACTTCATTCATTGCGTGTTTGGCAACTGTTTTTGTTTCTCGCTGTTGGGGATACTCTTTGGGTTTATTTGGAACATATTCATGGAATAGGAACTTTGTTGGAAATAGACGGTGTTTTTGGGAGCAGGTGAGTTCCCTCCTGCGAAGGGTTTTTCCTAAAGAACTGCTGCCAATTTCAACTTGTTACTTCGTGTAAAGGCGCCTCTGTGCAAAGACTTCTCTGTGTAAAAACTTTTTGAGTGTAAAAGTTTCTGTGTGTAAAAACCACTCTGTGTAAACACTTCTTTGTGTAAAAACTTCTGTGTGTGAAAGCTTCTCTGTGTGAAAGCGCGTCTGTGTAAAGATTTCACTGTGTGTAAAAGTTTCCGTGTGTAAAAACTCTTTGTGCAGCAGGAAATTGGAAACGAAAACCTACCTGTTCCACCCAAGCTTGGGACGCACAAGGATCCAATTGAAATTTGTTGGCAAAAAATCGTTCAAGTGGGTCTCCCTCGTGTTTAGACAAACCCCAGAGGGGAACCCTGAGATTTTCCGTCAGAATCAGCGCCCAACCCGTTCGAGGCCTCCCAAGTCTTTCTTTGCGCGTTGTTGTTGTTGTTGCACAAACAAAAACCTGTAATCCTTGACGCGCTCCCCTTTGCATCAGCCGGGGTCGGCGGATTTATTTATTTTTTTCCCTGTTTTTGGGAGTCTGGGACCGCGAATCAGCAAAGCCAAGGTTTTGTTCTTCAACGCCTATGGGAGCTACAGCATTCGTCTCGAATACAATGGGCCCGACACCTCCAATTACCGCCAGGCGGTGCCCTCGAGCGTGCTGCGCCATGGCTCACTCAGCAATGCATTGATCGGCAGTGTCCTGGATTTGCTGATGATGTGCTGATGTTTTTCCATGTTTTCCCATGGGTTCAACCACCAGAGTGGCGAAAATCTGGGGAATCTAACGGGAAGTTGTTTTTTTTTCCGATTTGTTCAGAACCAAAATCAGCAAATGCATTTGGCAAGGTGTTGCTGCGGCATCTGGGGAGTCGGTTTTCCAGATTCAAGACCTCGAGATCCCACAGGAAGCAAGTCACATCTTGGTCCGAGGATCCACTGCAGCTGGTGAAGGTGCAAGCAGCTCTTCTGTAGTGATTCGAGATGCGTTTCCTCCAACCGAAACGGCCAGTGCTGTGCACTTCACGGATGTGGACCCCGCAGCGGGGCAGATTTCCGGTAGCATTGTTCTGGAGGTGGCGGCCAACCAGAGCAGTATCTCACATTATGTGATCTATTGGGGAAGTTCAGCTACCAGCAAGTTGGGTTCCAATCCCCTGGTTCAACTTTCCGCCAGTGCTTCATCAAGTGGACGCAGCTGTGGCGTGAAAGGACCAGATTTGACACCTCTGCGTGTCTCGAGACGTGGAGTCAATGGTCCTAAAATCGTGAATGGGCAAACTGCAACTGAGTGTGACTTGACCCAGAATTGGGAATATGTATCTTATATCATCTTATATCTTTGAAGTATCTGAAATAAATACAAAGTATATAACGATTTAAATCCCAGGGGGCTTAAACATGGACCGAGGTGAATGGAGATGGCAAGCCAGCCTTCGTTATTCATCAAGCGAGTTCCATTTCTGTGGAGGAACGTTAATTGCACCCCGATGGGTGATGACTGCAGCCCACTGCACGCAGGGAGCTATAAACTTCGTGGTAACTCTTGGAGATTTCAACAAGGATTCAAGCGAAGGGGTGCATGCGAGAAGTTACGAAGTCCTACGCGTCATCAATCATCACAACTACGATTCTGGCACAATGACACATGATTTTGCTCTCATCGAACTCAACGAAGAAGTGGAAATGGGTGACTGTACGATGGTTTCAAAACGTTTCAAACATTCTTCAAACGTCCATCATTTTTGCATCGGAAATAAAATGATCCCAAGTGGCATGATCCCAATTGATTCCAATTGACCAATGTGTAGATTTCTTTCAAGGGGCTCAACATGCTGATCCATCCTTAAGGTGACTGCGTGGCAACTGCTTGCCTCCCAGAGGCAGAGGTCGCAGCCGACCAAGAATGCTTCATCACTGGCTGGGGTACACTGAGTAGCGGTGGATCCACACCATCTGAACCCTGGATTTGTTGAATTAAATTTTGATTGCACCAATGATTCATCCACCAGTTGAAGAATTGTTGAGTCGAGCCGGTGCTTGTTGATTTCCATACTGGTTCATCAATGATTTGTACTGGTTGACCAGCTATTTCTGATTTGTATTGGGCCTTTCCAGCAAATCCGACCAGGAACTGCAAGAGGGAATGGTTCGCATCGTCAGCAACGGACAGTGCAATGCTGGTTATGCAGGGGAGATCTTAGCAGACATGCTGTGTGCCCAAGGAACAGCTGCTGGAGGCATAGTGGATGCATGTCAGGGAGATAGTGGAGGACCTTTGGTCTGTGCGGAAAGCGGCCGATACGTCTTGCATGGTGCGACATCATGGGGATACGGCTGTGCACAAGCACAATATCCTGGAGTTTGGGCACGGATCTCCTATGTGATGCCTTGGATCATAGAGCAAACCGGCATCGAGCCCGGAGTTGGAGGCAACATTACCTACAACATCAGCAGTCAATCCATTCCAAGCTCAGCAACGCATCTCTTGGTGTACACGGCTATGAATGGTGTGGAAATGACCACCGGCATCAGCATTCCTCTGGTGGATTTTGCTCCAGTGCAAGCAGTGCCAGCATCAATTAGCTTCACTGACACCAACGCATCCCCTGGAGAGTTGGGTGGTACCATCACCCTGGGTCGAGCAGCAGATGAGTCGCAGGTCGTTGGTTATGCCGTCTACTGGGGCACTGCCTCAACGGTCTTTGGGGAAATTTTGCAAGTGCCAAAGGGTTCAGGTGGTGACGTGGAACTTCAGCTGCCAGCAAACACAATGATTCCCTCAGGTGCCACGCATCTGCTGGGTTTTGTGACCTCCATCTCTGGCCCAGGCTTCGGCAACGTCTCCGTGCAGATCACCGATCTGGATGCGTCAGCAGTGCCCGGTGGCTTGACTTTTGAGGACACGGATCCAGCTGCCATGGAGATTGGCGGTACTGTGACGGTGCAGCGAGCAGCTACCACCACGGGAATCACCGCCTATAACTTGTACTTCAGCAGTGGAAGCTGTACTTCGCTTGCTCAGATTGTGAGTTTGCCAGGCTCCGGCGGAGGTAGTGTACCTAATTGCCTTGAAGGCAATGCTTGTTCTTCCATTACAATTTCAGAAGAAATGCCTGGAACCTACAGTATTTCCAGAGGCATGGGTGGATATGAGAACAATGAACATGCTATAATCCAAGTCCATGGACCAGGCACTGTGGAATTCACCCGATTTGACACTGAATCGGGCTACGATACTCTTAGAGTTGAAGAAGCCACTTTTTCGGGCACTGATTTGCCGGGAACTCAGATGCTTGGTGAAGGCATGAAGGTCATTGAGTGGTATTCGGACTTCAGCGTGACTGGGCAAGGTTGGGCCTTGGCATTCACCCCTGAAAGTACCTTTGGAGACATCATCTACAATCTACCGAGTGGAACTGCCATACCTTCAGGGGCCAACAGTATGATGGTGGTGTCGCAGACAACTGCAGGAGAGACAGACTGTGCATCAACAGCGCTGGTGGATTTTGCACCTCCATCTGTTGCTGCGCAGGCCTTGTGGTTTACAGATGAGAATCCTTCTGCTGGCCTTGTTGCAGGGTCACTTACCATTTTGCAGGCACGTAGTCACGATGGAGTCTTGGAATACCGCGTTTACTGGGGCATGAACTCCACTACTCCCATGGCAGGCAGTAGCGTGCTCTTTGCTGTGCCAGCCACTGTGGCGGGCACCAACTTGACAGTGACCCTGACTGCCACCAGCCTTCCAGGCAACGCTTCGCACCTGCTGGCTTTCTCAGCATCTGCTCAAGGACAGTCGCTCGCAGCAGCAAGTGCTGAAGTGATGGACTATGCGCCAGCGCAAGACTCCGCGCAGGGTGTCAGCTTCACTGATGTGGACCCCAGAGTGGGATTTGTGGCTGGCACTGCTGATATTACCAGGGCACTGGACGAATCCACCATAGAGTACTACAATTTGTACTTCTCAAGTGGACAAAGCAAGATTAGTTTCATTGGTTTCATGCAGGCCGAGTCCCTGACTGCCAGACCCTCTTGCAGTGGTTTGTCCTGCTCACAGATCACCATCACAGAAGTGGCTGGAAAGTATCAGGTCTCGCGAGGGACATCGACCTATGGCACCGATGAGTTTGCCAGCATTCAAGTGTCGGGACCTGGTCGTGTGCTGTTCACCTACCTCAACACTGAGCAGGACTATGACTTTGTGACGATTCTGGGCATTTCCTATTCTGGAACTGAAGTGCCACCAGAGATCAGTATTCCATCAGGAACCATTGAGATCACTTGGCGTTCTGATTATTCTGTCTCTGGACAAGGTTGGGAGTTTATTTACGAGTCCTTGCGGTTTGACAATGTTGGAATCCGGGTGCCTCCAAGCGCCTTGCCAGTTGGAGCCACAGACCTGCTGGTCATTTCCAACTCATCAGGGGGAGAAATGGCTTCAGGAGTCACAACGCCGCTGGTGGATTACAATCCGCCAGCTGTGGTGCCGCACTCGGTGGAATGCCAAGACAACGACAACAGCATTGGATTCATTGAAGGGACATGTACTATCACACGTGCCAGTGATGAAACTGGTGCATCTTCCTATGAGATTTTCTGGGGCAACGCCACCCACCCTCTGTCTGCAACTTTGGGCAGCGTGGCACTGGCTGGTGCCAGCGGATCGTTTCTCACGGTGTCTGTGAGTCGCTTCGCTGTTGAGGCTCGAGCCTCGCATCTCTTGGCCCTGGCTGCGGGCTCAGGTGGGGTGGCCGCCACCGGGGCCTCCACAGCACTGGTGGACAACATAGGCCTCGCTCTGTCGGTGGAATCGGTGGAGGTCCTGGGAACCCCCAACTCCATCACCAACCGGACGATCACCGTGACCAGCGAAAACTCCAATGATGTGATTTTGAATATCCAGCTGGACTTGGAAGATGGTTCAGCCACTAGCAGAGTCACTGAGGAAGATGGGGTCTCTTTCTCTGAGTCAGCTCCTTCCAGCAGCATGCCATCCATTTGCCTTGAAGGGGGCTCGCGTGTCGCGAAGAGTCGCCTGATCTTCAAAATGAAAGGCGCAGCAGTGACCGGGAGACGTTTGGAAGCTCATGCACGCAAGTTGGAAAGTAGGCATGGAGCGAAAGTCAAGAGCTTCCCACGACTTGGTGGCCTGGGTGTTGCTGAGATGAAAAATGCCTCTGTTGAGAGCTATTGCCGGCTGTTCACTGAGTTGGATCACGATCCACTTGTTGACTTCGTGGAAGAGGACCAGACATGGCATGCAATTGGCAACAGCATTCAGCTTCAGCCGGAATATGATTTGTTCCCACCAGGTGGAAAGGTGCCCGTTCCGGAAGTTTCCCGGAGAGGCCATATGCACCGACGAGCACCTCAATGTCATTTGGGCGGTTGCGAAGGAGGAAAGGCGACTCATCCGAACGACGATTCCTACGATGAGTTATGGGGTCTACATCAAGACAGCGACTTTGACATCGATGCCCCTGAAGCCTGGAATATTCACAAAGGCCTTTCTGGTCAAGTGATTGTTGCAGTGATCGATACAGGTGTGGACTACAATCATGAAGACTTGAGGAACCAGATGTGGCTCGATTGTGAAAAAGAGCAGAGGCTTCAACATCATTCTGCATTCCTTTGATTTTCTGTGGAGTTGTAGTTTTCTTTGTCTTCTTCTTTGTTGCCTAGCGGTTAGAAAAAAACGTATCCTATATATACACCTGCTCCGTATCAAGCAAAACCTGGCAATCCGCTTCAAAAATACTTGGCTTCCCCAAGACTCCAAGACATCTAAAGACATTAGCAAAAAAAGCAAACCCAGAGAAACCCAGTGACAAAATGCAATCTCAACATACCTCAACATTAGTCATCTCTTGAGCCAACAACCCAACATGTCAATCAACCAAGCCTGGGAACTGATCATCCACGAAACGACCAGCTATTTCTGCCCATCCCAATCCCATGAGCAAACATGTAGGGTTTAGGGTTGGCAGCAGCAAAATAGGAGAACGTCGGAATGTACCATGTTGTATGAAGAGCAACTAGTATAGTGAAGATAAATGTACATTTGGAAGGTACACATGTTACACATTTGCAAGGTAACATTTTTGGAAGATCTTCAAAAATGACGACAGCAGGTTGGGTAACAATCCCAACCACAAAACAGACCAAACAGACAAAACATAAACCAGAAAGGTGATCCTTTCCGATGAGGAGCCAAGCACTTGGCGCCCGAGAAAATCCGTTTAGAACACCTGTCCCCGAGACCTTGGTTTATTACTGCGGTTTGGGAAACATGCACAGAGTACCACTGCACCCCCACTAAGGTCTTTTTTAAAGTTTTCACAGTCGTTGAGACGTCCTCCGACTGTTGCAACTTGGCTCAAGGGCCAATCAACTGACTGGCTCAATTTACCGAGCCCAACTTGGAGTGAAAAGGTGCGCCAGCATCTGCCTCTTGGTGGGGTTCTCCGGGAAGGGTCTCGGTCATAGTCTGAAACCCGTGGGTTATGAGCCCAACCCCAACGCTGCCTTGAAGCAATGTCGAGCAGCGAATTCACTCAGCGTCGTCGACAAGAACGCCAAGTTCAAGCGGCTGCTCATGCTGAAGAAGTACAACATGGGACCCATGGACATGGAAAAGAAGAACGCGCGGAAACGGCAGACCAAATGCTGGACCGGCTTCTGGAGGAGATGGACGCACCTGGACAAGCACATGGGGAAAGAACAGGGACAAGATCATCAGACTCAACCCGAAGATCACTGATGGAAGGGGAAGTTGGAGAAAGTGTGATGGCACTGACCGGTGCTGGGGGAAGTGGAGCCCTAGTGCAGGTTGCGGCGGTCCGGGCTGGAGCGGGCGAACGAATCGCCCAGAATCCGGCTGTTGCGGAAGAAGTCGCAAGACCAGTGTCCTTACCACCTGAAGAACCTCCTGGACTTGAAGTGGTACGAGGAAATGGGAGTGGCGGTCTGTTGTCTGGTTTGACCCCAGGTGTGAATAGTCTAACTCTTTCGGGAGTGCCTATGACACAAACACCAGTAGTTGCCCGGATGTCTGAGGGATTTCGTGAACCACCTGTTGTGGGTAATCGAGAAGAAGGACAGGGTGGAAAACACCAAAGCTCAACTGAAGTGAGTGGAGGTGCGGCTGCTGTTGTGGAAACCGTTGCTCTTTTGGAGCGACCGGGACGTTCACCTGTTGAGTCTCCTGAAGATGCACGCGTCAAACAATCGGTGCCAGCGGCACCAACAGGCTCACCTGTGATCTACCAGCCAGCGGGAGCACCTGTGGTGTATACCGCAACTGGTGGAACACAGGGTTCGCAAGTAGCTGGGATGTCCCAGCAATCCATGTGTGCTGGAGTGCCACCTACGGGAATGGTGCCTCAGTGGGGAACGGCGGTTGTGGATCCTGGGATTGTAACCGGGGTCATGGCTGCAGAGGAAACGAATCCATGGAGTGCTGCCAAGCGAGTGGAAGCTCTAATGAGCAGTCCACAAACTCCAGTGAAAGAGCTGACTTATCCCATAGTGTCGCAAGACCTGATTGATCAGGCGGACGCGAGGGAGAAGGAAAAGTATGAGGAGTTGAAACAGCAAATGATGGAATTCTTTCAACGGGGCAAGACCGAGATCCAACAAGATCGAGAAAATTGGTTAGCCACGCGGGAAGAGAAACGTGCCCTGGAACGGGTCCGAGAAGCCGGAGGAGGTCACAAGGGCTCTCAGTCAAGTGGGGGGTCTTATCAAACCGCCTCGCCGGAGCTGAAGAATGTCGAGCAGGGTTTTCCTGTGGGGCCACCTCAAGGTGTTCCACCCCAGGTACAACATGTGCAAGATCAACCAGTTCCAGGAGTTCAACATCACCATGATCAAGATCTTCAAATGCAGGCGGGAGGTCAGTTGTGGAATGTTCCTCCTGCGCCCAAGGTCGAACAAGGTTTTCGGCCGATGGATGTGTATATGAATCAAGGGTGGCTAATTGGAATACCACCGGGAGGTATGCCGCAGAGAGCGGCGTCAAGACCACCGATGGGAGTTCCTTGCATGGGAGCCACGGAAAACACAAAACACTTTTTCATCGGTGACCAACCTAATCAATGGTATAATCCTCAAGTCCATGTTGGAGGAGCACCTGCAGGACAAGATCATCGACCTCAAGGGGTTTTTGCATTTCCGGGAGGAAACACCGGACCTATGGGTGGTTATGGTTGGCCAGGGGGTCCACCGCCAGGGCAGTATGGAAATCCCGGACAAGCACCTGGTCCGCCAGGTGGTCATCAGGGGAATCCCGGTCTCCCAGGTGGTCATCAAGGAAATCCAGGACAAGCTGCACCGCCACAACAACAACAAGCTGTAGTCCAAGCAGGACCTCAGGCAGGGGGAGAAGTACCAGGCGAAACGCTAAGATCGGTCGAATTGCCGAAGCTGGACAGGAATGCAACATCTTTGGACTTTGGAGACTGGCTGACAGTTGCCCAACAGATGATTGGGGATGTGAGCTACACCTCAGAGCAATGGTGGGAAGTAGTGATGACTGCTGTTGAACAAGCATACCACCACTGGTTGCAAGCGGATCCACTCATGAGGCTCCGGATGGCGCCTGTGATACCTGACATGGCCCGTAGGTGGCCTCGCACAGAGAAACGGGTGGTGGGTATGCTGCTTCAAGCCGTCCCCAAGGACATCTACGAGGACCTTGTGGCGAACAGACACATGTCAGCGGGTCAAGTCATGTTCAAGCTGTACACCGTCTTCCAACCTGGGGGACAAGTGGAAAGAACTGCCCTGCTGCAAATGTTGGTGGACTGGAAATGTCCATCTAATAATGCTGCAGAGATGGTCAACTCCATCCGGAAGTGGAGAAGATGGGTGGTTCGTGCCGAAGAACTTCAATTGGTTTTGCCCGATCCTCTGGTTTTGGCCGGAGTGGTCGCAAAAATGAGTGATGCCTTGGCCAGATTGGGGGGAGCTCAAGCTGCCTACCGGTTGTCTTCGGTGAGACAGCATTTGGGCATAGATCTCCGGCCGGGAATGCAAGAGATCAGAACGTTTTCTGAACTTCTTCAAGCTGAAGCTGGTGAAATGGCTCTCCGTCAACCGGGGAACATAACACAGGGCCCAGCGGCTAAACCCAATAATGTGGTAGGGGTGAAGTCAATGAGTGGGCCGGATTCATCTGGAAACCCACCAAAGGGCGCTTCAAAGGGAAAACCAGAAGACGCAGCAGGTTCTTCCACCGGAAGGAGGGGAGAAAAGCCCGAGCTGCCGATTAACGCGGCTAATGTGGTCCACAAGACTGCGTGCATCAACTGGCTGACAGATAAGGGATGCCAATATGCTGACCGGTGCCGATTCACGCACACTGTCCTGGACTCCAAAGATGGCCGATGTTTCAACTGTTCTGGAAGGGGACACTCCCGACGTGATTGTCCGGCGGGAAAACGAAGTGAGTCACGAGGTCCTCAAGGTGGATCCGAGGAACCAAAGGTGGCCAAAACCACAAGAATCCGCTCAAGATCTCAAGAGAGGAAAAATGGTCCTGGAAAAGAGGGAGGTGCTGCTCAAGAACATTCTGAACCTACCGTGAAGATCAATCCGATGAAGGAGTCCACGGTCACTATAACCCCTGTGCCAGAGGAGGCCAACAAGGTTGTGGGAGAAGTGACCAACCTTTTGAAGGGTCTCAATGGACCGGTCTTGAAATCGGTGGGGCATGGTGGGGATCATCTCGAAGTTGAATTTGATGATGGAACAGGTTTATTGGATGGTGGGGCGACACACCCCTTGAGACAGGGATCAACCGAGGAGATCAAGAACGCGGTGCAGGTCACTGTGGAACTCGCACATGGAGCTGCTCAGCTCTATCAAAATCCTGTGAATGGAACCCTCTTGTCGGAGGGACCGGTGGAACCAATTGTACCTCTTCGAGGTTTGGTGGAATTGGGATACACCATCACTTGGTCCCGTGCAGGATGTGTTGTGAAACATCCACGACTGGGAAACATAGAATGTTGGTTAAGGTCTGGGTGTCCAGTGGTTCGAAAGGACCACGCTCTGGCTCTGATCACTGAGATTGAGCACATGGAAATGGAAAAGAGGACCAACCATCGGCTCACCTTGGAAGAGCCCACGGAGAAGACCAAGAAGTGGTGGGGATCACGATTTCCGGAAACACCGGACAGAATTTGGAATTACATGCGGGGTCAAGATGAAGAAGATCCGCAAATGAACCATGATTTACCATGGAACCGGCACAAAAGAAGGAGGCTGCTCACCTCAAAAGGGGTTATAGTCCACCTTTTTGCTGGAGAAAGGGCGAAGGAATGGCGAAAGAATCCCATCAATGGGATTGAAGTCATCACTTTGGATATCAATGAAGGTCGAAATCAAGATATACACAATCCGGGAACATGGAGTTTCCTTTGGAAACTTGCAAGCCTGGGAAAACTTCTTGCTATCATCGGGGGACCTCCCTGTCGGACGGTCAGCCGATTGAGGCAGAAACAACCGGGACCAAGACCATTGCGTGGACGTTTCCATGACCGGTATGGTCTACCAGGATTGACAGACCGGGAGAAGAACTTGGCTGATTCAGATGCAGCACTGCTGCTGAAACAAATTGGCCTGTTCATAAGGTCTGAAGAATGCCGCGAGCGTCATCGTGTGAGAACCGCTTTCCTTTTGGAGAGCCCACAGGATCCGTTGACGTATGTTCCACAAGCTCGCGAAGAAGAAAGTCCAAGCTTTTGGGCATGGCCGGAGTTAATGCAGCTGCTCCGCTACCAAGGAATGGGTTTGGTATCCTTTGATCAAGGGTGCTTTGGGCACTCACGACGGAAACCGACCACGTGCCTCACAAACCTGGAGGACATGAGAGACTTGGAAGATCAACGCAGCACCAAGCACTCCGAGGCCCTGCCAAAGGACATCAAAGACCGTTGCCATTTGTCGTCCACCTGGGCGGTATGGGCACCGGGATTAAGGGCTGCCATCCGAGAAGCGCTTCACCGACATCTCAAACGGGAAGGCGATGAAACTGCGGGTGAAGAGCCACACTTGGCCAAGATGACGTCAGAGGAAGCCTGGGAAGCCCATATTCGTCAAGGCCATCGACCATATAGAAGGGATTGTAGGACTTGTGTTTTGGAAATGGGTGCAAGGTCTCCACATCGGAGGAGACGCGATGCTACGACGTCGTCATGGGCGATGAGCGTGGACATCGTGGGACCCTTTCCAAAGGTCAGGGATTTATCCTCTGGGAAGGATGTGGTGAAGTATGCAATGGTGGCCACCGCCTTGGTCCCGGATTACATCACCAAACCTGGAGGAGAAGATGAAGATCGACCGAAGGAACAACAAGATCAAGCTCCATCGAGGGACATCGTGATGCCATGTGAAGAATCCCCAGAAAAGGGGAAACCTAAAATTCTGGAACCCTCGTGGGGGGATGGTCTCGAAGAGGGAGATTGCCCGCTTGGTGGAGAAGATCATCAACTTCCAGAGTCGGGGGAGAAGGACAACAGTGGAAAGGAAGAAAAAGGAGATCCCGACCCGATGACGGAAGAAGTCAAAAGGTTGGTAGAAGAATCCAAGCAGCCGTTCAATGTACGGCACGTGACATTGGTGGAACTTCTGGGGTCAAGGCATGTGAGTGAAATCCTAGTCGCCCTGGGAAAATGCATCGCGAAGTTCAACACGATGGGTATCAAGATCAACCGTCTGCATAGTGATCGGGCTAAAGAGCTACTGTCAAAAAAGGTTGAAAAATGGTGCTCAGAGCGCCTTATAAGACAGAGCATGACGGAGGGAGACGACCCGGCCTCAAACGGCCATGTGGAATCAGAGGTCAATCAGCTTAAAAGGCGAACCCGTCTGTATCTCCGCGTGGCAGGAAGTGAGGTGACCGACTGGCCTCAAGCCATGAGGTATTGTGCTGAAGAACGAATGAGACAACAGTTGGAGAAACTGGGGGTGCCCGTACTGTCAATGCTGCCCTTCAGGGCCAACGTCTTGGTTCGGTCAAAAAGATGGTTCAAAAAGGGGGCGATTCCGTCTCCATACGCAGAAGGACGCCTACTGTGTCCGAGTCCAATGATGTTCTCGGGTTGGGTAGTCCAACAGAAAGATGGAAAAGTGGTTCATGCTCGAGAAGTGGTTGTTCCAAGTGAGGAAGGGGAGCGGGTCCGCATCAGGTTGGAGATAGAAGACAATCCTGAAAGGCCTCACAGACGGCTTTACTCCAAGACACCGCCAGAAGGTGTCATGAGGTTGCCGCCAACCATTGAGGACGCTCCGCTACCACCTCCTGACGAATCACCACCTGAAGATTCAGAGCCATACGAACCGAGCGAAATGCTCGAAGTAGATGAAGAGCCTGATGAAATCGACTTGCTTTATGAAGAACTCAACCGAGAAGATCCGGAAGCTCCTGTGGAAGAGATTGACAGCCTTGGGCCGGAAATCTCAAAAATGAAAGTAGAGCCTGCTGAAGTGTCAGCAGGGGGGGAGCCCGGTAACCTTTTCAAAAGTGAAAAAATCAAAGTTTCAAGGGTTTCTGCACAAGATGGTCCAGACTCGGGGGAGAAGCACATCGAAAGAAGTCCAACCTCGGGGGAGTTCATCGTCAGAAACGTTAGCTTGACACACCTGTTGAAGGTCAAAGAAGATCAACACCTTGGAGTTGTGGAAGCCATTAGGGAAGAACTGTCGAATGTTCCAGTGGATCCCACAAACGGTTTCATACAGGGACAAGTTCTACGACTTCTACAAGAACATCGTGAAGATTTGGAAGAAGAACTGGAAGCTGTAACAACTGCAAGGATGGAAGAGGAAAGGCGAGTGTGCCAACTAAGGGTCTGTTCAGCACAAGCTGATGGTAGCGGTGGAGAAGAACAACTTCAAACTGTTACAGTCCCTCTCCACAAGGTGAGAATGGAAAAGGAAAAATGGTACGACTCGATGCTCGCCGAGTACAAATCCTTGACTGCAGAAACAAAAGCTATCCGACCAGTCAAAAGGTCCGAGATTGACCCTGAAGCCGAATTGGTGCCGGGGAAATTGGTCTGTGTGATCAAGGCTGGAGGGAGATACAAATGTCGCGCTGTGATCTGCGGCAACTTGGCATCACCGGAAGCGGATCCCATGCCTTCCTCTCTGCTGTATGCCAGTGGAGCGGACGGGGTTCTGATAAGGTGTGCATTGCGAAAGGCAGCTCATCACCAATGGGATGTAGCCACGACGGACATCAAGACCGCTTTTCTACTGGCTCCTCGGCCGGTGGAACAAGGTGCCAAAACCGTGGCGGTGGTGCCGCCCAGGATCATGACTGATTTTGGGATTACCCAACCGGATGAGGTCTGGCTTGTCGACAAGGCCCTGTATGGGTTTCAATCCAGCCCTGCCCATTGGGCAGTGTACCGCGACCAAACAATGCGGCGGTTCACATGGCAGGGAGATGCAAGCCCGGGGGAGATGCAGAAGGAGTACAAGCTGGAACAAACGCCGGAAGGAAATTTGTGGAGAATCCTGTGTAAAGGTGGTGACGCTCCGGGAGAAGAAGTACGTCCTGATGGATATCGGCAAGTGGGTTTGGTGGTCGTCTATGTGGACGATCTTATGGTTCTTGCGGAACCTCACGCCAAACACAGCTTCTTGAAGAGGCTGAAGGAAGAATGGACTTGCTCCACTCCTGAAGAAGTTGATCACAAAGGCTGGGTTCGATTTTGTGGGTTCGAGCTCCAATGGAGCGGTCAAGGGGATCACAAGAAGTTGAAGGTGGGACAGCAGTCCTACACTCGGGATCTGTTGAATCGACATCAAGTAGAACACCCAAGACCGGTTCCGATGACGAAAGCGGATGCCGAACTTCCGGAAGAAGAACAACCAGCACTTGAAAACATCCGACAAGCTCAAACGGTGGTGGGCGAGTTGTTGTGGTTGTCCATAAGGACAAGGCCGGATATCAGTTTCGCCGTCAGCCAATTGGGAAGACAGGTGAACAAACGGCCCAAATGGGTGGTGAAAACCGCACAACAGGTGTTTGGTTACCTGAAGGGAACCGAAACTCAACATCTCAGCTATGGGGTTTGCACAAGTGATGATCGTGGTCCCGAAGATGATCTGCCATTTCACCGGGAGATGCAGCAAGTCGAAATGTTCTCGGACATTTCATTTGCCCCTGCGGGCGAAAGATCACTGCAGGGTATCCTAGGTTTTTATGGTGGAGGGTTGGTTCAATGGGAAGCCAGCCGTCAAGCTTTTGTGGTGTTGAGCACCGCCGAAGGGGAATTGATGTCCTACTTGGAATCCATGGTCATGGGAGACTCTCTGGCGTCTCTCATAGAGGTCGTGGAAGGACGGAAAATCGGGCAGAAGATCATCTACGGAGACAACACGGCTGCAATAGCCATCTTGGAAAATCCTGACGGTCCGTGGAGGACTCGACACTTGCGGTTGCGAGCAACAGCCCTAAGGGAGCGGTTAAAGGATGGTAGTTGGATCATCCGTCACCTTCCAGGGGTAAAACTTGTGGCCGATTTCCTGACGAAGATCATCGCTGTGAAGCCCAGTTGGGAAAGGTTCTGGAGGTTCGTCAATCACCAAGGTTCCGGGGTTCCAAATGAGGAAACATCAATGGGGTCCAACCATCGTGAAGAACAACCTCTGGGAGAAGAACAACGTCCAGAAGAACCAGACCAGGAGACTTCCTCCTGGGACAACTACCGAGATATCGCTGGTCGGTGCGTATCAGTGGTGAAAAAGGTGGTTGGTCTGGCCGAGGAATATCCAGAACTAGCCGATTTCCGGCATGAAGCCTTGAGCACTGCCATTGGAAGGCTGGTGCGAGTACTGGCTGATGCGTATCGCGTCACTGAATCCGTGGTCAAGGATCGGTTCCAGTTGGAGTCGGTCTTACCGTTTTTGGAGAAGAAGAACATTCCTGGACAAGTTGAACACCCTGTAGAAGAAGAACCTAGGGGTATCCTAAAACGGGGTAATAAGACCAAAAGGGGTAACTCAAAACCAAAAAGGGTTTATTTTTGGGATGAAAATCCACCAGTTTTGAAAGTTTTGCGGGTACAAGATCATCACGGTCATGTTGCCCAATTGCACAGTTATGAAAAAGAAGAACCCATCCCTAAGACCATCCTGGGTGATGGACAAGAGAAACCTTGGGACTTGGATTGTGCCAGGTCCGATCGAGAAGAACATCGAGCTGCTGAAGTTGTACCAAGGTCGGGTTCCACAGAACCGTGGGATCTGGTTGCAACTTGGGGAATTGGGTTTTTGGGGAATTCTAATGTGGTAGGTAAGGGGAAAAACCATCCTGAAACCTCAAAGGGGATAGCTC
Organism: Cladocopium goreaui; assembly: GCA_947184155.2. Lineage (NCBI taxonomy): Eukaryota > Dinophyceae > Suessiales > Symbiodiniaceae > Cladocopium > Cladocopium goreaui. Next base: position 13,325 of record CAMXCT020004079.1, on the reverse strand, counting down.
CGCAACCAACGGGATTTAAGTGTTTTTCCGTTAGGGAATTGGGGTTGTCCGCAGCAATTTATTTTTCCAAAAGTTTTGGGCTCAAAAGCGTCCTCGTCTGCCTTGCTGTACCAGTGACAGCTATGGACGGTGAAGATGTTTCGCAAGGCGTCTTTGGTCAGTTTTTTGGCATACTTTATGCCATGATGGTCATCCTGGTGTGGGAAGTTTTCCGATGGCTTATGAGCCATTTGACACTCCTGGTGGTTCCTCAGTTCAATCGACAAATGGTGGAGCAAGCTGAACTGATGGTGAAGTTGGCCCTGAAAGATCGAGAAAAAGATGTACGTGGGGGAGAAGGTCATTCCACGGCGGCGCCAACTGTAGAAAAAGATGAACATCAGGAAGAAGAACCACGTCCGGGAGAAGATCATCGAAAGGAAAAAAGAAGAAAAACCGAAGAGAGGGATGCTGATCGCGCCCATGATAAAAGGGAAAGAGGAAGAGACCGTCGGAGACGGGGTGAAACAGGGCGATCTAGGTCGCCACACAGGGAAAAGGAATCGACAACAAGGCGATCGGAGAGTGAAAAAAGCCCTGGCCCTTCTACAGCCGAATCGCGAGGTTCGGAAAGGGTCCCAAAGGGACCGATAGCTCCGCTGCCAGAGGGTATGAAAGCCCCTGGGAGACCGCCACCGAAAAAACCGTCGATGCCAACTCCCAAGGAAGAGGAAAAAGTACCCACCGATGATGAAGAGTGGGGAAAATGGAAGGAACAGAGAGAAGGAGAAAAAATGGCTGATTACCTTGCAAGGATGAGATCAGTCTATGGAAAGGCAATACCTGCAGAGCCAAGGGAAAAACCTGCAGAAACGACCCGAGCCTCCTCCTCTAAGGCAGCTCCTAAGGCAGCGGCTTACTATGAAGTGGATGGAGGAGAATGGTATTGGTGGGATGGTGCATGGGGTGACAAATGGGAACCGAAAAAGAAAAAGAAGAAGAAGAACAAATACACCGAGGCTGAATGGGAACAGTGGTACAAGGAGCATCCGGAGGAGGACACTGAGTCTTCCCAGACACCAAGAAGGCCAGCAGAACCGGAGACTCCGCCACCGGCCCAAAGACCAAGGATTCGTCCGGGACAAGATTTAATTCGACGTCCTGAAGACCCAGCCAGCTGGACAGTTTACATGCCTGAGGTGGTCATGCGTGAGGTGGAATATATCATCTCTGGAGAGGGCACAGCATGGATGACAAAGCCGCCGGCCGTAACAGGCTTTGAAGAACAGGGTCAGGCCATTGACATGTGGCATGTTCCAGCCCCTGGGGACTATGGACGAATCATCACAAGAATCCATTACAAATGGAGACAGAATTCATTTCATCCAGATCACCCCACTTTACCGAAAAAGGTCGACCAGTTGGATCCTTACCGGGTCACATTTTTGTGGAATACCCTGGACAGCAACGAGCGAAAAATAATCTTGGATTTTGACTGGGAGACCAAGTGGGTCGAAGACAAGTGGGTGGGATACACCGTTTTCCTTGTCAAACAAGACCCAAGAGATGTGGCGAAAAGCTCACCCAAAAGGAAATAGGTCACACGGAAAAGTACATCGGTGGCTGGAGAAAAAGATCAACAAGACCCAAGGAAAAGATCATTAGCTGCCGGTGGAAAAGACCAATACAGGGAAAAGCTCATCAGCTGCTGGACCCAAAGAACACCGTTGGGCGCTCTTCGAGGACAGCGCTGGTGAGAGAGGGAATTCAAAACCTACGAAGTTAGGGCTGTAGTTTTTCAATTTTTGGAGTCAACCCGAAGTGGAACTCCACGCGACCCTTGGATGAAGGGGGAACCAACACCAGCCTGGGACTATGGCACACGAGGGTCTTCGCCCTTCTGGCTGGGGGAAGGGCGAGTTCCCAGAGGAAACGTGGCCACCCCTGAAGCTTTTGTTTTTGGTGTTGGGGAACCTGGATTCCTGCAAGCAGGAAGGGGGAGTGCGGTTTGGGAAACATGCACAGAGTACCACTGCACCCCCACTAAGGTCTTTTTTAAAGTTTTCACAGTCGTTGAGACGTCCTCCGACTGTTGCAACTTGGCTCAAGGGCCAATCAACTGACTGGCTCAATTTACCGAGCCCAACTTGGAGTGAAAAGGTGCGCCAGCATCTGCCTCTTGGTGGGGTTCTCCGGGAAGGGTCTCGGTCATAGTCTGAAACCCGTGATTACGAAAGCCAGCTGGGAAGCTGGCTGGTTGCTATTTGCGAACGAAGTGAGAATAGGGGGTCTGGGGGGGGGTAGTTGCCAAACGGGTCAAAAATCGGGAAAATAGGTGGTAATTTTAGGCGGACGAAAGTATGGTTTTGCAGGGTAATGTACCAGGCGGCAAAACAGTGACGGTGGGTATCGATTCCCCCTAGGTCCGGTTTTCTGGGGGTTTCTGGGCGCAGTCAATGGACAGATAGATGGGCCGGCTAGTTAGACGAGATTGGAGAGAGAAGGACGTTGGGTGCAAAGTATGTGCAAGAAGGGTTTCTGGGTGAAGAGTCTCTGGGTGAAAAGTATATGGGTGAAAAGTATGTGCAAGAAGAGTTTCTGGATGAATAGTCTCTGGGTGAAAAGTATGTGCAAGAAGAGTTTCTGGGTGAAGAGTCTCTGAGTAAAAAGTATATGGGTGAAAAGCATGTGCAAGAAGAGTTTCTGGGTGAAAAATCTGTGCAAAAAGAGTTTCTGGGTGAAGAGTCTCTGGGTGAAAAGTATATGGGTGAAAAGTATGTGCAAGAAGAGTTTCTGGGTGAAGAGTCTCTGGGTAAAAAGTATATGGGTGAAGAGTCTGTGCAAGAAGAGTTTCTGGGTGAAGAGTCTCCGGGTGAAAAGTATATATTGGTGAAAAGTATGTGAAAGAAGAGTTTCTGGGTGAAAAGTATGTGCAAGAAGAGTTTCTGGGTGAAGAGTCTCTGGGTGAAAAGTATATGGGTGAACAGTATGTGCAAGAAGAGTCTCTGGGTGAAAAGTATATGGGTGAAAAGTATGTGCAAGAAGAGTTTCTGGGTGAAGAGTCTCTGGGTGAACAGTATATGAGTGAAAAGTATGTGCACGAAGAGTTTCTGTGTGAAATGTATATGGGTGAAAAGTATGTGCAAGAAGAGTTTCTGGGTAAAGAGTCTGTGCAAGAAGAGTTTCTGGGTGAAGAGTCTCTGGGTGAAAACTATTTAGAAGAAGAGTTTCTGGATGAAGAGTCTCTGTATGAAAAGTATATGGGTGAAAAGTATATGGGTGAAAAGTATGTGCAAGAAGAGTTTCTGGGTGAAGAGTCTCTGCGTGAAAAGTATATGGATCCAACATATGTGCAAGAAGAGTTTCTGGGTGAAGAGTCTCGGGGTGAAGAGTATATGGGTGAAAAGTATGTGCAAGAAGAGTTTCTGGGTGAAGAGTCTCTGGGTGAAAAGTATATTGGTGAAAAGTATGTGCAAGAAGAGTTTCTGGGTGAAGAGTCTTTGGGTAAAAAGTATATGGGTGAAGAGTCTGTGCAAGAAGAGTTTCTGGGTGAGGAGTCTCTGGCTAAAAAGTATATGGGTGAAAAGTATGTGCAAGAAGAGTTTCTGGGTGAAGAGTCTCTGGGTAAAAAGGATATGGGTGAACAGTATGTGCAAGAAGAGTCTCTGGTTGAAAAGTATATGGGTGAAAAGTATGTGCAATAAGGGTTTCTGGGTGAAGAGTCTCTGGGTGAAAAGTATATGGGTGAAAAGTATGTGCAAGAAGAGTTTCTGGGTTAAGAGTCTCTGGATGAAAAGGGTGAAACGTATGTGCAAGAAGAGTTTCTGGGCGAAGAGTCTCTGGGTGAAAAGTATATGGGTGAAAAGTCTGTGCAACAAGAGTTTCTGGGTGAAGAGTCTCTGGGTGAAAAGTTGATGGGTGAAAAGTATGTGCAAGAAGAGTTTCTGGGTGAAGAGCCTCTGGGTGAAAAGTATATTGGTGAAAAGTATGTGCAAGAAGGGTTTCTGGGTGAAGAGTCTCTGGGTGAAAAATATATGGGCGAAAAGTATGTGCAAGAAGAGTTTCTGGGTGAAAAGTCTGTGCAATAAGGGTTTCTGGGTGAAAAGTATATGGGTGAAAAGTATGTGCAAGAAGAGTTTCTGGGTGAAGAGTCTCTGGGTGAAAGTATATGGGCGAAAAGTATGTGCAAGAAGAGTTTCTTGGTGAAGAGTCTATGGGTGAAAAGTATGTGGGTGAAAAGTATTTGCAAGAAGAGTTTCTGAGTGAAGAGTCTCTGGGTGAAAAGTATATGGGTGAAATGTATGTGCAAGAAGAGTTTCTGGGTGAAGAGTCTCTGGGTGAAAAGTATATGGGTGAAAAAGTATGTGCAAGAAGAGTTTCTGGGTGAAAAGTCAATGCAATAAGGGTTTCTGGATGAAGAGTCTCTGGGTGAAGAGTCTCTGGGTGAAAAGTATGTGCAAGAAGAGTTTCTGTGTGAAGAGTCTATGGGTGAAAGTATATGGGTGAACAGTATTTGTAAGAAGAGTTTCTGGGTGAAGAGTCTCTGGGTGAAAAGTTTATGTTTGAAAAGTATGTGCAAGAAGAGTCTCTGGGTGAAAAGTATATGGGTGAAAAGTCTGTGCAAGAAGAGTTTCTGGGTGAAGAGTCTCTGGGTGAAGAGTATATGGGTGAAAAGTATGTGCAAGAAGAGTTTCTGGATGAAGAGTCTCTGTATGAAAAGTATATGGGTGAAAAGTATATGGGTGAAAAGTATGTGCAAGAAGAGTTTCTGGGTGACGAGTCTCTAGATGAAAAGTATATGGGTGAAAAGCATGTGCAAGAAGAGTTTCTGGGTGAAGAGTCTCTGGGTGAAAAATCTATGCAAGAAGAGTTTCTGGGTGAAGAGTCTCTGGGTGAAAAGTATATTGGTGAAAAGTATGTGCAAGAAGGGTTTCTGGGTGAAGAGTCTCTGGGTGAAAAATATTGGGGAGCATAGGGATAGATGGGATGCTGTCTTTCGTTCACTCCTTCTCAGGTTCTTTTTGTCTTTATGCCTAGTGGCCTAGTGTTAGAATGTTTTAATATGTTTTATATAGATAGTTTTGGCAAGTCTATGCCTGATGAGTCAGTGAGAACTTTGGACCCAGGGATGGCACGTCGAAGCTACATCGAAACATCTTGAACCGTAATATCACATTGCAAGGACATGGACGGACAGCTACAGTCTTTCTGAATTCGGCCCTGTAAAATCTCCAAAATTGATTTCCTAAGGTGGCGAAATCCCGGAGAGATTCCTGGGGACGGCATCGACAACGATGGCAATGGCTTTGTGGATGATGTTTATGGCTATGACTTCGCTGACAATGATGGTGATCCAATGGATACGAACGGCCATGGAACTCACTGTGCTGGTACCATCGGTGCTGAAGGTGGCAACTCTATTGGTGTGGTGGGTGTGACTTGGAAGCCCCAAATCATGGCCCTCAAATTCCTGGGCGCCAACGGTGGAAGTACCTCAGATGCCATTCGGGCCATCGACTATGCAGTGGAAATGGGTGCTCACCTCACTTCCAATTCCTGGGGTGGAGGTGGCTATTCCCATGGACTGGTCGCTGCCATTGAAGCTGCAGCTGCAGCAAATCAGCTCTTCATCGTCGCAGCGGGAAATGACGGCCAAGACAACGAGGTGAGTCCCATGTATCCCTGCAACTACAACTTGCCCAACATGATTTGCGTGGCATCCACAGACTCGGATGGTGATTTATCATCCTTTTCAAATTGGGGTATAAATGTTGTACACATTGCGGCACCAGGATCCAGAATCCACAGCACTTACCTCTACGGTGATTATCAGTCGTTGTCTGGAACCTCAATGGCAACACCTCACGTTGCTGGTGTGGCAGCTTTGCTGCTGGATTACATCCCCAGCCTGGAGGCAGCTGTCTTGAAGCAATTGATCCTGGGTTCAGCGGTGAGGTTTTCCAAGTTCTCATCCAAGGTATCCACAGGTGCACATCTCAACGCCCATGCGGCCTTGGTGATGGCCAGCCAATATTCTTGGATCCAAATGAGCGGAAGTGCCATCAGCGCAGGTAACATCACCATCCCTGCACAGAGCTCCACAGCTATCAACCTCCGGCTGGGAGGAACTGGACTGGACCATGGGGAGTATCGGGCAAGGTTGCGCATGTCAGGGACCTTTAATGGGGTGGTCTACACTCAGATCATCCCCATCCTGTACACCGTCCACGATTTTGCCGGGCTTCCTGTGTTTGGGGCAGCTGCCCTTCAGTTTGAGGATACAGATGGAAGGAGGCAGATGATCTCAGGTGCACTTACAGTCACTCGAGCAACTCCTGAACAAGAAGCCACGTTCTCGCAATATCACATTTTCTGGGCTGGCTCTGCACAAAGTAGGCTGTCTGATGTTCCTCTGGCAGCATTGGACACTGGCAATGTTCTTCATGACAACTTTGCCACCTTTGACCCAAGCTTTTGGTCCGGCCCAAATGGTGAAGCGGACTCCGGCAGCTCATTCGGCTCCAGCGCAAACTGGTCGGTCTCAAATGGAGCAGCAGTCTTTTCAAGCCAGTATCCCCATGCGCATCTGACCCTGGCCCGACGGTTTGCACCACCTTTCACGGTGAGGACCAAAGTAAAGAAAACAACTGGGGCATTGGCCCAGATGGTGGTGGAGATTGGTGGGTCCAGTGCAAACCTCTTTGGTCAGGGTGGCATTCGCGCCGTATTCTTCGGTTCTCAGAAAGTCTTGATCGCTCCTGAGGGGCAGCATGAGTCGGTGCCATGCACACTGGGTACTTGGTTTGAAGTGACCATCATTGTCCTCCAGAACTCCGTGACTTTCCAAGACAACCAGGGCTGTGCGACCATTGTGAAGACCCTGGCCATCACGGAGGCAACGAAGAGCATCAGAATTGGTGCGGACTGCACCGGAGAATGCGCCTCGGCCGGAGGATCGGTTTGGGATTACTTTGAAATTAGCGGAGGCCTCTATGCCACCTTCAATGTCCCAGAGAACACCGCTATCCCAGTGGATGCCACTGGATTTGTTGCCCATGGATGGAATGTGTTAGGCTTGAGTAGCACTAGCCTTTACCTGCCACTTTCAGACCATCGAGTTGCCAATCGTGCATCGCAGCCAACGGATGTGCAAGGAAGCTCAGCTACTACTAGCAGCCTCACAGTGTCCTGGACACGTGGAGGTCTGAACGATTGCACGGGTTTCTTCATGCGCTATGAGGTCGTTACTCAAAGTGCCGATTCCACGTGGGTTGATGCGGCTGGTTGTCAAGGTCTAGTGAGCCAGACAGCAGAAAACTGTGTTGTGACTGGCTTGACCAGTGACACCCCGTACCAGTTCAGGGTCCGAGTTCTCTGCAGTTTGGAAGAAACACAGAGTTTGTGGAGTGAGATTTCAGCCGCTGCTGTCACGCTTCCACTTCCTGCCGTCGCCCCAACACAGCTGCGAGTACGGCTCCCTGGGTCCAGCACGCGCGGCGCCCAGATCTGTTCAGCCGATGGCGTGGGATTTGTCCAAGGCACTTTTTTCCATTGAGTCTTTTTAGACAACATACATCCACGATCATCCACGATCATCCAGATGTATTCCAGATGTTAAATCCAAATGTACATCGTTTCCAGGATTCAGGCATTTGTGTTTCACGTGTATTTTTTCTCACTTTGATTTATTTTCATTGGCGACACCGAGGTTGCTCGTGTCGTGGCAGTCAGGACTTCTGAATGACTGCGAGTTTGTGGAATCGCTTGTGGAAGGTCAGCAAGTTGGGCAGGCCACCTGGTTTCAACCGCAAGGCTGCACCGGTTTGACGCTGCTCAACGCCTATCATTGCACCGCAGAAGCTTTGACAGCAGGCACTCAGTACGTGTTCCGTGTGAAGACGAGCTGTGCAGATCCTCGATCTTCCAGCTCTTGGAGCGCAACCAGCATTCCCGAATCAACTTTGGAAACTGTCCAAGCATGGGAATCGAATATCCGCAGACTGATCTCCATCAACATCGCTTCAGATTTGGACTATAGCCAAGTGGCCTCAAATGCAGATGCTTTTAAATCCAGCATTGCCACCCAAACAGCCAATGCCCTCAGTGTGGATGCTTCGCAAGTCAAGGTAGAAATCATGGCCGGTGCGGCCGCCTCCCCAGACTCTGGCCGCAGACTGGCAGAAGTCTCTGTGGTTTTTGCGGTGACAGTTGAAGGTGCCAGCCAAGGACAGATGACTCAGGATGTCTGTTTGTCTGGTCAACATGTACGGAATTATGGAAGATAAATGAATAGAACATGAATGAACATAATGTCTAATGCATGTGATATATATATATATATAGGATTATATAGGTATACAGAATATAAAAGTCCATGTGGGTGTGTTTTTAAACTCATATCAGATTGTCTATGCATGATTATGGGAATCAGTGGACCATTTTTTTGGGTCCCATGTTTTGAGGAGAATCGGAGACCTCCAACCAAGTCATTGCAGGTGTGGCCACTGCAGTGGAGGCAGAAACAGGTTCTGCTAGCACCCTGTCAGTCGCAAGCACATCAACCTTAACTCCAGCAATTGCACCAGAGAAAATCACCTGGAGCTATTTTGGTGATGGGCGACTTCAGTTGAATTGGAAGCCTCTGCCTTTGGGCGATTGCTCGTTCCTGGCTTGGCACGTGCTTGTGAATGCTGGAGGCCCAGCAACTCTTGTGTCTGGATGCACGAACCTCATGAACCTTTCGCGTACAGAGTGTGTTGCAGCTGGAATGGACGGAAGCCAAAGCAACACCTTCACTGTGGGAGTCCTTTGTGCAAACCCCGCTGCAAACAGTGTGCAGTCTGAAGCAAGCGATGCCTGGCCAATTTTTGCAAGCACCACAGGCGCTTCTGGGTCTGGGTCAGGACAGCCTACAACTACAACGGTTCCAGTCCCAGTGCTCTGTGAAACGATTGCATCACTATCATCGGTCGGTGCTTCCGAGGTCTCTCAGAAATTTGCCGATCAGCTAGAGCTGCAGGTAACAACAGCCTTGTCGCCATGTGCGGCAGATCCCAATGTCCAATTGAAGACAAGCTGGCAATATCTATCCACTGGCTGGATCTCATTGGAGGCAGCTGGTTTGGTGGATTCCTCTCCTTTGCCCAACACGCTTCGCTTCCCAGCTTTCACCCTGCTTCCTGGCAGCCATCAATTCCGGGCAGTTCTGGAGAATGGAGGGGCACAGCTGGACACAGTGACTTTCCTGGTGGTTGTCACGGATTCCGTGCCCAGCTTCCAGGTGACTGGGGCCTCTGTCATTGGAACTGGCTGTGGAATTCAGCTGCAAGTGCAAAAGACAGGCGTCAAACATCCTGATGCGTTGTTGGCCTACAGCTGGAGCTGTTTGCAAGCTGGTGATGCTGGTTGCAGCAGCATCTCCAATTTTGCTGAGGGAGAGGCAAAATCCCGTCGAATTGACATTCCACCTGAGGAGACTCCGGTGGGAAGCTATACTTTCCGTGCCTTGCTCCGCTTGGTTGCAATTTGATAAGACATTGAGTGCTTCGATGCTTCTCATTTTGGAATCTTAAATTGAAAAGGATCTGAAAAGAATGGTCTTATTTCATCTTATTTCTTGATTACTGGAGACATACTCTACCTGCGTATGGTGTATGTCTACCGCGAATCTATTCTCCCTTGCCATTTGTAGCAGTCTAAGGTGCCACAGTGACAAAGATCTACGCAGGAAATGTGGTGCATTTACCTTCCCTTTCTGCTTCTGTGGAGGCATGCGGGGTGAGATTGGCACGGGCTCAACTGTATGGACAGCATTCTGGATCCACAAATAACGACATGTAAACGCAGACTTTAAAGCTGTGTTTGGCACCATAGCTTGTCCCCAAAATTTTGACCCATGCCCAGCTTCGACATATAGCAACCCTCAGTCAAAGAAAAGCTGGACATCTGGAAATTTCGGAGGTAGAACACATCCCTACCGTCCTGGAAATACTTTTCAGATCTTTCGGCATTTTTTTTGGAGCCCTATAAATCAGGATTGCTTCACCCTATAGTTAAATCATGACCGCAAGATATAGGGGGTGAATTGAAGATTTTACCTCTATCTCGAGCAACTGTTTTTATCAAACGTGGGGCCAGGGAGCACCCCCATTTTCAGAATGCTAAATATGGCATAAATATGGCAAGTTTGGTGGTTTGGAACATGACTTTTATTTTTCCATTCAACAGTTGGGAATTTCATCATCCCAACTGACGAACTCATATTTTTCAGAGGGGTTGGTATACCACCAACTTCAATGGATTGGTTTAAGGGAAAATCTGAACCGGAAACATCCGGAAACCATCGATTTTCCCGTGAAAGATGGAGGTTTCCTGTAAATTTTCCCAACAAAACCAATCCATTTACAACTCGGCACCAATCAGATGATCAACCATCATTAACCATATATAATAACCATCATCATTAACCACAATTTTCACAGTATATTAAGCATATATTATAACTATTATAACCATCATCATTAACCATCATTAACCATCATGAACCATCATTAACCTCGCTAAATCCGAATCTAACCCTGATTAACGAGGTTAATGATGGTTAATGATGGTTAATAAATCATCATAACCACCATTATATTAATCATTTTCCCCCCTGATTTCATGGTGAACTTCTGCCGGAAGGTCACCGTGAAGGTGGAGGAGGCTGGACCTCTGCCGGTGGAGATCACGGCTCCTTGGAGCAGCTCACAACGGATCTCTCAACAGGCGACCAGCGCGTGGCGGGACCGTGTGAGACCGTGGGACCAGGGAATCACCGAGACGGACCCTGGGAAAAACCATGGAAGAACAATGGAAAAAACATGGGGGGTTTCATAAAAGATATATTTATGGGACCCCAAAATAGGATGGTTTACAATGGAAAATCCCATTAAGAATATTAAGATGGATGATTTGGGGGTAGCCCTATGACTTCGGAAACCACCATATGAAGAACACAAGTTGAAGAGCTGAATGAGACAGCAGTCAGGAAGATTTTGGTGGTTTTGGCAAAAGATCCAATCATCGAGATATCTCAGAGATATTATATAATAAATAGATTTTAAATTGCATAGCATCAATATGCATCATTTTGTTTTGATTTATCGATTGATCAGTCATCAATCATCCGCAAATGCATAGAAATAAGATGACATAAGTATCTACTTGTATGCTCACTTATCAATATGGGTTTGTCTGAAAATAGTGTACCCCTACACCCAATGGTTAATGATCATTATCCCTACTAAATGGCTATAATTGGGGGTATACCCCATTTTCAGACATACCCATATGCTAGTGATTCTCAATCACCATCCCAAGAAACATGAGCATCGATCACCATGAGACCAGGTCAGCGAATTGTGGTTCCCGATCATGGCACACGTGGGCGGTGTGGGTTCTGATTGCAAGGCCACGAGGGTTGAGAAACTCAGCAGGAACGGACGCAACGAGGGCGCTCCAACCGCATGGCTTTGTTTAAATGGGTTTGTCTGAAAATAAGGTATATTCCCAATTATAGCCATTTAATAGGGATAATGATCAGCAAAACCATTGGGAAAATGGGGTACACTACATTTTCAGACACACCAAAATTTTGGTGAACAAAAATCAATCTTTATGCTTTATCATGGGCTGCTCACCATTTCCTTCACTAGAGGGCCATAGCGGCCATAACTTGGAGGCACATCGTCCACTTTTGAAACAAGCCGATGTGGTTCCCGCTGGACTGCCGGAAGATGCTGGAACTGTTGTGCCATGGCAGGTCCCGACCAGTGCAGTGTTCAAATGGGTCATCGCCCGCGAGGTAGGGCACTTGGGTCTCAAGCCTGGATTTGTCTGAAAAATTAGGGGAGAAGGGAACCCATTTCATCCTGACTAAATTGTCATTTTCCAATAAAGATGACCATGAGTATGAGTGGGGGTTAAATCCACCATTCTTCAGACAAAGTCGAATGGGTTTGTTCAGACACTGAGGATTTAGCCCCAATTTCTGGCAATTATCATGGGGAAAGTTATGATCAACTATAACATTTTCGGGCCTATTTTCAGACGAACTCGAATGAGGCAATGAGGTGATGTTGTCTTTGCTCCATCATTTTTTTTGCACCAACCACTTTTTTCCCTGACCTCTTTACTGAGAGGTATTGCAGACCCTCAAAAGACCATCCGTTTCGCACGCAACATCAAACATCTGGCTTTGTCATGCTTTGTCCAGAAATGGGATCTACCCAGTGTATACCCCCAAAATGGTCACTACATTGAGGGGAATGAGACATTTGTGTGTGGCTTTCCGCACTTTTCTGGACAAAGCCACATTGAAAGAGCCAATCTCAGGCCGATGATCGCATCATGGCAAGCGTTTACACCCTGGTGTCGAGTGCAGGCCCGGTTCACAAAAACTCACAGCAGTTCCACAGTTCCACAGTTCCACAGTGAAGACCCCCCCAAGAATTGGCAAATTTTTGGCACGTTGCAGTTGTATATGGCGTTGCATGTCGTGGCCATTGACAGCAACTGCTTGGTAGCCTTTGTAGTAGCCTTTAGCTTCCAATCACTTTTCGGCAGCACGATGCGCCTGAATGCGTGGTGGATCGTGGCATTGCCCTCTTTGCCATTGTGCCAATCTCATCCATTGAATCTATTGGATGCATTGCAACAAGCTCCCAGCAACCAGCTGTTGGAAGCAGCCAAACTCCTCGAGGCTGCAGAAGATTTGGAGAATTTTGACAGGAAGCTGCCATCTGCCAAGCCATCGGAACCTCAACGTCCCAGAGTTCCGCGCCGGTTTCGAGCAGACACGAAGTTTGTGAGTAATCCTGCCATGGCGGGAGTTGGCCCAGGCATGTTTGCGCAAGATGCAGACGAGAAGTTTTTGAGAATAGAAGAAGTGCGAAGTTTTCCCTTTGGAAACCAATATTTCAGCAACTTGCTCTTGGCCAACGAAGCTTATACCATCACTGGTGGCAACCATTCCATTTGCCGCCGGCTGCCAATGTTTGGCATGCAGAAGTTTGTAGACCTATTTGCTTGGGCAGCCAGCCCACTTTTGTCGGAGTATGCTGGTGAACGGACAGTAGCTGGAAGGGTGTGCTCCCAGTGGCAGCTGCGGTCCAAGAATCACTCATTGAGCTTGTGTGCTGATGGTGACATCCCAGTTGAGCTGAACATGACTTCATCCATCTCTGGAATTCCCTCAGCAACCAGTTACCAGTTCGGCCCGCTGGTCACTGGGGAACAAGTGCCACAGAGTCTTTTTGTGAAGCCTGACGCTTGTGAGGAGCTTGCTCCTCCTTGCGAATCTGGGC
>CAMXCT020004078.1:0-46806 GCA_947184155.2 Cladocopium goreaui | reverse complement strand
AGCGTGCTTCAGAGCAAGAGGCCGCCTATCGAAGTGATCACCAAGCTGCCAAGCGCGCGGGCAAGGGTAAGACCAGACATTTTCGTCTGGCACTCCCGCTCCACAATCTCCTGCAAGCGTTCAAGCCGCCCAGGCCAGTGTCGCTTTTAGCACATTGGATGGACCGTATCTTTGCTACCTTGGATCTCCTCCGTGCTGCACCGCCACCTCCTCTCGCAGATTCTGCTGCGCCGGCGCGTCCAGGTTTAGCTTTGCAATCGGACCTTCGCAGCATCTTAGCGTGTGCGACCATGCCCTCGCTTGTTGCGCCCGGGATCCATCTACCACACCTGCGAACCATCATGCTCGCCATCTTGGAGCTCAGAAGAAGCCCATCATGCGGCACAACGACGTGCTGCATCTGCGCAACATGATCGCATTGAACCTGGACGACCGTGCTGGTCTGGCACATGCCTTGAAACAACAAGAACAAGAACAAGAACAAGAAAAAGAACAAGAACAAGAACAAGAACAACAACAACAACAACGACGACAACGACAACGTTAACATTAACATTAACATTAATATTAGCATTAGCATTAACACGACACGGACAGCGACGACCAGTACGACGACTATTACGACTACGACGACGACTACTTTTGCGACTACGACTGAACCCGCCTTGAAGGACCCCCCCCCTCACGTAAAGAAGCAGCCTTCACCCCTTTTTAAAAAAGCCTCCCCCCAACCCCCCCCTCTTCAAAAGGAATCCCACCCTTGTTCAGCTTGCCGCCCCCAGAAAGAAGTCTGGAAAGAAGCAGCCCCCCCGATTTTTTAAAAAGGCTAGCCCCTTTCCAAACAAGCAGTCCTCTCCTTTATAAAGAACCACCCCCTCTTAAAAAGGACCCCACCCTTGTTCAAATAGCACCCCCCAAAAAGAACCCCCCCTTCAAAAGCACCCCCTTGCTTCCTGCCCCCCTTCTGCTTCTTCGATGGCTCCCCCTTCTTCGAAAAGGCAACCCCCCCTGCAACGCAGCCTCCCCCTAGTCTGGTGGAGTCTTTGGCACCCAGCTCCGTCCCTTCCCCTCTCGTATGCTCGCAAGAAGCCACCCCCTTCTTCCCTTCTTCGTAGAACCCCCGGTACTTCAAAGCAGCCCCCCCTCTAGTTCAAAGAAGAAGCCCCTCCCCTTTCAACCCCCCCGTTCTTTGAACATGCCCCCCTCCCCCCTACTTCAAAGCCCCTTTTCAACCCCCCCTTCTTCTGCTTCGGGGGGGGAAGGCCACGGCCCCGCGTCACTAAATGACCCCGCCCCTTCAAAGAACCCCCCCCTATCGGGCCGGTCTCCCTGATTCAGGAAACTAGGAAGTTTCACAATATATATCTATATGATATAGATATATATTGTGACACTTCCTAGTTTCGTCTGTATCTCTATATATATCTAAATCTATATCTATATCTATATTCTATATCTATAAATCTATATATCTATATCTATATCTGATATATATATATATATTGTGACACTTCCTAGTTTCGTCTATATTTATATCTATATATCTATATATCTATATATCTATATATCTATATATCTATATATCTATATATCTATCTATCTATCTATCCATCTATCCATCTATCTATCTATCTATCTATCTATCTATCTATCTATATATCTATATATCTATATATCTATATATCTACATATCTATATATCTATATATCTATATATCTATATATCTATATATCTCTATATCTCTATATCTATATATCTATATATCTATATATCTATATCTATCTCTATTTCTATCTCTATCTCTATCTCTTTCTCTATCTCTATCTCTATATCTATCTATCTGTCTATCTGTCTATCTGTCTATCTATCTATCTACCTATCTATCTATCTATCTAACTACCTATCTATCTATCTATCTATTTATCTACCTATCTCTATATAAATATAAATATATAAATATATATATTATATGTGTACATATATGTTTACATATATGTGTACATAAATAAATATATATATATATATATACATACACGTATGATACGTTGCCATGGTGAATTGCTGTTTCGCAATGGCTAGAATAAACATATCCCTGCCGCAATGGCACAACATCACGTTGGCTAGTTTGCATCCCATATGGGTGGAAGGCTTGGCGATGGTTCAAAGGTTAGAAACAACACATCCCAACGGTTTGTTTTTCTCTTCATTTTCGGGGATGGCGAAGGTTTGACCCCATAATCTGAAGTGGTGTAGCCCATAATTTCATGCTTAATCGTCATATCTCCCATTTAAGTGACTTTCGGGTATCCCCCATTTTCAGGCACACCCAGAAACCGAGTGTTGGCTATATTCCATGATTTTCCATTCATGTGGTTGACCAGGTTAACAAACCCTAGCTGATTAATTAGGAGATATCCCCCCAATTAGTGATAAAATGGTACCGTTCAATTCAACAGCCTAGAGGTTTATTAATCCACTCATCCGCAGGACGCAGTGCATGAGGTCCGAGGATGTGGCAAACCAAATTTTTGGGTACCAAGGGACCAAAATTGGCGCGTTGGTCGTTTCAAATATGATGATTTAACCCTCCAAGAATATGGATACAATGGGTATATAACCAATATCAACTGCTGGTGTGTTGTTTCAAACATTTTTTGTTTTGGAAACTATGTGTTTTCCAGGGCTACCAGCCAGTAATTTTTTGCGTGTTTAACGATCCGTTTTGGGCGTTGATAATTTTAAACCATAGCCATGGAGTGATATTGGCTGTAACATTTTGCCTGGGTCATTCCGAGGTTGCTGGTTTTTTTTATTTTTTTTTTCCTTCTCAGGGATTTGTAGTGCCTCCCGTTTGGATCATTATTATGAGGGATAGAACTGATATAGCTATCGTTAATGGTTTTTACTAAAACAACTTATAACCAGCCGGTCTCACCTCGTGAAACCCTGCAAATCCGCTACTGGTTGGTCTATCTGAAAGCAGGGCATGATGGTTTATCATCATTTTTCCCATTATTTGATGGAATTTTATGGGTATCTTACATCTTCAGACAAACTCATCTCCAACTTATTAAAACTTAGTTTTGTCTCCCACTGTATCCCATATTGCATCTCATATTATATCCTATAATTAATGTTGGTAAAACAATGTCATAAACCATCCCCCATTCATCACCATTTTTATAGGTGGTATAAACCATTCCCAATCATGGGTGGTTTATGATTTTCTTTTACCCACATTCATCACCATTACTCACCATCAATCACCAGTAATCCCCACAAAATTAATCCCATCAATCACCATTAATCACTATTAACCATATTATATCCCATTAATCACCATTAATCACTATTAACCATATTATATCCCATTAATCACCATTAATCACTATATATTATATCCCAATTTGCCATATTCATATCGATGACAATCTGCTCGGCTAGATCTCCATCGGCAGCGCTGCACCGTCCTTGAGGGATGCCGCTGAGGTAGGGAACGTTTTTTTTCAGTGATGTTTGTTGGTGGTTTATAAAGTCATGAACACAATAGTTATATAAAGATTTTATCCCCATTCACCATTAATCACCATAAAAACGTTTCTAAAAACTTATATAAAATTATAAACTTATAAAGTGATGTTGTATTCACCCCATAAACTTAATATAAACTTATAGTTCTGTTCACCAACTTTGCCATCAACGGGGGCCTCACCACAGGAGTTGGGCGTCATCAATCCATCAATAATGTTCATCCACCATATACCCTTTTTCAGCCATGGCACGTTTGGGGATATCATGGGATACGTTTGTGGGATACGTTAATATAAGCAACAAGATGCCGTTTTTAAGCGTTTGTCTGAACATGGGGGATACATGGAAAACTCATCTTACTTAAAGGGGATATAATATGGGATATGATTGATACACAACTAATCACCAATCAATGACATGTGGGGCGGTCTGAAAATGGGAGATAGCCAACCATCATTTTTTCGGAGGTAGCCTATTTTCAGATAAACCCATGTAGCATCAATACTCACCCCCTTGCCATTTTTTGCAAAGCCTGATTGGTACCGAGCCACCGATTGGCTGGTGCACCCAGGATATGATCAGAGAGAACTGCACATAGATTTCTGGTCTGAGAAACTGGAAAAGAGTTCCTTGAAAAAACAAGGAACTAAGAACTTACTTCTATTATTAATGTCTTTTCCAAACATGAGTTTTTTGGTATTTTAGTTGGCATAACTTTTCAACGCTAGTTGGTGATGTTTGGCAGGTGGACAAGCTAAAGCTGACGCTGGCATCATTGCAAGAACAAGGGGCTCACGAAAAGACGAAGATGGAGGACACCGATCCGTGGAGGCCGTGCTGTTCGCTTTGACGAAGCGCCTTCGACGAAGCATAGGCAGTCGCGCGCCTTCGGCAGGAGCAAATCCGTCGCGATGAAGAGCGCTTGGAAGAGCATCGTCAATGGATCCTGTAGTGCTCTCAGAAGGGTTTGAACATGTTGGAAACTGATCAAACTTGATTCTAATGCTTCAGACATGGCCGTGGTGGATGATGGTGGATGGTATACATGTGGTGGCTGATTTGAAAAGCTTCTGAAGGTCACCGGGTTTCGTGGCAGAATTTTTATTTGTTTGGCACTTCATGGAGCCATTGATAGAATCACGTGGGGAACCAAGGCTAGGACCAGTTATTGCCCACTGCAAGAAAACATAGAACCTCTGTTTTTTTAGGGTTCTAAGGGAGTCTTCATGGTTGTCACACATTGCATACACACTATACTGGTCCTGGGTTTCAAGCTGTCAAACCATCTGAACATATCTTGCCTCACTTTTTGAGCCTAATTGAGCAGTAGCTGCTAAACCCATGTTGGCTCATGATCATAGGGGATTATATATATATATATGTATATACTATATAAGCATATATACATATATATATATATATGTATATGTATATGTA
Organism: Cladocopium goreaui; assembly: GCA_947184155.2. Taxonomy (NCBI): domain Eukaryota; class Dinophyceae; order Suessiales; family Symbiodiniaceae; genus Cladocopium; species Cladocopium goreaui. Next base: position 41,838 of record CAMXCT020004078.1, on the reverse strand, counting down.
TATGTATAAGTATATGTATATGTATATGTATAGGTATATGTATATGTATAGGTATAAGTATATGTATATGTATATGTATATGTATATGTATAGGTATAAGTATAAGTATATGTATATGTATATGTATAGGTATAGGTATAGGTATAGGTTTCTTAAAATGGAAGATCCCCAAGACCACGGCTCAAGGCGTGAGTTGGACTGCTACGCCAAGGTCCGGCAGGGAAAAAACCACGTAGACTCCCATAGAATGTTGGCAAAATCATGTTTTTTTCTCAATGATCACTTGATGGAATTGGTAAATCCCCCATTGACACACTGTTACTGTAGCACCTGAATGGACGGCGGAGATGGGCCATATAAATGGTTTCGCACGAAGTTCAGCTTCAGAGATGTTTTGTTTCATCTCTGCTCGTTTAAAACGTTTGTTTTTTTAGGGGCTACATTTCTGAACTTGTTTTTGTTCAGGAAACTTCCCACAGTTTGTCAAAGGCGCATGTTCATTCCATCAGAGTTCATTCCATTCCGGTAGAGTTCCCCAAATCCATTGAAACCTGAGCATGGTTTCTCAATGTTTCTCAATTATCCCATACAATCCAGGCGTCGGACGCGCTGCGAGAAGATGTGGAATCTGCTCTGCTGGAGCCGTGGGAAGATGTGGGAATGGGCCTGTTGAATGGGCTGTCGGACCAACGATTGGGAGTTGAAAAATGTTGAAAACTAAGATTTGTTCATCAAAATTGTGGTTCCTTTCCAGAAAGGGATTTAACAGTTCAGGCCGAAAAACTTGGATGTGGCCAAGAAAATGCTCGATTTCAACCAGAAACACGGAAGAACCTCCCTTGTTGGTCGCAAGGCAGATGGCAGGTGGAGACCAATGCAGCTTAACAGCTCAAGGGCGGACAGGTCTTTTGCGCTGCAAGTTTCTGAACATCTAAACTGGTCAAACTGGATGGTTTTTCTGGGTTGTAAACATGACTTGGATGATCCAACTGAAGCAAGTGGCAACTTTTTGGTTCAAATCCACAATTTCACCCCTCTTTGCGTCCTTGGAACTCAGATATCCCTGGAGATAGTGCACCAATCACCATCGTCCAGCTCCCATCCGTGGCGCCACGTGATGGCGGGCCGTGCCGCGGGACGCATGCTCCGTGCACCGCAGAAGGGCTCGGCTCATCTGAAGGTGACGCAGGGGAGCTTTCTTGGGCGAGAATCAAGATGTCAACTCGGATGATTGAACTACTAATGTCAATGGGAAATCCACCATGCCATCAACTAGAGGGATATTGAACTGCTATTGGGTTGATCATTTCTGATGATTATCAGGGTTCTTATTGTGATGATTGGGATGGTAGACCATCCCCACCATCTGCAAGCATTATATAATAGATAGTTCCAACTTGGGGTACACACACTAAGACGTCACAAATTGGGGATGGTGATCACGGATCAGTGGGAACTGCAACTAGCAGCTGGTCCCTCCGAGATTTCATCCGACTCATGAGGCCTCCAGAATCCCAGTCAACTCCTATGTAACCTGGTGGCTAGTTATAACTCCATTTGATCATGTGCAAAATGCCACCCTGGATCAACTTAAATTCTGGTCGATGAAAAATGTCATGGTTTGGTTTATATCCGCGTGTTTGAAATGTTTGAAACCTCATTTTGTGCCAGAACTCCATCGTTCCCCAACTGACAGGTCTCCCGAGTGGGGCGGCGAAGCGAAATCGTGCGCCTGTCGCATAGCTCCCCGGTGCGGCTGCTTCCCATGGCCACGGCGGCGGCTGAGCTGCTGGGTCTGTTGGGGGGGTGAACTGTTGGGTGTGTGGTGATTATACAATGTGGGCCCCCCGAGATAGCTAAGTTGGCTTATAACTCCAATAACTATGATTTATGGTACTTATAACTATAGTTAATGGGGTTTATAAGCCAACTTATAACTGGGGGGCCCCACATTGTACATGTAAGCAGCAAATGCAATTGGGGGACACCAACTTGTATGATTATGATATTTTATGATATTTTATGAACCCTTTGTAAATGGGATGAAGCCTTTGACTCTCCACCGGATTTTGATGTTTCCCCAATTGATTGGATAACTAGTTTGATTTTGGCAGGTTTTCCCCCAAATTTTGGCAGGTTTTACCTGAATTTTCAGCCAATCTACATGCCAATGGTTGGGTACCCCTCATCGAAAAAACCAAACCATCCAAAGGGATGTACCTTGAGATGCAGCTTTGTTTGCTTGGATGATCAACTTACTCAACGGTCAACAACAAGCCCTTAAATTTGGGATATTGGGGTTTATAATAATGATAATAATATCAATAGCAACAACAATACTAGAAATAATCTATAACATTAATAGTAATATTTCATAGTAATAATAGTAGTACTGTAATTGATGATGATAATAATAGTCGTTCGTGATAACGATACTAATAATCACAACAATAGAAATGATATCATGGTGATAACAATTTATAGTGACAATCACAGCAACAATAACAGCAACAATAATGAGAACACTACTACTAATAGTAGTAATAGTAATAATAGACATAGTAGTGTTATCATCATCATCATCATCATCATCATCATCATCAACATCAACATCATCATCATCATCATTGTTTTTTTTTTAAAAAAAAATCATAGTGTTATATTATTATATTATACGATGCTTAAGGGGGGGATGGAAGGGGGGGGATGAATATGTATCCCTAGTGCTGCTAGATCCATCCCCATTCCTTCTATAGAGCTCCCTAGCAGTGCTAACAGTAAGGGCCCTTAAGGAATACCAAAGGGTCTGGAGAGGTCCCTAGCACTCCTGGTTTATACATGTTTTTGGCAGTAACCAAGAGTAAACAATTAAGGGAATATGATTTGGAACCGGCATAAAACTTCATTGGGGTCCCGTGATTTTTTATGTGTCACCGAGCTTGATCCGCTGGGGGCCATGATTCTTCATCCAGCCCACCCCATTCCAAGCACGGATAGGGGATAGTAGTGCAGACTTACCCGAAAAAACCGCAATAAATTTGCACAAACTACGAAAAACACTGGTTTTTGTACGTTTTCTGGGTGGCTAGGGAGCTCCCTAGCACTCTTGGAGAGGCTTAGGGAGGCTTAGGGAAGCTTAGGGAGCTCCCTAGCACTCCCAAGCAATCCCTTTACTGGGGGCCTCTAGAGAAGGATTCGGTCTCTGGGAACCCCTCATCTCTTGTCAAGTACAAGATGTGCTTACCATTTTCGAAGTTGAGCTAGGATGTTCAGACTCCGTTTCACACCCTGTCTTTCCAATATGGAAACCAGCACAATTTTTGGGAAATTACCAAAAGAAAAGTGTTTGCTCACCTTGAAACGTCAGCTTAAGATGTGGGATTCGTTGAGCATCTAAGAGTTGGTAACTGTTGGTAAGTTAAAGGAGAAGGTTCTCATTCCAGCCTAAGCTCCCCAAAGCTCCCTAAGCCACCCCCCCCCTTGGACCCCCCCCTTAAGAATCCTATAAATTATAGTTTTATGAAAACACTAATGATAATAACCACTACTAACAGTGTTTTTCCCAACCACGGTTTTCACCAGCACTTCGATTGGGGGTTTCCCATAAGGCGCAGTGGTACCGCCTGGTGCGCCTTGGGCAGCTTCGGTGGCGGCTTCCTGGGGGGCGACGAAGTGGACGTGGACGTCCACATGGAGAAAGACACCGTGCTGACGATGACCACGCAGGTGACGGGGGGGATGGGAGATGGGGTTGGGGGTTGGAGATGATCTTTTTAGAACAAAAATAAACTTTAAAGTAGTGTTCCATGATTCCGTAGGATTGCTTTTTTTGGTAGCATTAGTATCATGATGATCATTCTGATCATCATAGGTATCATCACTATCATGATCAATCATGATCGCTATGATTATTATTATGGCTCTTCTTCTTACAGTAGTTCTTATTGTTACCGTATCATCTGAGTCCTCGGAGAAATTCGATTAGTCCTCGGATCGGGATGGCCTGGCAGCAATCGATGGCACGGAAATGGGCATGAAATCTGGCTCCCGGTCCCTGAGATCTCCCGAACTGTCCAGCCATCATTGCTACAAATCTTTAATGGGCTCCACAACAAGAAACTCCAAGGCAAACATCCTTCTACCTATGATTGATCATGATAGTGATGATACCTATCATATCCTATGATGATCAGAATGATCACCCTGATTTTATGGGCACCAAACCAATCCTCATTTTCTGAAAAAAATCCCAGTGGCGGACATCCCTGTGCCCGGTCCATCCGAGGCGAGCACCAAGGTGTACCAGGCCAAAGCAGACGGCCGTGCGGCGCTGCAGCGGCTGACAGCCACAGTGGGGCCCGGAGGGCTGCTGGTGCTGAGCCCCGATCCACTGGTGCCCTTTGCGCAGTCGCTACCTGGTGAGGGATGTCATTTTTTTTCGCCACGTGTTGGACATTTGATGAGGTAACTAGGTAAAGTCAAGTCAGTGGAGTTGGTTCGAAGTCAATTAGCATCTTTTAGTTTTCTGTTGTTTTTTTGGTTTCCTGTCTTTTCATGGATTTATCCAGACATCTTTATGGGGAAAGTGGATTTCCCATTTGGGACGGTTTAAGGTCCGAACAAGATCCGAAAAGGACTAATACATAGATTGTGGGTAATGGCACCACATTTTGAGCCATATCCATTTCAGTGATGCCGGTCTCCATTTTGATATTACTTGGGTAGACATCCCATATAAAGCTAGGTTGTAGCTGCAATGTAGTGCCCGGTTCAAGTTGGTTTAGTTTCACCCAGTTGACGATATAAACCCAGCAGTTCACCTATTTTCAACCGGCTTAGACAACAAGCTGGGGCATGGCTTTTTCAAATCAATTCCATCAAATATCCAGGATGCCTTGACTTGTTATAGCTTTGTCATTGGTGAAAGCTCCACCAGGCCGCCATGGGCCGCCCAGGAGCTACTCCCAACATCTCCGTTTCGTGCTAGCCGCGGATGCCTCGGCGGTGGTGGTCGACTGGCTGGGCGCCGGGCGGGTGGCCAAAGGTGAACGCTGGGCCTTCAAGGAGTACCGCTCGCGCATGGAATTCTGCTGGGAGGAGACCTGACGAGATAGGATTTTTCCATGGAGATTTTCATGGGATTTGGGTCTCAAAATGAGGAACGAATGATTTTGGGCACCATCCCCCTTTTTGATTTTTTCGAGGAGTTTCAGGAACAAACGTGTAGGGTTCAAGATGATGTAGGCCTTTTGCTGAAGAGTTTTAAGCGGCACAAATGAAAGGAAAAACCAGAGATTAGCCCATATTGAGATATGTCCCGACAGAAATGATGCACTTAATCAAAATAAACGGGGACCCGACAAACAACACATTATGACAAAGACGTCTGGAGAATTTCGAGTGACCTGGCCGGCCAAGCCCCAGTTTTTTTGTCAAATGTTTTGGGAAACCGTCGCAGATACATCCCAGGATGTTGAACATACGAGGACTGGAAGTAGTGATCATAACATTGTATAGTTGGACAATCATCCAAAGCGGCAATCGACCTGTCAGCTATGGCTGTATCACTTTGGAACTTTCAAATCCCATATGTGTTAGCTGAGTTCCTTGTGCCCCAAAGTTAATGCAAAGAATAATTGACCATGGTAGCTAAAGGGCATGTTTCTTTTCCCCACATTTTTGTAGCTTGTAGTTGATCATCCCGATTTGCTACTGACAACTAACCATGGTTTGAACGTTTATAGAACCCAGTTGGAAGTGGTTTGCGCTTGTTGGACTTGCAAACACGGACTGTCAAAAAATTGCTAGGCAGATGACAATCCAAGCAGCCAAACTCCCTTGGATTCCATGCTGAAGTCGAAGAAACATGTAGATCTTCTCAGCCGTTTCCAACATTACATCCCTTCATGTACCCATCATATCCTGGAAATCGCCGGTTCTATCCGACATTGTGGTTGGTTGTGTCCCCCGATATCACCTTCCACAGGAAGATCACCTGGTTGAGTCTCTCGCCCTTCGCAGCTGCGACTTCCCCCACTCCGCGCCGCCCTTCGCTGCCAGCGTCACCGTCTTCGCGGTCGGTCCCTTGGCGCAGCCGGTGGCACGGCGCCTACGTGCCATGGCCGTGACGCTGGCGGCGCGGCGTGGGGCGCGGGTGGGCGAGGACTTCGAGGCCCAGGGGCCAAGCGTCACGGGGCAGGCGGTGATGGGGGGGACGGAGGACAGGTGCACAGTGGGTAGATTGATGGCGGAGAAATCTGAGGATGTTTATCGCATTTTGCACCATTGCCTGCTTCCTTTGGAAGAGCACTTGGGGGTGGAACCCTATGCTGATAGGGTGCATGGCATCGCTCCATCTGAGATGGTGGAGACGGAGATACCAACAGAAGCGGTACCGGTGACAGGAAAAAGTGCAGGAAATCGGGTAGATTTGGAGTTGGATGTGAGAAAAGCTCTGGTGTTGAGTCAACTCACAGATGCCACTCTGCCAGTGGGTGGATTTGCCCACTCCAACGGGATTGAAGCTGCAAGTCAGCTGGGTCTGAAGCTGGAAAAACTGGACTCACTGAGGACTTTGGTGTTTCTGGGCTCCAGGTCCATGCTGCGTCTGCAAGGTCGATTCGTGCAGCTGGCCCACAAGTTGGGTGACCAGGAGATGTGGTGCTGGACTTGGGGTATGGGCCAAACTTAGGATTGATGAAATTCCTCAATAATTCTCAACTTGATTTCGATCCGCAAGCCTTCCCCCAAATTTTTGGGTGTCCGCTTTTTTATATTATTTCAGGCCTTGCAAAGCCTTTTTTTCGGCAGCCCCCTTGAGGAGTCCCTGGAGGCCTGGCACCAGCTGGACCAAGACCTCCAGGCGCACCTGGCCAGCAACGGTGTGGCCTGCCGGGCTTCGGCCCTGCAGGGTGCAGGACTGCTACGGGTGGGACGCCAGTGGCAGACCTGCGGGCGGTGGCCGAAGAAGGGGCACCATGCCACGGCCTTTGGGCTTCTGGCCGCCAGGTGGGACGTGGAGGGGATGCGAAACCTGATGAAGTTTGGGAAATCGGGGATTCAGAGAAGGCTGAAAGCAGAAGGAAAACCAATGTATGTGACTCAAGAAGCTGTATCTGGCGATATTTCTTATATCAGAAATGAAAATCCCTGTAGTATTCCTTGTGTCAGGACTGTAGCCCGACTTCAAGGGTTCTCTTCAAGAGTTCTCTTCAAGAGTTCTCTTCAAGAGTTCTCTTCTTTTTTGAATAGCTTTTCCCAAGATACAAAGGACTGAATGCTTGGTGGCCAAACCCACTAGCTTCTCCTTACAGATCTGTTGAGACAACTGATTTTCTGTTTACAGTAAAAACTATGATTCTTTGACAACTTACTGTATCCTTCAAATGAACCCAATGAATCCAGCACAGGCTCTCATTGGGAGAACTGGCGACCTTGCAAGCCTTCGCCTACTGCACGGTGCGTGATAGCATGAGCGCCGCGGTACGCTTGAATTTGTTGGGGCCCTTGATGGCAGTTGAAGTGCCACTTGGTGATGGAAGCATCCAACTCTGGGGGTTCCGACATGTGACCAGCAAGTATTACTTTATATAGAGGTTTGAAATATCCTAAGTGATGCAGGATGTCCGGGTCATTGAGACTTTGTGAGTTTCCCAGCTGCTTTTTTTCTGACCGACCTCAACTGATTCCGGAGGCCACATGACATCAGCCTCTTAAACCAGGTTTCAACCATAGCCCGTTGCGGCCCGTTGCCAAGGCAAGGCGCCATTTTGCAGGACCTGTCCGAGGAGCTGCTGGAGCTCCGCGACTCCAGCGCAGAGGCCCTGGCCCTGGCAGGGGGCTGCTGCCCGTTGCTGGACTGCGTGCACTCCGGGCATGACCTGCTGGAAGCGCGGCTGTTCCTGACCTGAGACATCTGGAGCCAGGTTTGGTTTGGAGGTGAAGATGGAGGAATGATTATGATTTATGATGATCCAAGTGGAAAAATGATGCTGTGGATGGATTTATTTGGATCATCTTCCCTGCTTTAGAAGGATTATCTTCCCAGCTTCAGAGGTGACAAACGTTTCAGCCTCCAAAGATGAAGCAATTTCGAAGGATGGAAATCCAATCCTTCTCTCCATTTTACCGAAGAAAAAGCGAAGACATTTCTTTGGGTCAGCGACCGTTACAAAGTCTCAGAAACCACAACGGCAAGCATTTGTTGCTGATTTGAGCACAAACATTAGTTTCCCTGATGTGAAATTGGTGTACTAGAAAGCAGACCCCAAAGTGGTCTCCAAGGGAACAGAACAAAGCCCCTGAAGACCGAAAAGTCGTAGTCATCTCAAGTCGTAGTCATCTCAAGTCACAATATCAATGTTCAACTGAGGAGTTGCAAGTTTGATCTTGTTAGTTGACGGTGCAAATTTGAGTTCCACCCACTGAAGATGGAAACCTTCGCCTCTGTCAAGCTGTAGAACAGATTCGTAGTGCAATTTGAAGCTGCTCAATTTCGATCCTCTGCTTTCTGGCCAGTATTGCTCAGAGATTTTATGGAGTTTCCTCAGTGGAGCCCCATGTCCGATCATGGACCATCATCATCCATTTATGGTGTTTTGCTGTCCAAGGAAGCTGCAGAAAAGTAGCCATTTGACACTTCTATTCTTTCTTATGAATCAGCAGCAATGCAGGGGAGCATCTTTTGACTAGAGGGAGATCAAGTTGTTTTCCATATTTTTTTCCGACGTTCGGCCAAAATTTGGGGTACCAATGGACCCACAAAAGCTTTGGGGGGTTGGATAATTTTGACTCCACCAGTCAGGATGATCTCACAGCATCAAGTCGTCTGTGTGTTGAGGAGTCTCCCTTTCCCAATGGGGAGCAGCGCCTGCCGTTTGCCCAAGAATTTGGGGTGCTGCTGTGATGAGGTTTGTTTACCAGGCGCTCACCATGAATCTCCATTGATGTTGATAATGTTGATAGGACCCCCCCGGTAAGACAGCTTGCACAACAGCTGCAGTGACTGAGGTCCGTGTTCGGGAAGAACGTGGACAAGGCACAGGCCTATTCGGCATGGAGATGTTGATTCTTCGCATCGGTACAAGGTGGTGCCCCCCAAGTTATAAGTTGGTTTATAACCCCATTAACTATAGATATATCTACCATAAACCATAGTTATTGGAGTTATAAACCAACTTAGCTATCTTGGGGGCCCCACCTTGTAAGGATCAGGCTGTTGGATGCTTTTGGGCTTTTGGAAATGGCATCCGTGGGTTCTATATCCCAGTGATCCCGAGCCACCATGACGACTTTAAGGGGCCGCCAGGCCTCACCCATGCGTGCGGTGCAAAGCAATGGATTGGCTCGTGATCCTAGTGGAAGTGGTGTGGTGCAGAAGGGGTTAGTAATGGTTACAACATGTTACAACCATGGTAACCTTCACAAGTGGGGATATATCCCCTATAACACCATAGTTATATCTCTATGTACAAGTGGAACTGCATCCCCCAGCGGTCTGGCAGGTGGCTTTTGGCTGTGTTGGGCTTGTTAAAAAACTATATAGGGTTGCTCCAACCTGTGAGAGGTGGGGACAAACTGGGCCAGACGTGCAAAAAAACTGACGTCTTTTGACTAATGTTCAATGAAATCTAGCCGTCCATTAGTCAACCAGTGCGGAAAAGGACATCTTAATGAATCCCTTGTGTAGATCAGCTGGCAAGAGCAGAATGCCCCACGCCTCTTTCAATGAGTTGACGAAGCTTCAGCTACCAAAACAACAAGAATCTGCTACCGCTTTCCACTTCAGACTCTGAGATTCAGGAATCTCCTCAAATCTTGGGATAATTGCCCAGGCCACAAACAGGTAAGTCGTCGGCAGCAATGGTGGTGAATCATATACAGCATTAGACAGCTACTGTAGAGATATTACCAGAAACACAGTGGCGAAAAACAACCTGGCGATGCAGTCCCTCAAAAATGGCAGGTTTATACCATTATCCACTTGCGACATGCATTCTTGACCATAGATGTTCGTGAATATAGAGGGATAGCACAAAGTTTTGACTTTTGAACATGCCATAACGTGCCATCAGGGGCTTCCTGTACTTTTCCTTGGAAGCCACCACCTCATTTTACCTATTTTGGGGGCTTTACACACCTTGAAAGGATTGATTATCATAAAACAAAGAGAGATAAACATAACAGCAACAAAACTGATCATGATCATCAACATCACCATCACCATCACCATCAGCATCAGCATCATCATCATCATCATCAACATCATCATCATCATCATCATCAACATCGATGTCCCGTTCATCTATTATATTACCTTTATATACCATTATCATTCATTTTTTAATACGTGCACCATTTACATTCTAAATGACAACACTAATATCCGGGATTTCACCCCCCAAAGATGACCCCGGTGAACCCCCAGAAAGCGAGCGGCTTAGGCCTCTGAAGTGGTGAAGGGTGGAGCATAGTCCAGCGAGTCCAGCTGATCCAGCTGATCGGATCGCGGTGATCGCACCGCGCTGTAAGGTAGTCGTTTTTTGTTGCACCAGAGGGATGTGGCTCAAAAATGTTTTTCCTGAACCATTGGGTAGTTGATGGATGTTGATGGTAGTTGATGGTAGTTGATGGTAGTTGATATGAAGATGTTTTTGGCAACATTGGATGGCTCAAGGATGTCTAAGTGAACACGGACAACATGTTCAACATGTTGCACACGCCCCTCATCGGTTGAGCCAAAACCCAAAGTGATGGGCTGCGAATGACGCCTGGCCACAAAATTCGCTGGCGCCTTGATCAACTGATGAACCTTGAGATGAGGAAGGTTTACCGGATTGTTCGGGCCAATTCGATGCAACTACCAGAGACCCAGCGGAAAAGTGCGGGTTGTGGTGGCTTATAATGTGGCAAACCCGGTCGTAAACTAGCACAATTTTACCAGAAATAGGTAGTAGAACCCATCCCGATTTTGGATGATTTTGGAACTTTAGTATTGGATTTACCACTTTACTTTCTATTTGCCAGGTGCCGGGAGCTGAGAAAAAAACCTAAGTGGTTGTTGAAGAGAATCCCCTGGGTTCAGTTACAAAAAAACGTTTCAAGTTCTCACCATTGAGGCCCTTGGGGGTCCTGCCTGGGTTATATATGTTGACGTCTCACAGTTCCCTCCCTTTCATTATCCTCGTCCAAATACCCCTGGGGCCCCCCGACATGTAGTCAGGTAAAGGTTTCTAGGTACTTGAGAAATGAATTCATGGAAAGCTGTCTGCGAATGGAGATGGATATGGTTTTTGGAATTGATTCTGAATTGACTGTTGACTCGGTTTGATTTGAATTTGAATTGACGTTTTTTTTTAAATGTCAACTTGACTTTCAAATAAGTTTGAATTATATATCATATAAATTGACTTCCAGTATACAGTTGGAATTTCACTTTAGTTTCAATTAGAACTGACTCCAAACACTGTGACTTGACATTGATGTGGATCTAAACTATATTGCTCGAGTTTGAATTAGAACTGACTTTCCTTCAATTTTTTCGGATGTTCCCCAAAAAATTGGAACTTTATTTGCGGGGGTTCAAACAATGCTTTTTATATAAGTGTTGTTTTGAGGCATTTTTGATGCACCTGTTGAGGCGCCAGGTGTGAGTGAATGGTGTGTATGACCCCTAGCGGATGAGTATTATTACGCATAGCGCGGAATATGACTTTCGCAGCGGAAACCAAGTTTGAGGGAAATCCTTGAATGACAATGACACAAGAAACCGAATTCAAGTGAACCCCCATATTTTTTGTCTCAGTCAACGGCCTGTGTTGTCACATCTTGCGTTTTCTCTGCAGCTTTGGGCGAAAACTTCAAGATGCAGGGGACACTTCACATGGAAAACCACTGCTCCCACTTTGGACGCCCCACGATTTGCAAAGATTCAGCGATTGAAATGGAACAACGATGAACAACGTAACCAATATGTCGCAGCATGAGTTTTAAGAGATCCGAAGAGATTGGTTTCGCATTCTGTCAACTACAAGCTGCCGCCTCGCGAATGCCCGGGGCCTTCCAGTGTGGGTCATCTCCATGGCTATGGGTCACATTCTGGGAATTGAAGGGTATCTACATGAGCAACAGACCATTTCATGGCTATGTAATTGGCTCTGAAGCCCTAAACAAGACGCAACCGCCAATTCTAACATATTCTAACCAGCAGTACTGCTCTTGAATTTGTTGATTTCGTTTCTGCCGAAACTAAGGCCATTGGCATGATGAGCAAGAGGTCGAAAGCTGCAGCTTCAGGCTTGGTCGAAGTCCACTCGCATCGATCCATGGGAGACGCCAAAATGAATAGATCCAAACACGCTTCTCAAGGGTTTTTTGGGAAAAAACATGTCGAATTCGTGGCTTCATTCATGTGTCAATGTGTTGATATAGTCATATCATAATATTATATTATTATTATTATTATAATATAATATCAATACTGTATACTGTCGGGGTACGCCCCTGCGCCACCGCAAAACTGCCTGTTTCGGGGCCCTGGTTTTGGAACCTCCTTTGGATCAAATACGGCGCCGTTGGCAGAGTTCGCTGCAAGCATCATGTTATTGGAAGATGCAAAATGTGAAATTGCCGCTTTATCAAACACCTGCGGGCTGCATATGATCCTAAGCCAGGATGAAGAATCATCAGGCAGTTTTTCCTCTTTCCATGCAAAGCTCATCTCAGAGACGCCACACTTCCGCCAATACCAATTTCAGATGCCACAAACAAACCTAAAACAAGCCCTTATACCCGCTTGTCTTGGTCATGACGATCTTTTCTTTGCTGTCGTGATGTTGATAGAAGATGTCCCATGAAAGCTGATTCGAGCTTCCAAAGCCTGCAATCGAGGCGCTTTGAGGCACTTCGAGGCTCAGCGAGGCCTGACCACGTCTAGCAAGGCACCAAAGTTCCCAACTTCTTCAAGCTCAACCCAATAATATTATATAGTTTCGAGTCCCCGTGAGCCTCGCTTTTGTCCTTGTGCCAATATGTTTTGCGTCCGAGAATTTTAGGCCGCAGCTGGCGCAAAGGCGCCTCAAGGCTATGGAAATTGCAGCAAAACAAAAAGTTTGTAAGGATGAGGGACGTCTAAACGCGCCTCCAGGGTCGCGAGGCTATGGAAATTTAGTGCAAAACACCTCGAGGCAGGCTTCGAGGCAGGCCTGGGGCTGTGGAAATTGGAGCAAAACAATATATAATATATCACAAAGAAGGGGTCCGTTTTTCGCCCTAAAAAGGCAAGAAAAGGCAGACGCGCAAACATGGGCCCAGTATTTGATCAAAATGAGGCTCCAAAACCAGGGTCCCAAAACAGGCAGTTTTGCGGTGACGCATGGGCGTACCTTCAAAGTAGCGAGCATGCTGTTGATTTTCTCAGACATGAAACTTTATTTTAATATCTTCTGCAAGGAAAACATGTCTGGAGTCTTGACCATGTTTGGTCTGAAAATGTAAAAATGTTTTTTGTTTAAGCAATTTCCCCAGCCTAAGTTTCCCTCTTCTTTGATTGAAGTTGTTGGTTTGTTGCGCACAGTTGAATAAGATCGCTAGGTAGAAGCATATTGAACGAAGATCATGTCTACACGTCCTTGTTTGCGTCTTGGTACAAATTTGGCGCCCCGGGTTGCATTTTGGGATCGTGATTTGGGTCCAATTTTGGGGCCAGTTTTGGATTTCATTTTTGTGCACCATTTTTGGGTCCCTACAATTAAAAACAAAATCAGAGGCCCCAAAATGGTGCCCAAAAACGGAACCCAAAACTGGCCCCAAAAATGGACCCAAATCAGGATCCCAAAATGCAACCCGGGGCGCCAAGGACGCAGCAAACAAGGATGTGCAGTCATGATCTTCATTCAATGATCTTCTACTTAGCGATCTTATTCAACTGTGCGCAACAAACCCATTACCTCAATCAAAAAAAGGGGAAACTTAGGCCGGCGAAATTGCTTAAACAAAGAACATTTTTACATTTTCAAACCAAACATGGTCAAGACTCCAGACATGTTTTCCTTGCAGAAAATATTAGAATAAAGTTTCATGTCTGAGAAAATCAACAGCATTCTCGCTACTGTATACATAAATATATATATATATATAAATAAATAACATAAATCAATAAATATATTTAAATAAATATATATATATATTGTATATTTAATATTATACATATTATATGAACGTTTGATATCATTTTTACCCCAAACATGGGATGATGGTCCACATGACCATCGTGCAACCAGCGAAGAACACTGAACTCCAACTCATGGCGTCTGTTGGGGGGATGGTATATCTTGTATACTCCCAAAACCTGCATCCCAGTTTTAAATTACCCATGACATATCCCATGATGGTTGGTGATATCCCCATCCATCCCCATTTGGTGATCATATGTTTTTCAAGCATAGGGACGATGATACCCAATAAGGAACCAATGAATTTCAGGGTTGCTCACACTCAATCACCAACCATAAAAACCAAAATATATCCCACAAAAACCATGGTTATGGTTGGTTATATCCCATCCCATCCAAATATTGATTGTAATTTTTCTTACCGATGGGGGGAAGTCACATGTTCCCATCATATTCTCAGAAGAAATCCCAGAGAATTCCCATCACGCCATGGTGACTAAACTCAGGCACTGAGCCTGCGCCCTCGCTGGCTGCAAGGAGAGCGATTGCCTTTCTATCTTTTGATGACTATGAATAATAGAAAACATGGATACAGTAGGCTAGAATCTATATATATCTATATATCTATATATACATATTGATAAAAAAACATAGGCTAGATACATATTAAGTTTCTATATACTGTCGTACATCGTCCATATTGATTGACACATTTAAGATGAATCCTCCGAGCTGCTTGCAAAATCATCAGTTGTCAGATTATTTGTAGTTGTAAGATATTTTCTGCTGCGGTTTAAGCATGTTGAAGCAACATATGGATCAATAGTCGGTTTAGCAATGAAGACTTCGGCCGTCTCACGCATTTTGCTGGCGTGAATCCTTGCAATGTTCATGGCGATCTGCGAAAGGTTGTGGTCTTCGCCAAGGGGCCGCTTTTACTTCCATTGCTTAGATATGACATTTTTTTTGCATATGGGCAGTGGATCAAATTTTAAGTCTGAGGGGACCACACATTTCATTTGATGTTCAGGGACCAATAATAGCAATGGTAATAATGATGAACACAACAACGATAGCAATAGCGATAATGATGATATATTTTCTCTACATAGCAAACCATCCAATTTAGGGGCACCACATGACTCGACCCATGCTTGTAACACCATTTAAGTTGGTTCGACGCCACAATATTGGTCATAGTCCCCATGACAACCAACTGTTTTCGCTGGGGCGATATTCAAAGTTTTTTGTAGACTTTACCAAAAACACATTCTGGGATATTGATCGGGTTGTCCCACCACAAACAGAGGATGGTGAAGGTTTAAGAAATGGGCCAAGAACAAACGTGTGTGCTGCCCTGGTGACTGGCAATGTGGGTTGGGTGACAAAGCACGTTTTTCTCTCCCCAATACTGTAGCATCACAGGATTTACCATCTGGTAAACCAACAGTTTGCTATGGAAAGTCACCATTTCAATAGGTAAATTAACTATTTCTATGGGCCATCTATACCATAGCTATGTTAATTTACCAGAGGGTATACGAGCTCTTGCATCTGTCTCCTGTGCAGGACTAAGAAAGCGGAAGAGGTGACCGAGGGAACCCTGGAGCGGTGAGAGAAACTGGTGACGAACTAAAGGAGACTTCCTGGTTTCAAGTTTCAACTGTTGTTTCTGGGTCATGAATTGGAATCTAAGTCAATGGGTGATTTCTCTAGCGACTCTAGCCACTTACCGATACAATTGGCATTTACTCTACAGAAAACCAGGGATTCTCCGATCGAAGAGACGGGCTTCCACCTGATTCTTCTTGGTGAAAGCAGGCATACCTGGCGCGAGTGCGACGAAACAGGAGACTTTTGGGGCAATAAGTCATAGCTTCTGAGACTTTGGAGGGGTTCAATACCTCAAACTTCAGATGTGGCATGGTCAAAAGCTTGGATAATGCCTCCATATTGAAAGATGATCATCAATCCATCAATAGGGAATAGATAGATAGGTTCCAATATGTTTGTATATATACCAATTTGTTCAGGGTTCCCATGGTGGAATGGATGACAATACCACATTAATCCCATGTAATGTGACCATGTCCAAGGGAAGCGATTTAGCTAACTATGGGACACTTCCTTGCTATATGAGCAACCAAAAGCAAGAGCAACCAAAAGCAAGATCAGTGGGATTATCATGACTCCACCCAGGAATCATTCTCATTTTGGTGGATTTCCCCTCAAATCAGCTAGATCTCATATTGCTTGGTCGGATCACTTGCCCAAGTTCTCATGGTTGACTTATACTCTGCTCATCAAGCCGGGTTGAAATCCCATGTGACACGTGACGGAAAATCCTCCATGAATGGATCGAAATGCAGGATTTTATTAGGTCAAAATACCCAGAGGATAAACAAATAAACGGGATTCAACCACAATATTGGGTCAACCGCGGTTGAGTTCAACGATCATTTTTTTTGCTTCCAAAAAGGCACCCAGCTAAGCATTCTAAAAGTGTTGCAGCCCTCTAAAACTTGGCAGGACTAAACTGGATATCATGATTGGGTTGCTTTCAGGGAAGAATCGCAGGAAACCCTTAGTCCAAGTCTATCGTCTCTACAAGGGGAGGTCCTTAAGATTAGGACGCCCCAAAATAATTCGTTTCCCCCAGGAAAAAGTCGGTTCCCTTTTATGAAACCATTATGTTTACCACCAAAATACGCAACCTCCTCATTGGGCGGTGCCCTGTTTGGAAGGGACTCCAACCGCACTTGACTTCGCCATCACTGGCCCTCAGCGGACCGAGTCTCTTTCCCAAGCAATGCACCAACCTGTCAGCGCCGCGGCTGCCTATGCGGACCTCAAAGCAAACCACCAGGACACTGCGCGGCTCTGCTCCGCCCAGGGCATTTGTTTCCGCCCCATGGTGGCCGAAACCCCCCGCCCTTGGGACAAATCAGCGGCCCATGTGCTTCACATCATCGCAGCTGCTGTTGCTGCTCGAGAAGGGGCGACGGTTGCTGAACTTAACCAACGCCTCTTACAGGAGCTTTCGGTGACTGCCCGCCGCTTCCGAGCCCAAGCTGCTCTCCGGCGCCGAGCCGAGCTGACCAGCCAGATGCCGCCCCTCTCACGGGCTTCAGCCGTCTTGCTGGAAAGCTGAGAGCTTTTGCGTATACTGTCCTATGCCGTGGCCATTGACTTGTGAGAGCCGGGGGTTGATTTTCCTTTTCACCTTTTGCGTTGCCATTCTTTGTGCTCAGTGCACGCTGTGGCCTTTTTCGAGCTTTCTAGTGTAGTTGCTGGTCCACAGGTTATTTTGCGAGCTTGGCCCCTGACTTTTGGCACAGTGCCGTCATTTGTCGCCTTGCCTCCTGCTGGACGCTCTGTGCCTACACTCTTTTCTGTTTTGCTTCCTTGGCATATTGCTCCTTTTCTCTCCTCCGCCAAGGGGTCAGGAAACTAAGCAGGAATTTCCAAGTGATCTAGCTCTGCGATTTTCTCGCTGATGCAGAAGGCATCAGTTTGTTTTTCTCCAGTAGCATGGTCAATTGTCCATTTTTAGGTCCTCCAAGGTCCTCCAGTTTTGAATCCATGGCGCCAGACGGGCGATCATCTGAGGGATTGTAACTGATCAATAGCCCTCGTCTGTAAGTCCCTGATTCTTGGGTTCTCCCATTTCCAAAACATGTGAACAACCTCCACAAGCACCAGCCAGTTGCGAAGTTTCTAAGTTGGTTATATGAATATATATATATATAATATATATATTTATACACACACACAACACACACATATATATGTATACATATATATATTGTGAATTTCCAACACTTTCCTGCTGTGATGTTCCCTTGAAGCAACCATGTGCACTCCATGTGAACTCATTTTCCGCAGACGTGTCTGCTGTGGTCAGCTTGGGTGGAACGAGGGAGGTGAATACCTCTTGAGCCATAGACGTTTGCCGTGGCCGGCATTTGCAGAAGCTTGGGTTGCTTGGATTCCGATCGAGCAGAAGCTGAGTGGTGAAAAGGCGTGGCCGCCTTCCAATTGCGATTGAGTGTGGATCCTTGGTGTTAGGATACTGGTTGTGAACCAATCACATTGGTAGCGGGAGCCTCCTAACCAGGGGGTTCCTTACAGAACTGGAAAGGTCAAGCTGAGGGAAAAGTTTGGCTTGGCCGACAGCCATGTCGGAATCTTCTGGCGGCACCGAGACACAGGTGCCTACGCAGTTGACAAATCTGGTGCCACAGTTTGATCCCGCACAACATGACTTGGAACAGTACACACAGAAGGTAGAACTGCTTTCAAGTATTTGGCCAGCAACGAAGATGAATGAACTTATCACACGTCTCATACTGGGAACGAGTGGAGCTGCGTTTCAGAAACTACAGCTCCAACGAAGCGACATGATGACCGGAGATCAGAAGGGTGTGGAACGCCTCGTGACCATTCTTGGAGGTCAATGGGGCAAAATATCACTTGAGAAGAAGTATGAAACGTTTGAGAAAGCCATCTACCGTTGCCAGCAGCGAAATGATGAAAGCAATGATAGCTACCTTGCCAGAGCCGATGTCTTGTGGACAGAACTCTTGACAAGCAAGGTGTCTCTGCCGGAACTGCAGGCATATGCCATTCTCAGAGGATCGCAACTGTCAGCAGAGGACAAAAAGCGTGTCATTTTGGAGTCAGAAGCCACCACCCAGGGAGTGCTTGAAATGTCTAAGGTGAACGCAGCCGTGAGAATGCTGGGATCAGGGTTTTTCCATGATGTCACCGGTGCCAAAAAGATCAAAGGAAAGATCTATGACAATCATGCTCTCATAGCCGAAGATGTAGCAGAATCTGAACAGGTCTTGGTAGCCGAGGAAACCTTCGAAGAGGACTTCGTTGATCAGTTAGCTGCTGAGGGTGACGATGATGCAATTCTGGTTTGTGAGTATGAGTCAGCAATGCAAGACACCATACAAGAAGATGAAGAGTTAGCCCAAGCCTACAATGCATACACCGAAGCCAGAAAGAGGTTGAGTGATCGGTTCAAGAATCGAGGTTTCTGGCCTAGCAGTGGTTCGTTCAAAGGCAAGTCAAAGGGGTTCAAGGGGAAAGGAAAATCCAGCCTGAAAGGCAGTCGCAAAAGCCTGCAACAACGGATTTTGGAATCCAACTGCCGCATTTGCGGCAGAAAGGGTCACTGGAAGTCCGAATGTCCAGATAGGCCACGAAGTACAGCTGGTCAGTCTTCCTCAAGCCAAGCCCCTACCATGACAGTGTCCACCATGCCAGAACCGTTTCCATCAGAGGAAACACTGCCTTTGGAGTTCACGATGCTGCCAGAAGTTCATGATCAACCGATCGATGACACCAGTCCGCAGCTAGCTCATGTCCATGTTTGTAATGGGGTTAATCAAAAGGGATGTAAACATCCTAAACTGGGGTATTATCTTGCTAAATGGCGGGATAACTATCAATGGGGAGTAAATTCACCTGCAAATCAGCATCCGCTCAGGAGTGAAGCCAGTCTCCTGAGACCGCAACCGAGACAGAATGAGCCAGCCACAGCCGTGCATTTTGCCGAAAAGCTTGCAAAAGACGAGCAGATTTTGTTCGCTTCCCATGGAACGCATGGTATCCTAGATACTGGCGCGACCAAAACGGTCATGGGCAGCAATCAGGTGCCAGAGCTTTTACAGCAACTGCATCCAGAGATCCGAAAGCGCACGTACAGATGTCAATGCAAGATCACCTTCCGGTTCGGAAATGAAGGCACGTTGGACAGTCAGCATGTAATTGTCATACCCTTAGGACAAGTGGGTCTTAAGATTGCCATAGTTCCTGGAGGTACTCCTTTGTTGCTTTCCAACTCACTGCTCCGAACCTTGAAGGCACAGGTAGATGTTTCTCAAAAGGTCCTGATCAGTCCGTTTCTGAAGAAACCTGTAAGTTTAAGTCTGAACGGAAGAGGTCTTTTCCTGGTTGACATCAATGAACTTGCTTTATCATCAAGAACAACAGGGCCCTCAGCCGAGACCTTTATGCACGAGACACTGGATGCGAAGTCACTCCAGGAAACAGGGGTGAGCCCAGTCCGTTTGAGTTCACATGTCATGTCCGAGAACACTGCCGAAATGATGCAAACACAGAATGCAAAGCATACCCAGTCACATGCCACACATGTCCAATCAACACCCAACCAAGCCGCATGTTCTAACCACCATTTCCATGATGCTCACAAGAATGTTCAAGACACTCACAATCATGATCATCAACTTGAGACTCAACATCCACCACAGAATGTGATGTATCGGAAAGATGACAGAGATGCCCTTACGTCTCAGCCTGGGTTCGAGAAGTTATTTGATCGATCACCACCACCCCCGCACTGCCAGCATGAGCCTATCCGAGCGCCTGAGCAGACTCAGCTCCTCCAAGGGAGATCCCGAGGAGATGGAGAAATTCAAGTCGCTGTCACTGGAAGAGATGGGATCGTCACCCATCACCTTCGGAAAGGCACATTTGGGCCGTCCATTTGCAGAGATCTGGAATCAAGAAGCCAAGTGGCTCCAATGGTTTGTGCGCACCTACGAGACGTCCCAAAAGATCGATCACATGAAGCTGCTGCATTACGTGACCCTCATGATCGAGAGGTCCGAGATGGAGGCACCCACGGAGCCTTCACAGATGCCAGTTCCTCGTCCCAAGCCAAAGCCGAAAAGTCAACCAGCCCCGACGGTGTCAGAGATCTCCGACGAGGAGGATGCTTGGCTAGAGATGCAGAACCCACCGACATACTCCCTGAACGCCATGGAGTCCGAGAACATCATTGCGCTGCAGTCGCGCATGAATCAGTTGGAGGGAGCCGTGAGCGAGATTCTAGGCCTGCTGAGACACCAGTCTTGAGTGACTCATTGTGGGCTATGGGACTCCAAAATGCCGGAGACCTGGACAGTGATGATGTTTGTTGCAGTGCCACCCAAGTGTCTCAGTATCAAAAGCAATTTCAAGAATTGGTTCAACAATTGTCCAAAGAGTTTCAGAACGCATTCAAGCTCACAGAGAAACGTCAAGGGTCACAGCTGCAGGTTCTTGAGGTGTTCTGCGGTCCACAAAGTCAACTCACACATCAAGCCAAGAATTTGGGATATAGAGCCGAACGTTTTGGTTTCCAACAAGGTGATTTGTCCACCATTGAGGGCAGAGAGAAACTGTTTCATTTGGTTGTTCAAAGGCAGCCCCAGAACTTGTGGTTCAGTCCAACATGTGGACCATGGTCAGCATGGAACAACCTCAATGCAGCAAAGTCCGTGTCAAGTTTTGACTCCATCCATCGTCAGCGGCTACAGCACTTGTACCAGGTCGCTCTTGGTGTTGTTTTGTTCAGATACCAATACTCACAGAAAAGACATTTCCACTGGGAACAGCCTCGCAGATCCCTCATGTTCATGACGCCGTTGCTAAGAGAGATCTATGAGTACACATACAGTGCGAAGTTTGACATGTGCAATGTGGGGTCGCCCAAAGATCCTGAGAACCACCAATTCATCCAAAAGGGTCTGGAAGTGCGCACCACGTCACATGTCGTGTACAGCCAGCTGCATGGTAGGTTCTGCCGGCACGACCATGAACATCAAGTGCTGGAAGGGTCGACTGTCCACCAAGGGGTTAGGAAGAACCGAACAGAGTTTTCCGAAAACTACCCAAGAAAGTTTGCCCGCAGCCTTGCCAAGATGTTAACAAGTTTTGCCAACATCCGTTCAGAACCAAAAGATTTTTCTCAGTGGAATGAGGTGTTTGCTGCAGCGGTGAAACGACAGTCTTCCACCCGTGCTGGGACAAAAGAATCGCCAGCAAAGCGCATCCGGACAAACACTGCCAAGAAATCAGAGCCACTCACTGACTCCAATAAGAGGAAACGCAAGGACGAGACCAATCCCAAAGACTTCAATATGACCCAAAGGGATGACTTATATGATCTGTGCAATAAAGTCCATAGCCAACTTCCCAGAGTAGGCCGCAAAGAAATCCTTGAATCCGAGATCATTCAAAACATTCAAGAAATCATTGGAGAAAAGAAAGTGGTTCGAGTTCTTGCCTGCAAGGGAACCGAACGCATGCTGGCACCTCCCAAGAACATGATGCATGGAGAAGCTCCCTTTAGAAAGACCATAGCACTCGAACGTGGTACCAAAAGGGTATGGATTGAAAATGAATGGGAGGAATGGGAAATACTTTCCCAAAGACAGCTAATCCGAGGTTTAATCCCGTGTGCAGTGAATATAACAGTGTTTGGCTGCAATCCATCAGAAATTTCACCGAGCTCAGCCGAAATTCAGCCGAGACAGGAGTCACAATCCAATGTCCCGGAAGGACAAACACACCCGACTCCTGTGATGGAAAGGCCTGCACAAGACAGTGCTACCGAGCCATCACCATGCAGACCCAAGACAGAGACATCCGATCAAGATTTGTTTTCCCGCAACCTGCAGATTGACTGTGAAAATGTTAATCAGGGTCCCAAGTTCAAATCACTGTCAGGTTATGAAAGACAGACCCTGCTCCGGTTGCACAAGAATCTTGGACACCCATCCCCGCAAGTACTGGCACAGGTGCTTCGTCAACAAGGATATCCCAGTCATTTCATCAAGGGGCTTGAAGACATGAAATGTTCGACGTGTGTTCAGCAGCAAACACCAAAGATTCAAAGGCCTGCCACTTTGAAATCAGAACTTGATTTTGGGGATAAAATCTCAGTTGATGGCATCACCTGGCATAACAAAAGTAACAACAGGTTCCACTTTTATCACTACATTGATCACGGTACCAATTACCACACGGCCACTATTGCCCCCAACAGAACAACTGAGTGGGCCATGGAAAAGATAACCAATGGTTGGTTGTCATGGGCAGGGCCTCCAAATGAAGTGATTGCAGATTCCGCTACAGAATTCAACAACCCGGAATTTGACCAGTTTCTCCGACAATTCAATACAAAGCTCACCATTATCCCACCACAAGCACACTGGCAATTGGGTAAGACCGAGCGACATGGAGATGTATTGCAACACATGCTCAACAAATATCAAGAAGATTTCCCAATTGAGAACTATAGTGACCTGCAAAGAGCTCTTATGGTTTGCACTGCTGCCAAGAATGCATGTAGCTTGCGTCATGGCTTTGCACCCGAAGTGCTTGTGTTTGGAAAAGGGTTGAAAGTTCCAGGCTCACTCACAAGTGATGACACATTACCGGCTCATAGCCTTGCTAATGAAGATTCCGCCTGGGGCATCAGATTCCGAACACAACTCGCCATGAGAGAAAGTGCGAGAAAGGCCTTCCATGAGGCTGACAACAAGGCAGCCCTTCGCCGTGCTGCTCTACGACGAGAAAGACCAAGCCGGGGATTCTATAACCCAGGGGAATGGATAATGTATTGGAGATCTGGAGAAACCTCAAAGGGTTGGAATGGCCCAGCCAAGGTCATTCAGCAGGATGGCAGATCGTCCGTGTTCTGTTTACACCGGGGCACACTTGTCAGAGCAGCTCCTGAACATGTGAGACCAGTAAGTGCACTTGAAGCCCAAGATATACCCAACATAGTGCCTTCCAATCAAGATGCAGGTAACCTCATGGGCCAAATTTCCCACAGTTCACCAATCTCACATAACGAAGTTCTTAACCCAGACATTCCCAATGAAATAAACACCAATAATAACTCATCCAATGACCATGGACCCAACACTCAGAGACAAGTGCCCACAACCGTGCGGTCAAATCCAGAAGGGGACAATCCTGAGGGGAATGACCAGAATGCCTCGCCTAACAGCCAGTCAAGCGTACAGCCAGATCAAGAACCAGACCTCGAATTTCAACAACCACCACCTGACATACATAACCCAAATATTGCCATTGAAACACCAGTCCCAGATGATGATGATGAGCTGGTCTGCGACCTGTTAACATGCTCCGATGTTGCGAATGAAATGCCTGTGCCATCCAGTGCCAACTATGCCTGGCGAATGGAACTCGAAGTTCCTGAGGTGATCTCGAGTGACAGCTACATGCCAATAGAGGATCTCATCCTTGTAGCCACCAACCAGAAGAAACAAAGAACCGAGGTAAAATTGAGCACACTGTCACCAGAGGAAAAGGAAGAGTTCGAAAAGGCCAAGCAAAGTGAGGTCAATAATTGGCTTCAAACAGGCACAGTTAGCAAAGTCCTGCGCGATCAACTGTCACCAGAACAGATTTTGCGCTGTCGTTGGATCCATGTCTGGAAGCCGATAGAAGATCCAAAGGAACAACAACGACATGGAAAATGCCGGAAGGCCAAGTCACGACTCGTTGTCCTAGGATATATGGACCCAGAACTAGAGACCATTCCAAGGGATAGCCCAACGCTGAATCGACAATCAAGAATGCTAATTCTTCAAATGATTGCTTCCTTAGAATGGACCCTTAGATCCTTTGACATCAAGGCAGCATTTCTGCAAGGCAGGACCCAAGAAAATCGCACGATAGCAATTGAACCAGTTCCTGAACTCATGAAGGCAATGAACCTAAAGGAACGAGAAGTTTGCCGGTTGGAAAAATCAGCATATGGCCTAATCGATGCACCATACCTGTGGTTTAAAGAACTTGATCGAGTACTCCGACAGCTCTCTTTCATTCCATCTCCATTTGATCCCTGCGTTTACCTCTTGTACAAGGAAGGGTCAGACAAACCCTCCGGTGTAATTGGTATGCACGTAGATGACGGACTGTGTGGTGGAGATTCATTCTTTGATGAACAGCTCAACAAACTCGAAGCGATTTTTCCATTTGGAGCCAAAAAGTCCCAAAGTTTTACATTCACGGGAATCGAGATGAATCAACTTCCCAACAAAACTATAATCTTATCTCAAGAAAAATACATTTCCAAGATTGAACCGATCCACATCAAACCTGACCGGAAGGAGACACCTGAGTCCAAGGTAAATGAAGACGAAAGGCTTGGCCTACGAGCCCTGATAGGGTCACTCCAGTACGCGTCAGTGAACACGAGACCTGATTTGGCAAGCCGGTTGAGTCACCTCCAAAGCACGATCAACACTGCCACAATAGCCACTTTGATTGAAGCAAACAAAGTACTTCATAATGCCAAGAAACACAAAGATGTAACTCTCAAAATACAACCAATTGAATTCCAGAAAATCAGATTCCTGGCATTCTCAGATGCCTCATTCTCATCCAAGAAACAACCGGATTCTCATACGGGTATGATCATCATGACGACACATTCCGATATTGCAAAGAATCACCAATGCCCAGTGAATCCAATCAGCTGGGGTTGCAAGAAGATTCAGAAAGTGGTAGTCAGTACACTGTCAGCCGAAACAATGTCTTTGAACTCCACACTTGATCAATTATCATGGTTACGTTTGTTTTGGGGTTGGTTTCAAAATCCGTGGTTGAATTGGAAGCAGTCCAAGCAAACACTCAAAGAGTTGCCACCAACCTATGCTGCACCCACCATGAAAGAAGACATCAACTCTATCGCTGTAACAGACTGCAAATCCTTGTATGACCTTGTGACCAGAACAGCCCCACCAAGCTGTCAAGAGTTCCGAACTCAACTGCAGGCTCGAGCCATAAAGGATCTCTTGAGTGAAAATGTGACCTTGAGATGGGTCCACAGCGGTGCACAAGTAGCAGATGCTTTGACCAAAATCATGGAATGTGCTTTTCTTAGACATGTACTGTCGGTGGGTCATTACCGCTTACATGATGAAAATCAGACTCTGAAAGATCGTGCGACTTCACGCAACAGAATGCAATGGCTACAGCAAGAAACAAAGAACAAAAACTCTTGAGATTTTTATGTTTTGGGAGTGTGAATTTCCAACACTTTCCTGCTGTGATGTTCCCTTGAAGCAACCATGTGCACTCCATGTGAACTCATTTTCCGCAGACGTGTCTGCTGTGGTCAGCTTGGGTGGAACGAGGGAGGTGAATACCTCTTGAGCCATAGACGTTTGCCGTGGCCGGCATTTGCAGAAGCTTGGGTTGCTTGGATTCCGATTGAGCAGAAGCTGAGTGGTGAAAAGGTGTGGCCGCCTTCCAATTGCGATTGAGTGTGGATCCTTGGTGTTAGGATACTGGTTGTGAACCAATCACAATATATGTATATATATATATGTATATATATATATATGTATATATATATATATGTATATATATATATATGTATATATGTATATATATGTATATGTATATATATATATGTATGTATATATATGTATATATATATATATGTATATATATATATGTATATATATATATATATATGTAGACATATCCCAGTGCATCCTCTTGTATCCCTGTTGTTGTTGGTTTTAAATCATGTGGGATAAACCTCTATTTATGAAGATTTTAAATTGGGAAAATAAGGATAATCAGTGGGATTTGGCGGTACTCTATTTTCAGACAAGACAAATTATTAAACCATCCCCCATAGGCGTTTATGCAATCGGGTATGTCCCTACTTGAATGTAAGATGACCCGGGTCAGAATTGGGGATGGCTGATTATTGGATTACCACTGTAACAGGGTTTCAGATCAGCCCCAAGAAATCCAATATCAAGTTGGTATCCCCATTATATCCCATCAAATCAGCATCGTTGTTGCTTAACATCCCCCTAAATCACCACTCTTGTTGGTTAAATGACAATTTTTGTTGGTTCATTTCCCACCTTTGGTTAGCTAAATGCATGTTTTTGTTGGTTCAATTCCACTAAAACACAATGAGTCTTGCTTAAAATCTCCATCGCTAGGCTGATCCTTCCAAGTCCGCCCCAGGAGTCGCCCACTGTCTTCTGACCGCGCCACCCGCAGTCGTAGCCAGGCGCACCGCGGGGCGGCCGCCGTGTCGGGGGCCTCAACGCACCAGCGACCCAAGTGAGCCAAATGACCTGGGGCAGCCATCTGATGATACAAATGTGAATAAACCGGCCCTAAAATCACCATAAATGGGAGGTATAAACTTTATAAACTATCCCAAATGATATTTTAGGGTATAACCATCCAGCTATACTAGCTATTACCAAGGTATTTTGGTAGTAGCTGGTGATCTGGGAAATAACCATCGAGCTATACTAGCTACAACTTAGGGTACCGTTTGGGCACCCATTTTTGGGATCTAGAACCATCCCATTTCTTGGAGGTACAGAATTTTGAGTTCACATATGAAAACGTGTTGACTCAAGTCATATTCATCCTGCGACTATTGGGAGGGGGATAGCCGCATAGCCCAAACCAGAATATGTAGTTTTGTTTGACTATGGGGGAATACCTCATTTGTATGGTCATTAAAAAATGGGATATTATGGGATGGCATGCTGAGAAACCATAGGACAGGGTAGACGACGGTCTGCATAGTTATTGTTGGAGTTCCCATTCTTTGGACATCTTTGATCCATATGTTGATTTCCATATCAACATGGCTTGCAGGCCCATTTCATTTTGTGTTGTTGATTTATATTTTAAGAAATTTATAGAATTTGTATGAATTTGTGCCATTCATTCTATTTGAGTTTGGCCTCGACCTCGAAGCAACTGGCGCTGATTGCCCTGCGCTGAGGAGCAACGAGGAGGTGCGTGCCACCGACAGCGAAGCTGGGGGCACAGGAACTGATTGGTGATCGGAGAGATGATGTGGCCAGTGGGGAAGTTATCTATCTGTCTATGTATATATATATATATACTATATACATACACATAGATGTAGAATAAATAAATAGATAGATAAATAAACAAATGTATATATATATATATATCTATTCTAGTACTGTACCCCCCCGGTAGCCGGGGTAGACCAGCGATCCGCTTTTTGGCAGAGGGGATCATCCCAATTTGGCTCAGGTGATGGGCACCTCTCTGTCAGAGGTGCCACCTAAATGGTCCCAATTCTGTGGCAAATCCCTACTGAACCATGGTTTCGTTTAGGTGGTGTTTAAAAAAAAGGGGGAAGGAACTAGCATATTGCTACGGGTTTGATTGGTTTGATTCACTCATGTGTGAGTCATTGCAATATATTGTAATGGGTATGCAGAGAGTTAGAGCCAGCTCATGTAAATGAGAACCACCAGCAGCCTAACTGATCATGGAGATTTCAGGCAGTCATCTGCTTTGACGGGAAAGTAGCACAGGAATTTAAGTCAGGGATGAATCCAATCACAAGGAAAAACTAACAACTTGTGAGCCCAGCCTTGAATTCCAGCTGATTTTGAGGCTTGTCTTGCTCCAATGTGACAGTTTCCTCCATGTGTCTCTGTGTCACTTTCCTATGGGTCATCAATCCAGGGATTTACTCAGCCGACAGCGCCATGCTTGGAGGGCGATCGACTCACCGTCACACTGCTTGGGATCATCATGTTCCACATTTCCGAACAGATGAAAGTTTAGTGTGGTCTTTTGAGTCTTTTGATTCACAGAGTCATGTATACACATATCTACTTATAATATAGTTATAATATAATTATAATATAATTATATATATATGTATATATATATATATAAGGTATCGGATTCTCGGATCGGTTGTCTTTCCTCTCCATACAAGTCGAATCCTCAGTCGACGAATAACCGGTGGATCCCATAGACCGCAGGCCTCTCCAAGGAACCAAGCTCCGCAGAGAACTGAGTGATCTGAGATCTCTGAGTGCTAAGCCTCTCGTGGCTTTTTGGATTGTGAGCTCCTCCAAAGAGCCACTCAAGATTTCTCTTGAGTTGAAGAGTTCGCTTTAATTCCCATCTATGTTGATAGTGATAATTCTATGATTGTGATAATTGAACTCTATGTTGATTGTGAGATCAGAAACCCTTTGATGGTCTGATAGTCTGATTCCGATAGAAATTGCACAGGGGTCCCCAGGTTCAGCCTCGGCAGCCTCCTGGCGGATGCTGAAGATGTGGCGCAAGACGAGGTCGACTTCACATGGCGAAACAGCGGGAGATTTCATGGGACTTCACCAACTTAAAATGCTAACGTTGCTTAACTTGAGGATTACCCAACGATAATAGGAGTTAACCTTGGCAATACTTGAGGACTTAACCAACTGTTGCCCAACAATACTTGAGGATTTATCAAGAAAAACCAGTTGACACTGGTAATGCTACTGACACGAGGCAATGTGCATCTGGGTTCGTTTGAATGGGGAAAATCGTTCTCTCAATCAATGGATTCTGTGGTACTCCTCAGACAAATCCTTTTTTTCAGTGGTAAACCAGCCCCAAGAATGGGGTATGTCAGAGTTTGGGCATTGCTTAGGACCCACAATCAATCATGACATGGCTTATTGGGATCGATTGAGGTGATCAGTTAGAGGTGAATCATTTTGACCAAAATTTTTGAATGAGGCCAAAAGAACCATCACTGGACCATCACAGTCCAAGACTTCCAACAATAGGGTATATATATATTATGACTAAATTCACTATATAATAATAGGATGGGTTATAGTTATAATATATATATATACTATATATACACTATATATAATTCCAGGGCAAGCCTTTTGGGCAGCATAGCGCCGACATTTTCTTCCCATGGGGAATGGATTCAGAAAGATGAGTGTGTGATACGCCATGCCGAGACGAAGCTGAAAACATGGTGGATTTGTCTGAAATCATGGGATTGGCCATGGCCGTTAAATGGGAACATTCTGTATAAACTATGGGATCGAATGGTGTACTTAGTTATATACTGTATATATACTATATATAATATAGATATAATATATAATATATAATATATAATATATAATATATAATATATAGTATATAGTATATAGTATATAATATATAATATATGATATATGATATATGATATAATATAATATATAATATATAGTATATAGTATATAATATATGATATATGATATATGATATAATACAATATATAATATATAATATATAATATATACTATATACTATATACTATATACTATATACTATATAATATATAATATATACTATATAGTATATAATATATAATATATGATATATGATATATGATATATGATATATGATATATGATATATATAATATATAATATATAATATATAATATATAATATATAATATATAATATATAATATATAATTCATAATATATACTATATACTATATAATATATAATATATAATATATAATATTTAATATATAATATATAATATATAATAAATATAATATAATATTTATATATACATAATATATAGTATATATATATATTATAACTATAACCCATCCTAACCCCATCATATCACCGTGATTCTTCATGGTTGATTATATCAAGAAACTGCAAGGGACACCACTTCAGGATCCTCCAGATCCTCCAGCGCGCTTTGAGAGTGAGCGCAGTGGCTGGCTGGCAGAAATCTGCAAAGAACACGAGAGACTTGGAGTTTGGGGGGAGGGGAGGGGGAAGGGGTGAGGGCCTGCAGTTTGCAGGATCATTTTTCGATATTTTCTCTGGAGTTTGCGGGGTAAAGTTCGGTGACCTCATCCCCATGGCGGTTCGGGAAATCAGACAATGCTGAGAAATTGCCATCGTTGAATCGGAAAACGGAGATGACGATTTTAGGTAAATCTAGCTTTTCATCCACCCTGTATTGGGGGGAAGCTGGGAAGGTGTTAGTCAGAGATTTTCTTTTTCTATCATCAGCTATCATCGCATTTTAAAGGGGTTCACCACTACTTCAGTGCCCAAGAATCTCCCCATTGGTGGGTCAAATGCAAATTCTGCTGAAATTGACATCCAAACGTGGCCTAAAACCACGTTTGGCCTTGTTTGAAAGTAGGGTACCTCAGTATCCCATGGTTTATCATCATATTTTTGATTAGAAATTGCAATAAAGTGTGTGTGTGTAAGTTTTCCTTTCTTGGGTCCATGATGTTATGCAATTTCATGGGGATAGTGACGGTTTTACCCTATCTTCAAAACCATTTTCTCCTGCAGCCAAGGAGTGTCCAGCCCTTGCCCAAGCGAGACGCCTTCTGCGCAGGTCGAGCAACTGCCGCTTGGCAATTGTTTGGATGAGGTGGGTCGAGTGTTGAAACCCCAACGTAAGATGTATAGAAATGGTGTAAATTGAAGAAAAAACATGAAGAATCCAAAGTTTTCTCCAGATTGTCCCAAAAACCAGGACCCAACCACAAAAAGTGGGGATCCAAGGACAAGACTTATCCGAAAATTGGGAATTTCATGCGCTTAAAACACTGAATTAAGCCACACACAGACGAGGGCACTTAGCGACAAATCATTGGGGATTTGAGCAACAGCAATCTGGATGACCAAGCCCCATAGATGATGGCTAGTATAGAGAGGAAGCCACCAGTTTCATGGCTTTAAATATGGCCTAGGTTTCATGATCTTCATGATCAATCATCCCAGCCATCGATTCTTGGTATCTCTAGTTTTTTTTGGCGCAATGTAGATTTTAGCCTGAAATGTTCCAGTCCCAACCAGCCCAACTTGTGAATTGGTGTTCAGTGAACATTTTCATTTGAAACCGCTGAAATTGCATTCCGAAACGAAGAAAAAAGACATTCCCAGACTTGATGGTAACAAACCATAACTGGGTTGTTGGTTTGAACATGTTTGAACTAGTTCTTTTGTATCAAAAAAGTGATGATCCCAATGACGATGAGCACATTTTCAGCAGGTTTCTCACCACCAAGTAGTGTGAAAATTGAGTGTAAAAAAACGATGTACTGTCCTTTGTACCATTTCCCTAGTGCTCCGAATACTCTCTGAGAAGCTGTTTAGACCCCAAAAAACCTCTAAATACAGTCTCAGTGTCGGTGTTTGGAGCTGTAGGGTTTATACCAATGTTCCAGGTGGTCCCCCTCCCAGGCTGAAGAAGAGACCACCATGGTTTTTGCGCTACCGGGCCAACGCGGCAGGGGACCAAGCTTGGCCAAGAAGTGTGGATTTGTTTAAAAAAAACCACAGAAACCAACAAGATTCCTACGGAAAGATTGTCCCCAAAGCTGAATTTTTAGGGAACATGACGTACGCATACGAGGTTGAAGAGGAACATGGATCGATAAATTATGATTTAAAGTCCTGAAAGCAAAGATAAATCGCAAAAAAGGAATCTGGAAGACACGATGTTCAGCACTTGAACATCGACAATTCTTGAGTTCGATATGAGTTTTTTGTGTGTACCCTCCAGTAGACAAACATGACAGCAGAACATCGTTTGCCGGAAAGCGGCCGTGGTACAACTCGCATTTTCTGGGCGAACAAATTCATCACCACCCCAAAGCCGATCCCAGGTAGTGGTTGATAGTTGTGTTCAGTGGTTCGCTTTTTTTTTGGTGTGACTGAGCTGTGACTAAGAATTCCTCCTTGATCATCTCATCGTGTCTTTTCGTTTGGATCCCATTTTTGCTGTTTAAACCGATTCAATAATTTGTTATCAACCAGCTACTGTCGCATGCACCTTGAAATGCCATTTGAAGGGATACATGTCCCACTTTGAGGCTTTCGACCATCACCAAAGCAAATCTGCGTGGTGTTTTGCGGTACTTTTTACTTTTTTTTTGTTTTCAACTTTTTTTCACTTCATGCTTGTGCGCGTGTCCAGAAATAGGGCACATCCCCAAAATGGCAATTTTGTACCGACACATATCTTCTAAACCAGCAGACAAATTCTGTGATGCGGTTTCTGAAACAGGGGGAATCCAACATCATCCAAAATCCAAAATCATCCCATGTTTTCATTTTTCATCGGAAAATCCGCAGGCTTTAAGAAAGCGCCATGTTGAGACAAATTCCGCGGCATCTGAGGCAGCGAGGAGAAAACGTCAGGGCTGGACACAGTGCTTCGAGCGGCCTTGGGGCAGGCAGGCCATTTGGAAAAAAATATGGTATAATCCAGTGAGAATATCACCAATTCAATTAGTGATGTATCACTACTAACATCAGTATACTACTCTGATTGGTGGTTTGGAACATGAATTTTATTTTTCCAGATATTGGGAATGTCATCATCCCAACTGACGAACTCATATTTTTCAGAGGGGTAGGTCAACCACCAACCAGAATCCCTTCCACAAAAAACGACGGATCCGATGAGAACCCCTCCGACTGAGAACTGCGAAAGTTGATGGCATCCCTGGTAGGTACGCCAAGAAGCGAAGGCTTGCTTTGAAGAGGCCAGGTCGCTGAAGGTCGGTCGAAGGCTTCGTCGAGCTGGGAATGGAGAGGAGTCTGAGCCATGAAAGTTGTTGATGTTTTAGTTTTAATGTTGGTGAATCAGATTCTAAAAAGAGATCTGGAGATCTTATCCAGCTTGCCGGCAGTTGATCTCAAGTGCCAAGGCTCCATTGGGGCATGCCAAGGATGAGTTTCCGACTGGCTTCCTGGAGGTGTGGATCTTATCCCTCACGGGGGCGGGAAATACCACATGGATTGAGTTGATTCCTTCCCAAGAAACCGATGGTCAAGATGGGTTTTCTATATGCTCATGATTCATGATCACTCTTCACCATATTCATATACCTTTGAATGATGGTTGTCAATACTTTGAGCATGATCATGAGTTGATGACTTCATAATCATATGTGCCATGATCCATCAGCGCCAGGGACAGGTGAGTGTAGTTGACTCTCCATACTGCGTGTCAAAACTTGGATTGTATACCCATCTTGGTGGGGGAGGGACATCAATCCATTACTACAGTAGGGATTTATATGCGTTTTTTTTTTCCGGATTCCCATTGTGTGGCATATATCGCATATGTTTGGTTATATCATGTTCTATATCCCCACTATATCCTAGTAGTTGAATCAGCATTTTTGTTGGGTAAAGCACCATTAGATCACGATGTTTTAAAGTTGAATCCCCAAAAAAACATGCTCAATCATCATTGGATCCAATTACATAAACCAGCATAAAATCCCATTGAATCAACATTAAATCTTAAATCACCATTAAGTATAATCGAATCACAATTCAATCTTATCAAGTCACCATTATATAAATCTTATCAAATCACCATCAAATCTTATTGAATCACCATTAAATCCTATAAATCCACCATTTTGACCCGGCTCTCGCCATATGGAAATCTGCAACGCTGCGACGTAGGAAGTCTTGCGCCGCGGCACGGATCGCATGTTGGAGAGTCCCACCAGCGAGAAGCCGGGGCTCGTGGAGGGAATGGTGGAATGATTCATCACTGTAAGCAATATTTTATAATTGGATATATGATATATATATACAGATATGTAAAGATGTCGAAAGATATATGAAGATACAGCGCGAGTGTTATGTAAGAATGTTGGTTGCCGATGGCCAGGGTCCCTCAATCTCTTATCGGAAAGGCCCCATGTATGTCAGTATATATGTACAATCATTCGGTCGAGGGTCCCTTAATTTCTTAGGAATTTCTTAATGTACTATTTCACAAGCAGTCAGATTTGAAGATGTAAGAGCGGGGTTGCCTCTGCGCTGCTTTCTTAGTGATGTATTGAGTTGAATCCTTACCCGGTGACGTCTCCTCTGCACAAGGCTCTTTTAAAAACCCTTACATGGTTAAGAAATTGAGGGGCTGGATTTCTTAGTTAAGTTATGTATTGAGTTGAGCCCTTACCCGGTGACTTCTATGGCGGCAACAAGGCAGCAAGGCAAGGCAAGGCAAGGCAAAGCAAAAAAAGGCAACGCAAGCAGAGGCCACAGGTGACCCACAATCTGGCTGGTGTCTGGCTGCTAGAGTTGCCTCTAGCATTGGTGACTGTGTTGTGGTTCGAACCTGGGCTGGTCCAGGCTGCGGCTTGTCATTCCCAACCTTGCCGTGGTTGTGCAATGTTCATTTTGGCGGGTATTTGGTTTCAAGGGAGGCTGGCTCCACTTCCCGCTCCAAGTAGAATCTTTTTACACCGGTTCATGGTTAAGAAAATTGAGCAGGGGTGCAAAGGGGCTCCTTCACATACATGTAAATTTCATAGCCTTTAAAATTCCATGGTGCCTCAATCCCTTAACTTCCACTTGCATATATATTCCACAAAACATATATGCGGCAAAAAAATCCAGCCCCTCATTTTCTTATACAAGGAATTCTTATACAGTGCTTGGACTGTATATCAAGATATGTAACTATATCTATATATATATATAAACATGCATATATATAAATATAAATAAAGATATATACATATGTATACAGATATGTATATATATATAATACTATATAAATGTCTATACACGGAGCGGATGGATATAGTACATTTTTCTTTTGTATATATATATGTATAGATACACGCACCCACACATATGTGCCTACATATACGTATGTGTACACATATGCAGTAGATGAGTGTATACATATACAGATTACATATACAGATGTATTTAATACGTCTATACATATACATACATGTAATATAATATTATCTCACACAACCCATCCTGGAAGTCCCTATGAACCAAGCGCACAAGTGAAGCATCACAGTGCCCAATGCACTGAGGGGACTCTATGGATTGGAGGACTGCTGATGCCGGCGATGGGGGATGTGGATTGAAGGTGGGGTTAGCCTCCACAAGGTTGGCTGGTTTACAATTGATGTAACTAGGGTTTATGCGGATATAAAGAAACTGACCTATAAATTTCATTGCATTGATTTATAAGCTGGTTTATGTGCACATATATACTCAGACAGTTTATAAATCAACTTAAATAAGTATACTTATTTTTTTCTGGGGGTATTCTTTCCAATATAAAAACGTCTGTAACGTCCTTCGCAAAGACCCCCTTAAACTAGCTGACGGTATCTAAGACTGGTGTTCATGATTGGGTGCCCCCAAATGATTTGGCTGAAACAACATCAGCAACCTCAAATGATCAAATCCTGTAAATGACGTTTGGTTTGAGAGGGAACGCACAAAAAACATATTGTTTGACAAATCAGGTTTGGTCTCTGAATCAAAGTTTGCCATACTCCTCCAGCAGTGATTCAAAAGCATCTCTGGGCCCCTCCGAAGGATGCCCAAATGGAAGATGCTGCCGACGTTCCGTGCAGGCCACCAGCTGTGCAGGCCCGGGGTTGGGATTGGCAGCCAGAATTTAGGATCGGACTCCAAAAATCTGGATGTTCTGCGCGAGTTTTTAAAAAAAGATGCTGTACCAGCAACAAGAATCATTGACCCATGATATTTAGAGAGTTGGAACCATGATGGTTATTTTTTCGCAGTTTTTTTTCCGTCTAAGTTTAGTTGGTTTCGTTGACAAGGAGTGTGAGCATTCGTCGATAACGAGTGTGAGCAATAGCCACACGTTCCATGTGTTTGGTGCAATTACCTTCATAACTCAATTCTTTTTGCAGGTTCATTTGCAGGTGAAACATCGACCCTTAGATGGTATGCATGGGAATCAAGCGTGTTTGTTGGGTGTGTCTCTAAATTCAAGGATCCAGATGTTTATTCATTGAGAAACTTGGATAGTTCAGGGGATTCAGCCGATGTCACCATGGGCTTCCCGACTTAGTGGGATGATCCTCAAACCATTCGTCAGGGTGAAGGCACCGAAAACACGGCAGAGAAGGATGAGAAGGTAGACGTGGAGGATGCTTTGATCCAAGAGGAACAAGTTGTTGAGAAGGTAGAAGAGAAAACGATGGGTGAGGAGAAAATTGAGGAGAAAGCGGTTGAAGAAGAGAAAGTGGTTGAAGAAAAGGTGGTTGAGGAAGAAAGGACGGTTGAAGAGGTGGCTGAAGAGGAGAATGTAGAAGTACAAGAGAAGCTGGTAGTTGAAGAGGAGCAGGTGGAGGAGACAACAGTGACTGTCAAAGACACACTGATGGAAGATACCCATGTGACCGAAAAGCAGAAACTCATCGAGGAGAGCGTGGAGGAGGAGAAACTGACGGATCCAAAGCAGATCCCGCAGCTCCCTGGATTTGCTTCGTTTTGCTGTTTGATTTCCAACCTTTTTGGTCCATAAATGGACGCCCTTTTAAATGGCGAATCTGGGACGAACCGCATATTTTTGGGCCCGGAGCCAAGCCAAGGCCGGCAGTTGAACCGGAGAAAGTCATGGAGACCTTGGAGACAGTGGAGCTGCCCGAGAAAGTGACCCAGGAAGCCCCTCGGTGCACAGCGTTGCGTTGCGCATGGTCGGGGGGGATCCTGCGGCAACTGCAACGGGGGTAGTTTCCCCAAAACACATCCGTTTGTCAACCATGGAGTAATAACAGCCCAGTATCCCACAGTTTCTTCATAATTGGCTCTCAAGATAATCATAAATTGCTCTGCTATTGTATACGTGGTCCCCATATGAAAATGAATGAAAAGTAACTGGCTGATGATTAGTCCTGGAGTACTAACTATTGTTACTATCCAGGCACGTGTCCCCAAGCGTAAATACAAAAAGATCACCAAAAAATGAATCCTTAGGGGACTGAACCTTGATTTTCCCATGGTTACGGCTTTTTCATTCCCCTAATGCTCCATAGATCATACTATCCAGGGACCAGGGATTTGACCAACCACGATCTGCTTGGGTTATTGACCCATCCCTATTCATCCCAAACAGTAGAGTAGAGAGTGTGTAATAAAACATATATTCAAACAACTATCCCGGCTCTCCCCATGTTTTTTACATTTTTTTACCATCCAATATCAAATCACGTCACGTACTGTAATGGTGGATAGTTGGGTTTATAGGTCAGAAGGATCCACCCCTGAAACTGGATGCTTCTAGATCCCCAAAATGACCAACCGTCATCATTCTTCGCTTCGGGAATAGGCTAACCGTTAGCAACCCATGAAAAATCGAATGCTTCGAGATCTCATTTGCCCCTTTTTTTTGATCACCAAACATGGGGGTAAATCCACCAGTGGACAAAGCACTGACAAAGCTAGCAAGCGGCAGCTGAGCTGAGGAAAAACTCGAGGTTCCGGCGGCAGAGGTTTGGGGATGGGGTTGTGTTGCTGGCCTTCAGCGAGTTTTTATTATATCTCATGGATATCAAGCATGACTTGTGGTTAAGAAACCCTGTGACTTCTTCAGAAACTGGTGCGTGTGCTAAATTTCAAACGCAGAGAATGGCTTCGGGAATGATCCACAGTGACTAGTTTCACTAGTTTCATTTCATCCCATTCCTCCATCACCATCCTGTTGATCCTCTTGGTTGATGTTGGGTATTCCGGAGCCCTCAAGGGTTCCTCATTGGTGTGACTGGATGGGGGGATGGAAGTTGACAGGATCGACATGGACAGATTTTGGGGGTCAAACTTTCCATAGTTATCTGGTTTCATATTACCAGTACTTTCCTGCAGGACACGGCAGTTTCAGGGTTTCTTGGAAGGTGTCCACTTGGATACGGCATGTTTCTATATATTACACACATATTAACATATGTTTGCAGACAGGACCAACATATCTTCCTGGGACATTTCCATAACTCTATTTAGCGTAGTTACTGCAAGTCCTTTGTAGTCCCTTTGTCACGTATGTTTCTGAAGTGAGGGTAAGTCTGATGTTCTCTTCCATACCGTTTGAATGAAACAATTGTGATGAGCATTTCCTGCAATCAAACCCAATTTTGGGATTTCAGATTTCCTGATGGGTAAGCAATGGAGTCTTCGTAGACTCAGCAGCTGCAATGGCAGCCAAACTAATCAGTTTGTAAGTGGCTGGTATTTCGCACGCAGTGTGCTGCCAATCAACCTCTTTCAAGGGTGAAATGCTCAACTTACAAACCATATACAGTTCTAAAGATCGTCCAGACAAGTCCTTGATTATTGGTTTATATGGGCACCAATGGGGATTATCGGTCAATTCTGATCCACTGCAGATTGCCACTACACTATCATCATTTTCCAAGGCCAAATGAGTTTGTGAGGGTAACATAGGGTAACTATTTTCAATCCATATGAAAAACCTGCCATTACGAGCATGAGTTTGCATTTTTCCAAGCCTCTTGGTACAATCACTGCTGATCAAAATGGTCGGTATACCCTCCAGCATGGCATCCCGCGCTAAAATTGCCCGGCTTGCGTGTGAAGGCAAAAGAAACACCAAAGGATGAGGGAGAGGAGGTAGCTAAACCAGCCCTGTACACTTGGGTCCAGGAACCACAGGATGGAGCTGGTTTGTTCGAGAAGACTTGGGGTACCCCAAAGCATTTGTTTCCACATTAGACCTGACCGATTCTGGATGATTTTCGGGTCCACATTTTAGAAATCTTCACATGAAGGTCCATTTTGATACCGTGAAACTTGGGTGAAACAGGTGAGCAATGCGCAGTAAATCGCTGTTGGTTGATACGATATGATATGGATATGGAATGATATAGAGTATATGGATATATGAATATATATATATATAATGTATAGATATGAATCATGTGTTGCCTTCAAAACTCCGTAAATTTGGAGGTAGAGAGAGACTCATCATTTTTTGAATTTCCCTGATCAAAGCGGAAGAGGCATTGGCCGGTGAGCTACACATGTTCTTTTTGTCTTCTTTGTCTATGTTTCTGGGGGTATATTTCAGCTATAACAGCATGATTGTTGGGGTAAATGTAGACATATCCCCTACATGGATGATGTGTAGCTCGTCATGCGTTTGTAATTCCTGCGTAGATCCAATTTCCGTGACGATGCACCGATGTGTTTGGATAGGCCGTCATAAAACCCCAGCATCACTGCAATAAAGTAGATGTTTCGTACATGATAGTACATTTCCTGTGACCATACTCAATACTCCCCTGATGCCTGTTGATTTTCCGACTTGCCCCAGGCAGGATTTACTGTCCATATCATAAGCATAACGCTCCAGTTTCATGTTCAAATGACGAGGATTCTGATACTCAGCAGTTTTGTGTCATTGTGATCGTTGACCCTATTGCCTCAAAACAAGCTCATGGTCACTTTTGTAATCACTTCGGAGACCAACCCAAGATCAAATTCTGGGGAACTTTTTGTGGAGCGCCGACTCATGGATGGCCAGTGCTACGGTGAACAGTAAAACAATGATAGAGTTGATAATGATGATCATGATGGTAGTAACATGGCAAAGCCAATCATAGTGAGACTATACAAACCCCGAGTATTACCAATGATGTTTGGGATTGCAACCATTCCTCAAATGGTAGGTTCAGTATTGGGTTTACCTCCTTACATCTGATTTTTTCCTTCGAATCATCCCATCTTAAGAAACCTCCCATCAAATCCCATCTTCAGATGCCAATTCAAATTTCCCTCCAGCATAGACCCTGAGAATCAGCATAGACCCTGAGAATCACCAAGTTTTAGTGGTTTCACTAATCTTCCAACCCTTGCCATGGTCGAACTGTTGGAGGGTGCCAGATGCTCCTGTCACCAGGTCAAAGAGCTGCCAAAGAGCCTCGTGCGGGGACCATGTTGGCTGGTGGCTTGTTTGGTCAACTGATGAACGCACCCAACGCATATCATATTTAAACCAAGGTTGGTTTGGAGTGTGTTGGAAAGTTCAACTCATATGCCACAAACAATATGTTATTCGGGGGTTCGAGAGTTGGCCCTGAATCCAAGCATATCTGACCTGCACTTCCATTCCGAAGAATGCATGATGGTCTTCATGTTTGGAAATGGATCCTTGGGAATGGACATTTGACATCCTTTTTGAGGTGGCAAAGCCAATAG
The DNA here is from genome assembly GCA_947184155.2 of Cladocopium goreaui. NCBI lineage: Eukaryota > Dinophyceae > Suessiales > Symbiodiniaceae > Cladocopium > Cladocopium goreaui. Next base: position 1,013 of record CAMXCT020004078.1, on the reverse strand, counting down.
AAAGCCAATAGCAAGCCATATTAAATGCCGAGGCGGAGCCAGAGGCCGCTCCCTTCAAGGCCCTGAAGGTGCGGGTGGCTGAACATATATAGAACAAACTAGGATGAACTCACCAGTGAAGTGAATATGTTGGTTTTGTTGTTCTGAATTTGGATAACATATTGCACATACTTGCATATATATATATATATATACATACACACACACACATATATTAAAGGGCTACGCCCTCTGCCGCCGACCCCTGGACACTGGAGGGTCATGCCTGCCTCTGTGTCGTAAGCATGAAATGAACCCTAAAGAAACCAGAAACTGACCTAAACAAACCATTTGTATGTGCGTTTGGCACTGTGCACATGCAAGCAGCATGGACCCCTGCAGGATGACACGCACAACTATGTGCTCTGACACTTTTTCATGGCTCAAGAAATAGGAGCTTTCGTCATTGGGCAGGTGTCTTGGGGACCTAAAGGGTTGCTCTAGCACTTAAGACCCGTACCCGAAGCCCCCGTTCGTAACCGCAGTATGAAACTTGAAATGGCATCCTAAAGAGACCCGAGACGACACTGCACTGCCAACTGCCACCCTGCTCGTGTCCTCCTGGAGCCGGCTTTCGTTCTGCACCGCTTCGGTCCAAGCTGGAGTCCAAGGACCGTGTCGCAGGGCTAAACCACCATGGCAGTGAAGGACCCCAGACTGCCAAACGTCACTTTCTGAACCGACTAGAAACTAGCTCCAAACCTTGACTTTTCCTGCGTTTCTGCACTGCCAACTGCCACCCTGCTCGTGTCCTCCTTGAGCCGGCTTTCGTTCTGCACCGCTTCGGTCCAAGCTGGAGTCCAAGGACCGTGTCGCAGGGCTAAAACACCATGGCAGTGAAGGACGGATTAGGCCCGCGGCCCGTATCCCAGACTGCCAAACGTCACTTTCTGAACCGACTAGAAACTAGCTCCAAACCTTGACTTTTCCTGCGTTTCTGCACTGCCAACGGCCACCCTGCTCGTGTCCTCCTG
>CAMXCT020004077.1:36542-46807 GCA_947184155.2 Cladocopium goreaui | reverse complement strand
GTTCCCACTTTGTTCCTTTGTTCTTATTTTGTTCCCACTTTGTTCCCATTCTTGTTCCCACTTTGTTCCCATTCTTGTCCCACTTTGGGGTTCTTGTTCCCACTTTGTTCCCATTCTTGTCCCCACTTTGTTCCCATTCTTGTCCCACTTTGGGGTTCTTGTTCTCACTTTGTTCCCACTTTGTTCCCATTCTTGTCCCACTTTGGGGTTCTTGTTCCCACTTTGTTCCCACTTTGTTCCCATTCTTGTCCCACTTTGGGGTTCTTGTTCCCACTTTGTTCCCACTTTGTTCCCATTCTTGCCCCACTTTGGGGTTCTTGTTCCCACTTTGTTCCCGGAACATGTTCCCACTTTGGGGGTTCTTGTTCCCACTTTGTTCCCGCTTTGTTCCCATTCTTGTCCCACTTTGGGGTTCTTGTTCCCACTTTGTTCCCACTTTGTTCCCATTCTTGTCCCGCTTTGGGGTTCTTGTTCCCACTTTGTTCCCACTTTGTTCCCATTCTTGCCCCACTTTGGGGTTCTTGTTCCCACTTTGTTCCCACATTGTTCCCATTCTTGTCCCACTTTGGGGTTCTTGTTCCCACTTTGTTCCCACTTTGTTCCCATTCTTGTCCCACTTTGGGGTTCTTGTTCCCACTTTGTTCCCATTCTTGCCCCACTTTGGGGTTCTTGTTCCCACTTTGTTCCCACTTTATTCCCATTCTTGTCCCACTTTGGGGTTCTTGTTCCCACTTTGTTCCCACTTTGTTCCCATTCTTGTCCCACGTTGTTTGAACTTGTTCAAGTGTGTTCATACTTGTTCACCCGGCCTCCTGTGTTCCAACGTTTGTGCCTGCCACCGCTGCGCTCGCGTCCCGCGTTTTTCCTCTTTTTTGGGGGCTTGGTTTGGCGTCTTGCGTGGCTGGCTGGCTTGGGCTTTCACTTGGAACACTGGTCTGCAGAACTTCGATTCTGCCATTTTGGCTCATAGTTGGACCGCAGTTCCGTGTTTCCTTTTTTGTGGGCACAGCACTTGGCATTTGGTGCTGTCTTTGTTTTTTGACAGTGCATGTGATTGTCAAGCGCTACAGATCACAGAATTCTGTTGGCCAGTCGGTTGATGCTTCAGATCAGGATTCTCTCTGCCCTCCTGAAAGTATTCCTGATTTGGAAATTGATGGTTCGTTGCAGAGTAACTGGGATGATGCTATTTTTTCTCCAAGTGATCATTTTGATGTTCCTGGGGATACAATTGGGTGGCCCTCACCAGTGCAGCCTTCTGCATACAATCGGTGGTCACCTGAATCACAATCTGGTCGAGCAAAGCCTTATCGCTTGGGTGCGCGATTGGGATGTGCTCCCAAAGCTGCCCCTGGTCCATCATCTTGGAGTGCTCCTGCATTGATGCCCAAGTTTCGTGGTCAATCGGTGCCTTTGAGCTTGCCTTGCAGTATTCCCTTAGCATCTTGCACGCCACGTAGTTCAATGGTGAATTTTTGGACATGTGCAATACCAAAGGTCCAATCTCGTGTCGCCTTTGCTCCTGTCCAGGTGGATCGTGCGATGTGCTCGGATGCGGTGGTGCCCCAAGCATTTCCCAAACCAATGCGTGTGTCAGGTCCTTTGCAATCTATGCAGCAGGCTTTTGATTTGGCTAAGGATGCTTTGATCTTGCGTTGGAATGACTTGGTTCATGAAGCTTCTAATCACAGCGATTTATTTGTGGCTACGAAGTCGTCTGATGTGGCTTTTGAACATAGGTGTCATGCAGTCAGGAAGTTTGCTCCATCAACCATGTCAAGTTATCTTCGCTCCTGGGATTCATTTTCTGCAGACGCAGGCCATTGCCCATTCGCTCCAACAGGTGCTCAGGTTGCCGACTTTTTTGAAGACTCGGGCCACTGGTCCATTGGGCACCGCTCTTGGTTTTCACAAAGCTTTGACATGGGTTGCAAAGCATGCTGGCCTTTCTGCATTGACACAGTGTTTGCAATCATCGCTGTGCAAATCATATGTCAGTGGCACACGAATTTGTGAGAAGAGGGAGTCAGCACCATTACCACTGTTCTTTCTGGTGTTTTTGGAGTGTGCAATCATTCGTGATAGCTATCCTCCTTCCACCTTGCTGCAAATCGGATCCATCCTGCTTTTGGTCTGGAGCTCACTTCGCTGGTCCGACGGTTTGTGGGTGAGTCCGGGCAGTTTGCAACTTCAGGATGATGTTTTGTATGGCAGTGCTAGTCATACCAAGACTACCAACCGCGGCATGCCATTCGCTTGCTACACTGCTGGTTTTACTGGTCATGGCTCGACAGTGCACTGGTGTGTCAAGTGGATGAATCTTGTTATGCAAGCTGTTCATGATACAATGCAATTGCATCCAACTTTCAAGATTGATTTCTTGCTGACTGAGACAGGTGAGGATCAACAGCGACCTCTTTTTGTGCAGCCAATGTCCAGGGCTCGTGGAATCCATTTGCTGCGATACTTGTTGAGGTTGCAAGGTGAGTCGCTTGGGTTTCAGGTGGAACCAGAATATCTTCATTTGTTGGGCACGCATTCATGCAAGACAACATTGCTTTGTTGGGGGCAGCAGCTTAACCTTTCCCTGGAGTCCAGACGATTGCAGGGTCATCACAGGATGGCGGAAGGCATGGCGTCAGTTGCTTTGTATAGTCGCAGTGATGTTTTTCCAGCTGTGCAATTGCAGAGACAGATTGCAAAGAAGATTGCAGATGGGTTCCGACCGGTTCGACCCATGTTGCGTGGAGGAAGTCCACCTCTTTTTGACAAGCCTGTCATCATTCCCCCATGGCCTGCTTTTGGTCGTGTTGCTTCTCAGGTGCTGGAGGATGCCACTGTGCCACGTGAACCTCCTCCTCAGGTTGCCGATGTGGATGAGGAGGTATTTGAAAGTGGATCTGATGATTCGGCGTCGGAGCAAGAGGTGGCTGAGCCTCCTTTGGCTCCAGATTTTGGGGAGATTGATGAATTTGTTTTTCTGGTGAATACTATCTCCAATGTGGCACACATTGGCCTCACTTGTGATCTTTCAGATGGTCGTGCCATTCTTTCTGAAAATGATGTCTGGTACCGAGCAGCCTGCGGTGCTAGACCGTCGCTTGTGAATGGTGATTTGAGCCTTGCTACAGCGCTGGAACCGGGACACCGTCTCTGCCTGCGCAGGGCATGCGTTGCAGCAGTGGCATCGTGAGTTATGAGCGGTCAAAATGAAGCTTCGCTGTTGTGCATCAGTTGTTTCATTTTATGGTTGCTTTTGTACTTCATGCATTTGGTACAACACTGTGACCACTGTTGTGCCATTTCAGCAGTGCCACTAGTCCGGAGGCACCGACCATCAAATACCCATTGAAGATAGCACAGGGTTCCTTGCTGAAGCCAGCCAGGGAATTCCATCAGGTGCTGCATATATGAGTCAGGGCCGGGAGGGCACAGTCTTGGTTCAAATGAGGTCTCTAGGCTCCAATTTGGCGGGCAAAAGGGTGCACTCCTTTCAGGTTCTTTCTAGGACCCCAAAGGAGTGCATTTTTCTTGGCTTGCATCTAGGGTCGCATGCAGTGATTTCAACATGTGGCAATGCACTGGGTGCCCGCGGCACTTATGTTGATATGTGCTGCGATCCAGTGATGGATACCTAATGGTTTGTGTCTGACTTCTCCACAAGTTGACACGTCTTGTAGCGATTTTGCTCGAGTTGCACTTTTGTTCGTGGTGTGACTCGCGAGTATGGATCACACTGTGGTCCCGTTGACTCAACTGGTGGTGGCCCTCATCTGTGAGGACCCTATGTCCAATGTGGATTGGGTGGAAGCCAGCAAGGAAGCTATGAATGCAGGGTGCCAGCTCCTATCCACCCCTTTTCTTGCCTACGTGCTGCTGTGCCTTCACGAGAGCCATTTTGCAGTGGGAGCAACCAAATGGTGACACCAGTGGTATAGCACCGCGTGCTTGGCAGTATGCGGTACCACCGCGACCAGTGGTGCGTGCTGCCAGATCCTTGTCGCCTGGCCGGATTCGCCTTTGGCTGTCTGAGCTTCAGGCTGCTTCACGTTTGGTGCGGAGGCTCATCGAGTTGATCCCCACGGATCAGTGGCATGGTGAGTTACATGTGCTCTTGCTTTCCACCCAAGCTGGACTCATGGATTTGTGGACTATCACCCGCGGAGTCAGTATGATGGAGCCAGATGAAGCTGGCCTGGGCAATGGCTCAGATGAGGATGCTTGGGCCTGATCCCTTGGCAGATGGGTATAAAAAAGTGCGCAGTTTTTCTGAATGGTCTTGTCATGGTTCCAGACCCTTTCAAGTGCTGTTCATCGACATGAACTTGGGCCCGGTGGGGTTCCTGGATGTTGGCATGAACAGCATGGCCTTTAGCCACAGGTAGCACCGTCATGTGCGCTGCTCCCATGATGACTGTATGGACACCGCTGTGTCTCATCTTTCTAGTTATCAGTGGCTGCTGTCAATAGTGTTCTCTCAAGTTTAATGACATGTCTGCAACCTAGCTGTTACGTTCAATTTTCAATCTAGATTCATTCTCACAATGTTCGCATTCACCTGTGATCCTGTCTCTTGCATTGAGTTTTGCAACTTCGTTCATCATGACTCGGCCCATGGATGATCCTGCGGCTTTCCGCAAGCTACTCACTGAGTCGGCAGTGCCTGACATATTTATGGCACATATGGAATTTTTGGGTTACACAACAATTGCACTACTTGGGCATGCTGTGTCGGGTGCTGACCAAGTTGAAACGTTGGTGCAAGCATTGGTACCCCCAAGATTTGGGTGAGATTCCATCGCCGGTGTCTCCGCAGGTGTCAGCTCTTCGTCGTGCTGTTCGTACCGCTATGGAGCTTTGCAAGGATTCCCCGGGTCCTACGCCCCAGATTCAATCCTCAATGAATATCAAGGCAAAATTGTCTTTAGCTGAGTTCCGGGCTTTGAAAGACAAGTTTGTTCAGAATTTTCCTGGCGAACTGTTGACTCCAGCTAACACCCCAAGCCTTGCTTTCCTGATCTTGGTTCGTGATCAATGGGACGCTGGTACTTTGGGTTGGATTCCATGGCGGGCTCGTGTTACAGAGCAGCAGGAACTTCAATTTCAAGAGAGCCGCAAACCTAGGAATGATAATCAGCTGATTCAGAATTTGTTGTCCAGTGCCGATCTCATGGAGCATGCGGAGGCCACTGTGCCTTCAGGTGGCCCAGTGGAACCGGCTCTCCTCAAGTTCCAGTCGGTTCTTGCAAATGCTTTGGCAATGATTGAAGCAGTTCATTTGATTGTGATCAAGCGGTTTCATCACAAGTTTGCTGAGTGTGCATTGCTGGTGCCTAGAGATGGCTCATTGCGGCCGCCTACACTCCCTGAAGTGCTTGATGCTGATCGCTCAGTGTGGACTGCTGTCAATGCATGTATGCGTGACAACAATTGGAGCTTGGCTGACACTTTGAATGAGATTGCTTTTTGTCGGCAGGATATTCAGGCAAGTCTCCAGCCCCGTCTGAAGTTTGCTTCGGTAGGCCAACCAGATCGTGAGGTGCCTCCCAAAAAGAAGCCCAAGCTGACTGGTAAGGAGAAGCCTGAGGACAACCCACGTCCTAAGGATGGGAAGAAGACTGAGTCTTTCCATGCCTCTTGGTTCCGCAAGCATAAAGGAACCGGTATTTGCATCAGATGGAATACAAGCAAGTGTGGTGCTGGTGATGCTTGTCGATATCTCCATGTTTGCCCTGTGCCCAAAGCTGATGGTACCATTTGCGCAGGCAAACACACAGCAAAGGCCCACAAAGGGTCCCCCCACTGAATTCCGGCTGATGCTCCTGCATGTCACCATGTGGCTCCTCCTCTTGAGGCTCCACCTGGTAATTTTTCTTTGCAAGATTGCGATATCACTTGCAGTACAGTTGAGGGTGAGGACTTGCTTCACCCTTTTTCGAAGTCTCAAAAATTTTTGTTCTTGGACATTTTTTCAGGTGCTTCTGCCCCTCTCTCGGAGGCCCTGCGTAAGCTCCAAGCAGATTGTTTTCAGCCGATCGATTTGATTTTCGGGCCGCAGTTTGATTTGCTGGATGATGATGTATTCCATGATTTGGTTCAACTTGCATCTAGTGGTCTTGTTGGGGCACCTACTGCAGCACCATACTGCAGTAAACATTCCATGGCAACCTTGAGATGTGGGGGACCAAAGCCAGTGCGTACACCGATGTATTTGGATGGCCTGCTTACTAATACATTGCAACAGGACATGGCAGTGCAGGAGTCTGCAGCCATCCATGATCGTGCCAGGTACCTTTTAACGAGGGTCGCGGCGCGTGGTGGATTCATTGTTCTGGAAAACCCTATCTCTTCAATGACCTGGCTTGATGAGGCTATGAGCAGCTGGGTTCACTCAGTTGCACCATTCTTGGCTCATGTGGCTGCTTGTGAGTTTGGGACAGATTGGAACAAGGCTTGGCTTTTCGTGTGCAATCGCAGTACAATACATCACATTGCACGGGCGTGCTCTCACGACCCAAAATCTCATCAGCAAGTGGCTGGTGTCAGGCTTGCGGATGGGTCTTTCTTTTCGCGACTGACTGCTTGTTATCCATCATTGTTGGCCGAAGCATTGGCTGAGCTCATTTCACCTTGGGTGTCGCATAACAATGAGTTGGTGGCATTGAAGGCATGGAGGTCCTTGCTTCCTGCTAGGTTGGAATGGCCTTTTCCAATCCATCGCATTGAGGATGGTGGCGGGGTCGTTAGTTCAGCCATTTGGTCTCGACCGCTTGGTCAGGATCACTTTGCTTCGTTGAGGAAGGCCTGGTTGTCTCGCATCTTGGATTCCAAGGCTTACATCTCCATTGCTCGACATTTGCATGAAGGGTCCCTTGGGCCCCCATTGGATGATGATGCTTTGCAACCTTATCTTCAGGATCTGCTGACTGCATTCAATGTCGAGGAGCAGCATCGGGCGACTACACTGGCTATCGTGCCGGGTCAACCATTTCGGTTGTGGGTCTGGAAATTGCTTCTCACAGCACTGCAGGACTCTGATGTCGGCATGCTTGATGAACTCTCCACGGGAGTCCGGCTTGGTGTCTACACGGAGTTGCATCCATGCCCCTTGTATCCACCCAATCCACCATTGCCAACTGATTCTCCACCCTTGCTGCATTGCACATCGTCTTGGAAAAGCGCCCTGGACCACCCTGATATCGTGTCATCCATTCTCGAAGAAGAGATGCAAGCTGGGTTCATTGAACCAGTGGTGGGTGGTATGGAAGAGTTGCAGAGCAGGTTTCAGCACACAGCTGTGGGCAAGCTTGGGTTGGTACTTGCCGAATCTAGGCAGCCGCGTCTTGTGGTGGACAGCAGTGTTTCCAATGATACTTGCATCCCTAGTCGGACTCCTTTGCCTCGAATTTCTGACGTGATGGAGGTTGGACCTCCACGAGTGGCAGTACAGTCCATGCAGGGTTTGACACTGGATGTTTCAAAGGCACATCGTCGTATCAAGATTGCTGAGCAGGATGGCGGTTTGCTTTGCTTCTGGTTCCAAGGTACATTGTATCGGTGCATTACACTCAATTTTGGAGCTCGTGCGAGTGGCTACTATTGGGGAAGGTGCTCGGGGCTTATGATCAGGAGTGCCCATCACATGTTGTTTCTGAAGCACGCTGTATGGCAGTATGTTGATGATTTGCTTGCAGCCCTTGATGCAAGCAGTGCTCCGGTGTGGGCATCTCTCCTAGCAGTCCTCTTCATGGTCTTGAATATCCCAATGTCATGGCATAAGGCTGCCCTTGGACCGCGTGTGGTATGGATTGGCTGGGAAATTCATTTTGATGTCTTTTTCATTCGCATGACTGAAGAGAAGAAAGCCAAATTGCTATCCCAAGTCAAAGCAGTTTTGGATGCTAACTGTCTTGATGTGCATGAGCTGGAATCGATTATTGGTCGTTTGCTGTGGGTGACATCCTTGTGGCATTCATTACGACCACTTCTTGGCCCACTATACCAGTCGTTGGCCGTGATCCCAGCGACCCTCACTTCAGTCTCGCAGACGCAGCTGGCTCAGGTGGGGGCTGCATTGGACGACGAGCTGACTCTGACCCACAGCTTGACACATCCCTCTCTTCTCAAAGGTGTGAAAATACTGAAGGTAGGTAACACTTCGTTGGAATCCCTGGCACATTTTCGAACATTGCGGTTGAGGAGCCGTCGCATCTGGTTAGCAGTTGCAGTCCAATTTTGTGGACTTGCAAGCCTCAGCAGATGCGTGTGCCACGGAGACCTCTGCCGGTTTTGGTGGTGCTGTGTTTTTGGCCAATGGCACATCCGCCTTTTTCCAATTTGCCTTGACATTGGAAGAGGCGTCATTCATGTTTGACTGGGTGTCTGACTCAATGCAGAAGCACATTGCAGTATGGGAGTTGATGGCTCAACTGTGCCTGGCTTTTTGTTTGGTGAGCATCATGCCATGCATGGCCTCCACGGCCCGATGTATCTTTGCGATTGACAACATGTCGGCCGAGGCAGCAAGCTCGAAGGGTCTCTCCACTTCCCTTGGTCTGGATGAGATGTTGGCTGCCTGGTTCCATTTTCAAAGGGTCCATGCCTTGCAGATTGACTTGCGGCACATTCCGGGCCGATGGAATCATGTTGCTGATGATTTAAGCAGAGATAGACTTCCACAGGAGATCCATGATTCCCGCAGGATTCAGATCCCTTGGGCTTACCTTTGCAGCTTTTCGGTGACTTGTCGTCGCCCAGTGGATGCGAGATTCCCTCCATCGTTCGGTGGCTGAAAAGTCTCGGCATTTGCATTGCGCTGCAGTTGGTGCGTACATGTGTTTTTTTCCAGGGCTATGATTTTGCTCACTAATTCGTTTTTACGTAGGACTCTCTTTTTTGCGTGGCCTCTGGCCTTTGCGTTCGCGACGCGTTTTTTTCATGTAGTGTGATGTGGCTTGTGATGTTTCTTGTCCACTTCGTGTTGCATATTCTGATAGTCAATTGGGCTCCGCCCATCATCGCACTACCGTCTTTCGGGTTCGCGTGCTCGTCTCGGTCATCGAGGGCGTTTCGGGGTGGGTGTTCCGGCTGGTCGATGTCTCGAGGCGTCTTGGCTGGTCCCACCCGGTTTTTGGTTCCCTTTGGGAGCTGTGGTTGGTTCCGCTGGACCTGCTGCCGGTCTTTGGTCGTGTCTGCTGACCGATGTTGTTTCACGCTTTGCACATCCTTTGGATGTACTTGGTGACTTTGCTGGCACGCGTCTAAAAATGCGTTTGTGTGTGCTGCGCTTTCTTGCGTGGGGCACTACACTTGTTTTCGTCTAGGGTTGTCTAACGTCTTGCATTATGCACTCGGAGGTTTCTCTACACGGGTTTCTGCGACCAACTTGAGACACGGAAGGGACTAGTGTGAACGTTGTTTGAACTTGTTCAAGTGTGTTCATACTTGTTCACCCGGCCTCCTGTGTTCCAACGTTTGTGCCTGCCACCGCTGCGCTCGCGTCCCGCGTTTTTCCCCCATTTTTTGGGGGCTTGGTTTGGCGTCTTGCGTGGCTGGCTGGCTTGGGCTTTCACTTGGAACACTGGTCTGCAGAACTTCGATTCTGCCATTTTGGCTCATAGTTGGACCGCAGTTCCGTGTTTCCTTTTTCCCTCCACCACCCCCTTTTCTCCTCCATTGTGAGGTTCTCCTGGCTTTACTTCAGCCATGAGTGGGGTTAGGTGTTAAGGAGTCGTATGACTCTTGTTCTGCTTTGGTGCAGTTGCCCGCGGCTTCTGTGTTTTCCTTGATGTATAGCTCGGTGTGACGGCTGGTTCGGCTGGTCCCACCCGGTTTTTGGTTCCCTTTGGGAGCTGTGGTTGGTTCCGCTGGACCTGCTGCCGGTCTTTGGTCGTGTCTGCTGACCGATGTTGTTTCACGCTTTGCACATCCTTTGGATGTACTTGGTGACTTTGCTGGCACGCGTCTAAAAATGCGTTTGTGTGTGCTGCGCTTTCTTGCGCGGGGCACTACACTTGTTTTCGTCTAGGGTTGTCTAACGTCTTGCGTTATGCACTCGGAGGTTTCTCTACACGGGTTTCTGCGACCAACTTGAGACACGGAAGGGACTAGTGTGAACTTTGGGGTTCTTGTTCCCACTTTGTTCCCATTTTGTTCCCATTCTTGTCCCACTTTGGGGTTCTTGTCCCCACTTTGTTCCCACTTTGTTCCCACTTTGGGGTTCTTGTTCCCACTTTGTTCCCACTTTGTTCCCATTCTTGTCCCAC
>CAMXCT020004077.1:0-36102 GCA_947184155.2 Cladocopium goreaui | reverse complement strand
CTCCTGCCCACATGGCTGCAGCTGCGCTGAATGATCCTGCTGTGATCAAGCTTTTGGTGGTTGGCGAGACCGGCGATGGCAAGTCCACATTGATCAATGCCTTACGAAGTCCAGGGCACCAGGAGGCTCGCACAGGACTTGATTCTGGTGGCGTGACAAAAGAGCCAGCATGTTTCTTTGCACGCATCCATGGCAAGGATGTGTTGTTGATTGACAGCCCTGGTGTGGGTGATGAGACGGTCAATGTGGGCACACTCGTCGGGCAATTGGAGATTGCGCTTGGGACTGGGATGATCAACGGAATCATTTCTTGCTGCAAAGTGTGCAGCAACCGCATTACAATGGGTTCCAAGGTGGTACAGGCAGTGATTGACAAGGGAATTCTTGGCACAGACAAATGGGACAACATCATCTTGTGTGGTACACAGGTTGACCGTTGCGATGCCCAGGAGATTGAGAATTTCCGCACCAAGACTCTACAGGGCTTCAACAACCGTGTTGCTGGATGCAACATCACCCGTGTTGCAGTCACAAGCAACAAGAAGGAACCCCTTTTTGAGGAGTTGAAAAGGGCCATCAGTGAATTGCCTGACCAACACCTCAAATACCAGAAGCCTGATGAAGCTGTGCTTGCTCAGCAAATCAGTGACATCACCGGCATCCAAGCGCAGAAAGTCATTGAACAGATCAAGGAAGTGCATCATCATCACTATGAGACCAAGTGGTGCGTTTTGATGTGAGCCAGTGAATCATCTACATTGTAAGTTGCGGGTGAGACGTGTGGAGCCTTTGAGATGGTATACATGAACCCTTTTTCCCACGGTAGGGAGAAACTTCCCAAAACCTGACTGCTGCTTGTAATGGTGGTGAATGTAGCCACACTTTTCAGTGGCAATGATTCTCCATGTGGTTTTCGGGGTCATCCTTGGCGTCCTTGTCCTTGTCCTTGTGACCTTGTCCTTGTTGGGTGCTGTTGCTGTCGTTGTTGTTGTCCTCGTTGTCGTTGTCGTTGTCGTCGTCGTCGTCGTCGTCGTCGCCATGGTGGTGTGGTGGTGGTTCTGGTTCTGGTAGTGGTACTCGTAGTGGTAGTGGTAGTGGTAGCGGCAGTGGTAGTGGTAGTAGTAGCAATAGTAGTAGTAGTAGTAGTAGTAGTAGTAGTAGTAGCAGTAGTAGTAGTAGTAGCAGTAGTAGTAGTAGTTGTTGTTGTTCTTGTTGTTGTTGTTGTCGTGGTTGTGGTTGTGGTTGTCAGGTTGTGGTTGTTGTGGTTGTTGTTGTTGTTGTGGTTGTTGTCATTGTCGTTGTGGTTGTCGTCGTCGTCGTCGTTGTTGTGGTGGTTGTGGGTGTGGTTGTGGTTGTGGTTGTGGTTGTGTGGTTGTTGTGGTTGTGGTTGTGGTTGTTTTTGTCTTTGTCGTTGTTGTTGTCGTTGTCGTTGTCGTTGTGGTTGTGGTTGTGGTTGTGGTTGTTGTTGTTGTTGTTGATGTTGTTGTGGTTGTGGTTGTGGTATTGCACATGGTTGTGGTTGTTGTTGTCGTTGCGTGGTCGTCGTCGTTGTTGTTTGGTGGTTGTTGTTCGGTGTTTGGTGTGTGGTGTTTAGTTGTTGGCTGTTGGTTGGTTGGTGGTTGGCTGTAGGTTTTGGATTGTTGCTTGTTGTTCTTTGCAATTGTTTTTTTGTGTTGGTTGAGGTTGTGGTTGTGGTTGTTGTTGTCGTTGTCGTTGTCGTTGTGGTCGTGGTCGTGGTTGTGGTTGTGGTTGTTGTTGTTGTCGTTGTCGTCGTGGTTGTTGTTGTTGTTGTTGTTGTTGCTGTTGTTGTTGTTGGTGGTGGTGGTGGTGACCATTCTTGCTTCACTTGGATTGTGAATTGGGCCCATGGATTTAAACGTGAAATCACAGATGTTATTTGATGTTATGAGATGTTCAGTTGCAAAAAATTGGCCTGAGGATCGCTTTGTTCCTCGAATACACTTTCAACATCTTTCAACACGTTTCAATCCAACTATCGGGACTTGAGTGAGCCCTATCCCATAGAAAGAAAAAGGTTCCACATCGATTGCCCGGATTTTGGCACCTACGTTTTTGACAAATCACTTGAGTGCAAAACAGAGAACACTGGCAGCAGACTGTTGGAATTGCATGGAACTGCAGGGATAGTCAAGGAAGTCTCTCGGTAGTTTCTATCTAATGTATTGAATGGATCTCCTTGGGTCGATCTCATTGCTGTAGGTTGCTATGGCCTATTTGGCCTATTGAAAGACTGACGGTTTGAAGTTGTTTGAAGGAACTTCACGAGAAACCTGTTTTTGACTAAGTGCCGGACCACTTGGGGCCATTGCAATGTGCGAACTATACCACAGTCAGTACGATATAGATTGCACGCATGTCTCACCTTTACCTCCGCCAATAACTTTTGGCTCAAGCGCCCCATAAGGAAAAAGATCGTGCTGCATGCCATTGCAAGCGTGAGAAACGGTGTTGACTTCAGAACACAATTTAAACCGGACATAGGACTAACCATAACCCATTCTCAGGTTATCAGCCGTACCTGCGGTACGTGCTTTGGGACCAACTGTACCGGATATATCGTGACTGAGATCAGCTGTGTCCATAACTGCCGTGACTTTGGTTAGAAGGCAAATCACCTAGTACGGAAGGGTAACCTGGTCTACGACCGGTGCCTGGAAGGAACGATGACGAACATGAACTCAGGTAGCAATGACTCAGCATATTCCTTTGGCGACAAAAGGCTTGCATTGCCTGCAACTGAAGCCAGCAACCCATCGCCCGACGACACTAGCGGATCTAAATCATGGCACAGAGTGGAGAAGACACCTACTCATAAAACACAACGACAACGATCGAGATCTGCGTCTCAGCATTCTCAACGGTCTTCCGGCAAGAGGAGTGATCGGGGGGACAGGTCGGACGAGAGAGGGAAGATTGAAGATGCTAAGAGAATTGAGGAATTACTTGCTATCCGAGAGACACACATCAACCGGATGATAGAGTATGAAGAAGAGAACAATGAATTGAAGATGCAAGCAAATGGAGTTAGAAATGCACTTGCTTTCGTAGAACATAGATCTGCAACGGTATTCAACGAATACACGGAACAATGGAATGCAGAGATGAGTGCAATGTATCAGAGGATCAATCACCAACATCAAGAGCTATTGGAGGCTACCCAGGAAGACATGGGTGCAGGAATGGGGATTGATGAACTCACACAACAAAGGGATCTTTCAGAAGACCAGGTAAGAAGATTGAGTGAAATAATACTCCAGATGAGAAGCTCCTTCGAACAAAGAATGCATGAATTTCAACAGCAATCCGAAATTAGAGTTCGTGATGTGGAAATGGTAGCGCAAAACATACAGGATAGAGGAATCGAAATGCAACGAGACTATGAATCACGAATTGTCCAAGCCAGCAACGATAACTATGAAGATGCTGCCAAGAAGGTTGCAATGTATCAACTTCGCATGGTTTCCATGGAGAACCAAATGATCAAGTTGGAGATAGAGGCTCAGGAAGCAAATGACCTGAGGGATGAAGTGAAGAGAAATCGATCAGCATACGCAAAATTGGTCGAGAAGCACAATAACATGTGCGATGTCTCAATGGCCAATCTGGATCGCTTAAATTGCCTGAATAAAGAGAAAGCTGAAGAAAGGGAAAGATCTGTGGAAATGATTGAGAAGTATGATGCAGAACTTAGAGCAGCAAAGACGAAAGAACATCAAGTAAGTAACCTCAGAGCCGAGTTGGAACATTTGAGGAGGTCGCATGAAATCGGAATGAGAAACCATGAGGAAAATTACATAGCCATGATCGGTGAACTGAGGGATTCCGAAGCAATCATGATGGAAAGGATGAATGTCGAATTGAATAGTATCAGTGATGAGTTGAACTCGGAAAGACAACGTCATGATAACCTTCGGTATCGTCACAAGATACTCATGGATCGAACTCATAGCAGTCCTGCGATCACTGATGGCGTGATGAGCTCGTCAATGAACGAACTCGAAAACGAGCTCGCCGTAAGCGAACGTTCCCTTGATGCCTCACGAAGCGAAGCATCAGCTCTCCGCAGCCACAATTCCCATTTGGAATATCGGGTAAAGAGTCTCCAATCTGGAATTCGGAATGAATATGGTGTACAGGAACAGAACTCCATCGACCGCGACTCCGAGATGAAGGAGGTGATCAGACAGAGAAACAGCTTACAAGAGCAAGTATCCAATCTGAATGGAGATCTATCAGAATTGGAACGTAAACTTAGGGAACAAATGAGTGGACCCATGCTTGAGGATAGAGGTATGGTACCTGAATCAGCGACCCTACGTTTACAATTGGAAAGAAGAAATCGAGAATTTACATTACTGTCTGAGAACGAAGAATCAAAACTCAAGTTCTTTGAGGATCAGATGAAATCAAGTAAATTACTAGAACAGATGACCGCATTTGATCTGAAGAACATGAAAAAGGACCTCCAGAGTGCGAAGGAAGAACGTGACAAACTGCGTTCAGAGCTCGCAGCCCCACCAGGTCTTGGTGGAGTGTCGATGTACCATTCTATGAGTGGGCTTCAATCACCCATGTCATCGAATGGAATCAATGAGTCCAGTACCACCAATCATTTGAGGACTGAATTGAATGTGATGCAGTCAAGAATGATTAGGGAGCGAGAGGAATGTAGCAAGATGAGGCTGAAAGAAATGGAAGAGCAAACGTTGTTCAAAGAGATGGAAAGAGAAGCCGACCATCAGAAGGCTAGAGCTAACAAATATCGTGATCGGTCTGATGAGTATCAAGTATGGTACGAACAGGAAGAACAGTTTGCCGAGGAAGAAGAGGCTGAGGTCCGAGCTGCGACATCCGAGCATTCGTCTTCCAAAGTGACAAGGAAGGAAGCCGACAAGATCGACATTCGTGATTGGCCTAAGCTGAACGACATCAGCGTATGGAAATCGAATGTAGTTCAAGCGGTCTACACTGCATCAGCTGATGATGGCTTGCAGAAGTGGAGTGATTGGTTGAAACCGGCCATGGATAGGATGCCAGACATGAAGGTACTCGCCAGTTCTGGTGGTAAGGAATTCCAATCCATAGATACCAAGTTATCCATCGCGTTGCAGAAAGTCATCAATGGTGCGGGGGAAGCCGGTCGAGATGTAGCCATGCAACTAAGACTACTGACCAACTCCAGAGGTGAAAACAATCAATTCGTGATGGGAAGAGAAATTCTAGCATTGATATTGGAGAACTTTAGGACTTCTTCGAAAGATGAAACATTATTCAATGCTGAAAATCTTCACAGTTTGATGTTCCCTGGGGACAACAAATTGGATGAATTCTATCAAAGATGGAGAGAAATCATCGCTGGTATGAAGCCCCAGGACATCCCATCTAAGGAGACCCTCCGTGACAGTCTTGTGAGAAAGTTGAAATCTTCAAACAAACTGCAATTGGATTTGAAACTTTATGATCATATGGATGACAGTGATCCCAACAAGACGTATGATTATGTGGAACGTATGATCACAAGAACAATATCCAAGCAGAGGGAAGATAGGAACATTGCGGCAAAGGACAAATTCGCCAGAGAATTTCAATTTGGTGGAAAGGTCACGGTACCCGCTGCAACAAGTGCTGCTGCATCGAGTGCTAAGGAAGATAAGTCCACCAAGAGCGAGAAGACTCCTGAAAAGAAAGGAAAAACTGAAAAGAAAGGTAAGAAAGAAGCTGAGCCTAGTGCGGCGCCCGTACTACCTTCTCAAACCCCTCGACAGCATAGTACTGACAACAAGAAGAAAAAGGGCAAAGGAAAAGGTAGTACCCGATCACGCTCTCCTGCGAATGTAGACAGGAAGAAGATTCCATGCGCATTCTATTTCAACAAGAATGATTGTAGGAAAGGGAAAGAATGCCAATACAGTCATGACCAAAGGGTGAAGGACAACTATCGAGGAAGGAGTAACTCTTGTGGTAGAAGCTCCAGATCGAGTTCAACAAACAATTCTAGGACTCCTAGAAGTTCTAACAGAAGTGAATCACGAGACAAATCCAAGGTAGATTGTCATCACTGGAAGCGTGGAAATTGCAAGTTTGGATCGAGATGCAGATTCAAGCACGATCCTGACAAGAAAGGGATGAGCAAGAAGTCGAATGCCACACCAGCTCTTGCTTCCTATGATTTTTGTAGTGGTGATGAAGACATGAATGAGGACATTGGTGTTTCGAAGATTGCAATCTTGAGGAGATGTTCGAAAGGGAAAGTTCGATTTGATGATCATCCCGAGATAATCAAGATTCGATATGAAGGATATGATCCGAAGGTCATGAGGGATTGCAGCACCAAAAGTGGTAAAGGTAAGAAACAGTACACCACTGCAGAACTTATGAATGATCAACAGTTCGTTGAAGAGAACCATCTTGCCAAGTTGTCAGCGCGTGCGCAGGCGATCATCTTGGATGAAAACAGTGACATGCAGGGAATAGATGAAGTCCTTATTGTCATCGGCCCACAATACGACAGGATGATCACTCTTAATGCGCATGTGGAAGAGGAAGACTTTGGTGAAATGATATTCCAAGAGACGTTTGTTCGACACCAATCTGCAAAGGACGGACAAGATGGGATGAAATCCACTAAGGTTGGAAGGTTTGGAAATAGGTATGCTATGGCTTATTCTATCCAACGTAGGGACAAGAGGTTCATTGTCGATTGCGGTAGTGGTCACGATCTAATCTCATTGAGAAGAATCAACAGAATGGGAGTTGAAGGTTACCATGGAGATGAGGTGCATTTCCATACTGCCGGTGGCTTTACCACCACGTCCAAAATGGTAGATCTGGATTTTGGTGTTTTCGACGAGCCAATTAAAGCTCATGTTCTCGATGAAACACCTGCCGTGTTGTCCATGGGACTCCGATGCATGGAGCAAGGTTGTTCGTTTATTTGGCCGAATGGAAAAGAACCATATATGATTACAAAGGATGGAAGGAAAATTCAGCTGAAGACGAATGATTATATCCCATATATCGACATGGACAATGAAGAATTGATCGAGGACAAAGATAAAGAAGCATTCATGATTCATTCAATTCTAAATGGTAGTGACACTGGCAAGAATGCACGATCAAGGGTAATCACCATTGGTAACGACGATGAAGCAGAGGTGCAAAGTGAGCAATCGATGGATGATGGCGATGATCATGTGGTCTACGACCCAGATCGAGAAAAGCATCGAGCGAGAAAAGATGATCATGTGGCCCACGGCCCAGATCAAAAGGAGCATCACTTAGGCACCCATCGTTCGAACCAAAAGAGATTCAAGAAGAAATCGAAGGAGAATAAGAAATCGCATCGCGAAATCACATCCGATTGGTCATCGCTGTCCGATGCCGCAGCAGCTACAGAAGATGGCGACGGTGACGACAATGAGGATGAGTACGAGCCTAGTATCTTGGATCCTGCAGAATTAGGCGAAGGTCGCGGTGTGGGTGAGGTAGAACATGAGGAGGACCTTGGAGATGTTGAAGGGGATGATGATGTCCTCGACGTGGATGGTGAGAACGGAGAAGTTCGACTGTCTAAAAGAGGAACCCTTAAACATGAAGCCAAGACTCTCAATCATTTGCTCACACATAAGTACAAGAATCCCTATTGCAATTCCTGCGTGAGAGCCAAAATGAAACATTTCAAGACTCGAAGAGGAGCATTCAAAAGGAAGCTCGAGAAGTTTGGTGATCTGATCACATTCGATTTCATCGACACCAAGAAGATTCACGAACTAGGTCATATGCTTGAGAAAGAGATTCTGGTTGTGAGGGATCGATTCACAGGAATAATCCAGTCATATCCATCTGTCAACAAGCATACCTCTGACGTAGTTCAAGCCATCAAGCAATTTATGGGAGCCAGGAAGATTAGAATGGCATACTCGGACAAAGCTCCACAATTTGAGAAAGCCATGAAGTATCTGCGGATCCCATTTGATCACTCACTGCCGGGTAGAGCTCAAACAAATTCGTTGGCTGAAAGAAACAATCAGTTTATAGTCACTGCGACGTCGACGTGTTTGTTGGAAGCTGGGTTACCACCATGTTTCTGGACACCGGCAGTGGAATGCGTAAGTCATCTATTGAATATAGAGCCTGATGATGATGATGACATCAACCCATGGTGTAAGTTACATGGCGAGAATTTCAAGGGGGAAGCTATTCCTTTTGGAGCAAAGGTTTATTTCAAACCTAGCACAGCCAGAAAGAATGAACAAGATCACAAGTTCGATCCAAAAGGGATACCTGGCATATTTGCTGGATATGAAGTAACTACTGGATGTGGATGGTCCAGGCAATATAAGGTATGGTCTATGACGGACATGGCCAAACAGAATTTGAGTTACGACTCCGTCAAACCAATCGAAAAGCTTAGACAGCCACATCTCACAGAGAAGGTAGTACTTCACTTGCCCATAGAATTCCCATGTAAGAGAGAGTATGAACGAATCAATACAACAATTGAGGGTCTTCAGGACAAGGAACGACACCAGGGACGCGCCGACGTCATCGAAGATGAATATCATGACGGTGGGGGTCGAGATGACGGAGATGACAACGACGGTGACGATGATCATCCTGATGGTGGAAGGAAGAAGGTATCGATTGAAGGAGAAGAACATACATCGCATGAGAAAATGGATCACGGGATCGCACGTGAGCCACGCTCCAGCGAGTCAGAACCAAAGGTCGTAGGTGAGTCACACTCCCACGATCAAGAGGTCGAGGTCACACGTGAGCCACGCTCCGGTGATCCAGAAAGTCAAATCGACAGCGGGTTACCCTCAGAATCATCTGGTGGATTGAAACATTACTCTGAAGGACGGGCCGGTGACGGCATCATATATCGGAACTACCACGGTGAGAAGGTGAAGCTCGACAAGAGAGGGCGGACATACCGGGTGGGTGATGATGGTGTACGTATAACATCGGTTGAATCACCGAGGATCCCAGGAGGTTTCACACCAGAAGAATGGAGAGGGTTATCTTTACGTGTTCGTGATAGTGAGAAAAGACGGATTGCAAAGGAGAAGGAAGAAGAAATACTAAAGAGAAGAAGCGAAGAACATGAAATGAAAGTGTTTGAAGATCCTCCTCCTAGACCAGCTCTGAAACCCGTAACCAAGAAGAAGAAACCCGCGAAGAAGGATGATAAGAGTAAGGATGCAGCCGTCAATGTTCTCCCATATCATGGATATCTGTCATCCTGTGGTCATGATTCCGACACTTCGTGCACCGACGCTCCGGACGACAATGATTTTATCACTGAATGGGAAGAAAAGGCTGAAATAGAGCTAGGTCATGGACCGAAAGCTACATGGTCTAACTCACAGATGTATGACCTTTGTCAAAGAAGAATTATCGCCATATCGAAGCCTACTCACCGAAAAGCTTGTGTAAAGAATGAGAATAGATCATACATTCCCAGCATGCCATGCATCAGCTCAGCCAACCATCACCGGGTCAAGTGCGATGCCGGCGATTCTCCCGGAATACAAGCTATGTA
Organism: Cladocopium goreaui; assembly: GCA_947184155.2. Classification (NCBI taxonomy): domain Eukaryota; class Dinophyceae; order Suessiales; family Symbiodiniaceae; genus Cladocopium; species Cladocopium goreaui. Next base: position 26,537 of record CAMXCT020004077.1, on the reverse strand, counting down.
CAACGCTATGGTCTCGAGGCCCGTCGGGAGAAAGGAAATGATGGAAGATCCTGATGTAAGTCCATGCGGAATGAATGGCTAGGTCAACATAGTCAGGGAGTCTAAGATTTCTGAATCGTAAGAGAATATGACGATGTTGTGAATGAAGCTAAACGAGAAGGCAAGGAAGTTCATATGGCAAGAATCCATGGTATTTGCGTCGAGAAGAACTATCAATTACCTAAAGGAGATCCTAAGAGGAAATTCAAAGGTCGAGGTGTGCTCCTCGGAAATCAAGTAAAGAATCAACATTGGGAAGCAGCTTTCTTCCAAGATCTCGGGAATTCACCAGCTACGTTCGAAGCAGCCAGATGGGCAGATTATTATGGATGTCTACCAGGACACAATGTACAACTTGCTGATGCAATTCAGGCATACATTCAAGCCAAACTCACGGGGCCAGCATGTTGGGTTGAGCTTCCAGATGATGCATGGCCAGATGACATTGACTTTAAGAAATTCCGCAGACCAGTGGTGCGATTGGTTAAAGCGTTATATGGCCATCCCGATTCCGGCACCATGTGGGAACAACATTGCGATAAGCATGTATGTGAACTAAACTTTGTTCCCATGGGAGAAGAATGGCCATCCATGTATTTTCACAAGGAACTCAAGCTCATGCTGGTAATCTACGTGGACGATCTAAAAATGGCAGGGCCCAAGGAGAATCTCAAGAAAGGTTGGGAGATGCTCAGAACTAAGCTTAAGATTGAACCAGAAACTGAACTCGGCCTTTACTTGGGATGTAACCTATCAAAGGGTCAAGCTAAGTTGTACGACGGTACAAGCGTTGCCACCATGACATATGACATGGAAGGATTATTGAAATTATCGGTTGAAAAGTATCTTGACATAGTGGGAAAGGATACTAAGTTGAAGATTGTATCCACCCCTAGCTTACCGGATGAAACTAAACAACACAAATCAAGGACACCGACACCCGGGGATCCCAAGAAATCAGTGTCGTGTCCATGGTGTTCTCACAAGTTCGATCCAGCTTACTTGGTCAACGGGAGTTCCGGGACCGGAGAGAAGGACGTCAGCTCTCCGGATGCTCCGCGTGGGGAATTAGCACCTCATGCTGCAAGCATGTTGATGAAGCTACTCTATGCGGCAAGGATCGCAAGGTTTGACTTGTTGAGATCAATCAATAACTTAGCACGGAATGTGACAAAGTGGTCGATCAATGACGACGCCCAACTTTATCATTTGATGTGCTATGTCAATTCAACACTCAAGAAACGTATGATTGGATGGGTCGGAGATTCCATTGAGGAGCATTCCATCGCTCTATATGCGGATGCCGATTTCGCAGGGTGTAGTCAGTCGCTTCGATCCACCTCAGGGTCACATATGCACATACAAGGCAAACATACTCGCTTCCCTCTCGCCGGAGGCAGTAAACGTCAAGGTTGTGTGAGTCATTCGACCCCTGAGGCTGAGATAGTAGCTGCAGATGTCACTCTGCGGACTATGGGACTCCCATCCATAAGCATATGGGAAACTATCACTGGACGTCACCCCCAGATACTGTTCCATGATGACAATCAGGGTATGATAGGTGTCGTCCGATCTGGAAAGAATCCCACTATGAGACATTTAGAACGTACTCATGGGATATCAATTACATCTTTACATGAGCAATTCATCAATGAACACTTTGTGTTGATGTATGAAATCACGACCAAGATGGCTGCCGATATTCACACCAAAGGTTTTCGGAACCCTCTTGCATGGCAAAAGGCATGTTGGTTGATCAACTTATTGGAGCCCCAAGATTTGTCATCCAAGTTGCTGGCCGATCTGGTGTCTCCGACCACTGATGTTGATACCACCAAGCGCCAGGTGTTTCAGTCGAAAACAGATCAGATACCTAATTTTCCATATACTGAAACCCCAATTTTGCCACCTGAAGTCTATCGACCAGGGCTGACCGCCAAAGAGAAGTTGCAACAAGTGCCAGGTATGGATCCCATATTTGTGGTCAAGACACCAGTGCTCTACAGGAAGCGCCCAGCTGGGACCGACTTGCCATGGAACTGTACACGGAGTACGTGGGTGCTGCTCAATAAGAAGTGGACCAAAGTGGAAGACCATGCTGAACCAGTACAACAAAGTGAACGTTTCGACAAATGGGTTGAAAGAGCATGTTTTCAGTATCATCCACCAAACCAAGTAGCATCTGCGATGAGCGCCACGCGCCACCAGAGTGCGGCAGGCGAGGATGTGGTCCACGACCCACCCGCACTCACCGTAGGTAGACGATCGGCAACATCTCATGAGTCCGCTCCACAGCTAATGGTTTCCACTGAAGCACTTCTATCAGCAACGTCGGACAATGTGATGGACAACTTCGCGTCGATCCATGTCGGTGCACCCCAAGTACTTCGTATGATCAATACGCTACTGCGCATCGTTCATGGGGGGAGTGATGGGGCCCACCTTTCGACCATTGTAGATAGATATGCAACCCCTGTGGTAAAAGAGAAGAATGAAAATGAGGTAAAGACCTTTGGGAATATGACAAAACAAACAACACCATTACAAGAATTCATAAAATCGGAAGAAGATCACCATTTGTTCCACACGATGTCGATGATTGTCCAGTGTCGATACACAGTATCAAGGATGAAAGGACTACAACCATGAAATATCAATCGAGTGAAAGAAGTATGGATGACAATTGGAGACTTTGTGGGAACAATAACGAGGTGACCAACAGAAGAAACGAATTCTGGACGGGAAAGACTGTATTCAGTGTGGCACCCAGCGCCAAGATCCAGAGTGATGATCAAGTTCCGGAAACGGATGGATCAAGGATTAGACTGTGCGTGGGATTCCCCAAGAATAGGTTGATTCCACTGAAAGATTTGTTTGTTGGATACAGATACCGAATGAATCGAACTGAATCCAAACCGAATAATGAAGGGAAGGAGAAAATCATCCTCAGACTTATTCGAAATGACAAGAAATATCACGAAGTTGAGTTCGTGAGATCACCTACTGATCTAGCCACAACTGACTATACAGGGTATGATATCCGTTTGGAGATAGAGGAAATTCCGAAAGATGTCCCAATCCTGACGCTTATGTGTGCTGAAGTGAAGAGCAATTTAACCAAGCTACATGCGAAAATCAGGGACCCAGAATTTCTTCTTGTCACAATCACGGAAGACGACAATCTTCTCTCACCATATGGAAGATGGAAATGGAAGAGATGTGTCCGATCGGAGCTCGATGGCGTATTTTTTGCAGGTCCATGTGCAGGAGGATCCCCTTGGAATCGGTTGAACAAAAGGATCAGCGAGATCACCGCTCACCAGATTCGTATGAAGGCATCTACATACTGGAAACTTTGGGAAGAATTCATGTGCTGTCTAGATGTCGTCACGGAATTGGGGGGTATGGGGTTGATCGAACTGCCTAGGGGATGTGACTATTGGAGAGATAGCAAAATGATAGGTTTGATCGAAGGAACGATCAACCATGTACAGGACTTTGATGGATGCATGTACGGATTGAGAGCTGAACACAGTAAGACCAAAAACCCAATCAAGAAACCATGGAGAGTCGTCTCATGGCGGGTTAAGATTGATGGTCTGGACCGAAAATGTGATGGCTCACACGAACATGACAAGTGCGAAGGCAAAGATACCAAGTTGACTCAATTATACACCAGTCAGATAGTGGGTACAATCTATAGAGCAATCAGTAGAAGAATCATAAGACGGGAAAGAGAGAATGTCAAGTCGTTCGGAATCATCCAGGAGTCACAGACATAGGCTGAGAGTTCACAAAGCAGCAGCACCGTGTGTTCAACGTCTTCATCGGTGTTCGCTGAGAACTCCAGGTGGTCTACGACTCCGGAGTAACCTCATCGGCGCGCCCGGACAGTACGAGTGGGTGAGTAAGCGAACGCCAAACGTGTGTCTACGACTCCATTGGCTAGTAGTTGAAAACCTTATCGTGCTTGTCAGAGCCATGGTGCATTCTACAGGACAAAATCCAAAAGTGATGATGGACAACCTCCTCAATGCAGTACAAGACCGAGTCAGGTTCATCATGACAGGAGACAGCACAGTCAGACTACTGCCTCCCAAAATTGGTACAATCGACGAAAACTTTCGCGAGTGTTCCGAGGGCACCATCGATGCCTGGATTAGTTTCGGAGTGAACCCAGTCGTAGTCGTATCTGCTGCATTCGTGTCCCAGCGACGCAATGCAAGACACATACAGCATACAGCAGCTCTTCTCAAGAAATTCCTACTGCAGGTGAAGGATGAAGGTGAGAAGGCGGCTAACGCACGTGAATTTATTGCCAGAGCGACCAAAGCGACGAACACCATGAAACTACATGCGAAGAAAATCATGATGAAACGGGATGTACGAGATACGGATGAAGGGAAACAGTTATTGCTGCATAAAGTCATCTCGGAGGAGTGTCTTGCCAGGATCAGTGAATTTTGGGATGTCCTGAAGGAATTCTACTGCCCCAAGCCGATCAGTCCAAAGATTACAATCTCCGAACTGACTGACGTGATCATTGATTACGTGGCGAAGATGGAGATGGGAGGAATGATTCCAGTGAACAAGACAATTCCGAAACCGGGTACATCATTGGCATTGACCCGTGGGAAAGATTTCCATGACATTGTCTACAACGTCTATGACCTGACGCCCGATGCTAATGGAAGTGAAAATGTAGACAACATTATCCATCGGATTGGGCACCACTTGAACGTTCAGTTGACCGGCCTCGGGTATGCCTTGAGAAAACACAATGGGAAACATGCGGCGGACGACGGGAAGATGATCTTGATCAAAGATGTCCTTGATGACTTCATGTCGATGAATGAAAATCTCCCGGTCGAGCGCGCCGCCGCCGTGAATCATTTGGCGTGCGTTATGATGGTTGGGAGAGCGCTTGGTGCGTGGCTGATCAGAGGTCAAGAAGCTGTGTCAATGCCATCCAACCACGGGAACATCAAGTTGCGAGCCCAGGTGGAGACTCTCAAAAGCTGGAAGGACGAAGTCTTGATGTCGATCGATGTGCCTGAAGAGATCTTCTTGAGCGCAGCATACCACATTGGAAGAGCAGAAGATGCCATCTATGATGCAATCAGAGACCGGAACAGGTGTTTTTCCATCATCAGGAATTTCACGACTGCAATAGGCGAATCGCAGTATCCCCACACGCACATTGATGGGCATGACGTTCCACTGAGGTTTACCGATGGAAGACTCCCGAGTGAAAGACTCAAGAATGAGCAATTTTTTCACATCCCATTTTGGGACTGGGAGAGGACTCAACCCCAAGGTGGTTCTGTCCCGACAGCTGAGGCATCAGCGTCATCATCGTCGGCATGTGGAGCAATTCCGAAGACGAAACCACAAACAAAGAAAATGCCGACGCCACCACCAACACCTCCTCCGACTCCCAGGGACACGAGAAGACACAAACTTTGGGTTGTTGCGCTTCCTCCCCAGGGCGTCTATGAGATGTTGTTGCACAAGAAGGACCATGAAGGTGGAGATTTCAAGATCAAACTCAATTTCGATCAAAACATTCAAAAGTTTATCCTTTCTCACATCCAGGGACCAATGATCAACACAAATGGATCTCCTACGGATGCACAGTTGTGGCAGCAGTACACCAAGAGGCTCACGGCATACCTGTGCACTGTGTTTGACCCAATGCACCCCAATTTGCTCACGAGTCAAGATGATGCTGAAATGTCTGGAGACACATGGCTTCGATTGTACAATCATGTGTTGAAGGTCTCAGGTCTTAGGGAACTTGGGTACTACTTGAACACTGAAGCAATGATCGTACTCTCCGGCACCGCCACACCAAATGAGTTCTCAACTGCAATGAGGGAGCAAGCGAAGAAAATCCGAAGTGAGATCGGCAGTAAGCCCATTGATCAACCCTGGATGAGGCCAAACCAGGACGGTCTTGCCGGACATACCAGAGGAGGAACCACCATCATTCTCACTGATCTGGTGTATCGGGTGACTTCTGCATCTAGGGCAGTGGAAGATCTGTTCTCGGGATTGAGCGATTTGGGATGGGAGACCAACGTCATCAATATCGAACTCGGTGACAACAATGCATTAGGACGTCTCACCAATGCCGTCAAGGAAGTGATCAAGATCCTGAATGAGAAGAAAGATGATCATTCCAGAACCACTGTGCACGTATGGTTGTCAATGGCATTCGGACTAAAGAATACGCCGCCATACACATCATTGCTCGACGATGAGACCATCAAAGGGTGTGTCGAACAAGTGATCAAAATTGATGATGCATCATCCAGGCCAATCATCGTTAGCGTGAATCACAGTGATAGTTTCCTAGGGGTCAAATCACAAATCGAAGTTTATGCCAAGGCAATGATCAGGGACCTAAAGGAAAGCAGGATCATCACTTCTGGTGAAACAAAGATGTGGCGAAGCATGTATTCCGTTGGGGGGAATCACTATCAGAGGTATCAAGGATCAGACAAGCGTGCTATTTGGGCAGCATGCGAGAAGTGGCTGTTCCGTCAAAGGATGATTCTGATGTGCTCAATGGATAGAGACGTCGTGAACAATCTGAATGGGCAAGCGATGATGACAGTGAAGGTTGGCATCCGTCCGGAAGATCTGCGTCAGTGCACCAGACCAATCTTATCGAGCCCTTCAACTGGAGAAGTTCCCCAAGCACAGAGAACTGCAGGTGGCCCAGGCTCCGCAAGAATGTGCCTTGGAAAGAACCAACCAAGGAAACGAACGAATTGAAGGTGATGAGATCGAGTCACGAACATTGGTTGCCAGTCAAGCCGGAATGGGGCCAAGAATTGTTGTGTGATCTATGCCAGAATGACCCACATGTCAACACCAGCACAAGGTCTGAGAACGCATCATACTGCATCGTTTGTTGTTCAAACGCCAGCACAGAACATGCGGGGGTCAAGGGCATCAGCATCAACAAGAGGAGAAAAGACTTCGCTCTGATCGCAAAATGCGCATTCAAATTGCCCTCGAAAGGATGGAGATGGGACAAGGGCCAGAACTCAACATCGAATCCGATCTCAAGAACTTTCTGCTTAATGTAGCCCACGGTCTCATAGGCAGCAAAGGACTCAGGGGATTCTCATATGGTGAGTCGCTGATGAAAACACTATCGCACCTTGGTGGAGTACCTGTGCCTGTTGAAACAGTCAAAGGTGTGTTTCAATCAAGAAGGGGCAAACAGTACTACTGTGAAAGAGAAAACGTCATTGATGGAACCACCGGGGAAGAGATCATGGTGTTTCGCTTGCTAAACGACATCGGCAACGTGGCCTATCATGATTATCTCGTCGACCTTGCGGGGAAAGATAAGATTTCAGATATGACTGATGGAATGGGACTCAAGGCAGAGAAAGGAGGTGATGTCGTCGAATGCTGGCTTGGCATGTTGGACGTCGCTTCCAGGACGATGGAAGGTGTTGGCATAGTGATCCCTGGCGCTGAACGACCAGAAAATATGCTCACTGGTTTGAACACATCCATTGTGAAGTTCTGCAACTCGCCAAGAGTCACCTATACTCCGAACCTAAAGAGGAACAGGAATCAGTCATTCACCTCAGATGTCACCGGCGAAGAAATCGAAGAAGTCATGAGGAGAGCCAAAGAGAAAGACATGTACATGAGACCCATGGAATTTCCTGTTATCTCCAAAATGGACAAGGTAAGACTGCAGCACCGGATCGACATGATCAGGAAGAGCAAAGCTGAGGGAACTGACGCAAGATCCTCGCAGTCAGACGCCAGTGCTGAAGAAAAAGACTACCAAACCCAATTTGAGGAACAGTTCCACGGGTCAGATGACAAAGGTCGTCGACAGAGTGTGAATGATGCATTGGGAGCAGTATTCACTGCATCCGAAGAGCATGAGGTGTGTATCTTTTGTGGCAAATCTGACCATGCTCACTACGATTGCAGGCATCCATTGAAGGGTCAAATTAAGGAGATCTACAACAGGTTACGCGTCATCATCAACTCGCGGATCGACGACGCTGGAGTCACTGTACAAGGATTCTCTGATGATCTCAAGAAGAAGGAGAAGGATGAGAAGGATATAGATATGGAGGCTGAAGAAGAGAAGAAACAAGAACCTTCTCAAGAACCTCGAAATGAACCTGCCGATGAAAATCCGAACATATATTTCCTCGTTCCCGAAAGCCTATCGGATCTGGGCGACAAAGATGAAGGAGGTCAATTCTTTGTCAACTCCTACAAGATCGACAGCGACGGACCAAAGAACTCATCTCAGCTCGAAGAGATCATCGAAGACGCCATTTCAAAGAAGGGCGGATACAAGATGAGCTGCAGCAAATGGGATGTGGTTCCCGATCCAGAGGACGATAATGGATATTTCCACCGAATCAAGTTGAACTATGAGACTGGCTTTACAACCATCATCCCAACAAAAGGATGCCGTTTTGATGGGTATTTCAAAGGGGATCTTCAACATGCTGGTGTGGAATTCCGTCCGAATGAACGAATCGATCTTAATGAAAATGAAAGGGAGATCGGACGAAGATTGAACAAGATTCTCCGTCATTACATTGGCGCAAAGCAGATCTCGGGATTGGGAGGGAGGAAACATGAAGGAGTACCATGTGATGCTGAGGCATGGGTGGACATTGAAGATATCTTTGCATACCATCATATTTGGGAAACTGTCTCAGATTTCAGGTATGTCAAGGGAGACAATTCTCCTGCAAATGCCAAAGAAGCGTTCAATCGCTATGATCTGATGGTCAAGACCATCTATTTGGAAAAGCGGACCAAACGAAAGACTCGCTTCCAGATTTTGGCGCTCGCAATGGGAGAGAAGGATTATATCCCAAACTCAGCACTGATCATGGATCACCGAATGACAGACGTCACCAACAAGATCTTCAGAAGCTCCACTTTTGGACCACGTTGCAATGAATTATTCATCACACCCCTTGCAATTAGGGCAACCAGCGGATGGAGCGAGCCTCGAGAACCGCATGTGATCCTAGATGAAGAGGCACTTTCATTGCCGATAACATTGCTATGCACCCTCAACATCAAAGGAGGATTCCACACCTTTGATTTTCACAATCTATCAAGCATAGTCAAGCATGGATTACTGCCTGGGGGGATGAAGAGGGGCAGGTCTCAACTGTTCTTCAACCCATTCGCGCCATGGGACCAAAGGAGCAATAGCATCTTAATGACCACTGGAGTCTCGGCAAAAGTTCCTGCGGTGATTTACATCAACATCAGCAAGCTGATCGACTTCGGTGCAGGGATGAGTCCATCTGGACACATCGTCACAACTAAGACGATTCCATTCAGCGCCTTTTCTGGCATGTGGTACATGGACGCTGATGGATCCTGGGTGAGGCTATTGAACAGGAGAACAAACTCTTTCATAGTTCGAAAGGTCACCAGTGCTAGGATTCAGGCAAAGACGTACAAGATCGCCAAAATGGCAAGAGACATCATCATATCAATGGATGATACTCGGTCCACGACCAGATTGTCCAGAGATGTAGAAGCTCTCTTGAAGATCGAATCCATCTTTGATGCGTCGAATGAACAATGCAAGCGCCTGATTGACTTTGTTCTTGATCATTATGTCACAATGGAACCTGGGACGAGGTTATGTCCCAGTTGCTTCACCGAAATCCCAATGGACATCACAACTTGTTATCAATGTTGGGGCAGTTTGATCGCGATTGGCAAAGAGATCATTGACCTGACCGGTGGTCAAGGGCAAGGAGATGAAGAAGTTCCAACTCGCAAACCTGCACCCAAAGCGATGCCGCGGGACAAGGAAAAGGAGAAGCAAATGGACGAAGGTGATGCTATGGACGAGGAAACGAAAGAAGAATTCGCCCAAGCATCAAAGGAATACTACAAGTCCAAAGAGGATGAACCCAAGTCCAGTGACGATCAAGACGTACCGATGGGCGATGAAAGTGAATACCAGAATGCATATGACGACACAGTTCCGGATTGGGAAGCTGATGATGTTGAAGAGGACGTCGAGATGCAGGACACCGAAGGTGGTGACGAACCAAAGGATAAAGATGAAGAAGCGGATTTTGATGAAGATTATGCTGCGAAGGTACGCGAGATCCCATCATGGTGCAAATTCCCATCAGTAGGATCCAAAGTCCTTACCAAGATCCAATCGATCGGTGTTGATCCAAGCGATCAGGCAGGGACTATGATGGATGTAATGCTGGGAAATATAGTCAAGAAGGCCTACAATGCGTATTACGCGTTCATGAGGGACAAGGACTTCTTGGAATACTATGAGACGATCCTTAAGAGAGGTATGTGCATCCCTGAGACACAATTCATGGTGCCTATCGAACAGGACGCAACTGGTGTAACCACGGTCGATGAGCATGGTTATCCAGCAACCCCGTCGCAAGAATATCTCGAAGAATATTTCGATCGGAACGCAAAATTGGTCCAAGCCAACCATCCCGGTTGTCAACAACGGATGGAGGCAAGAATTGGCGACAGGAATAAGGGCATGTTCCTGGCTATGGCAAGAGGTATGAAACACATACAAAGGATCACACGATATCTCATGGAGTGCGACATGAATGGGAAACAGCTGAGCTTCTTGTTATCGGATAACCGTGAAAGGGACAAATATCGGTCTGATGACGAGAAGCTCACGCAGATGAAAATCAACCAGCATTTCATCCGCAGAGTAATCTATGGCGCATTCAACGTCAATGATCGACCAGAATTTGTAAACGATGTCAGTCTACAGACTTTCAATCATGCGTACTTCCGAGAGGACATCGATGACCCAAGATTCATCCACTTCAATCCTTTTGAAATCTACTGCACGGCTCTCAAGACTCAAAGGCATTATTCATTCCTCGTCACGATGGTATCGCAAGGTTTGACATTGCCTGAATACCTCAAGGACGATTGGGAGAGAGGAATGTACGGGTTCAAGAATTCGGATGAGGCGCTTCTTCCGGCCAACGTAGTCTCCAGTATCCGAACTCTAGCTGTCAGAGGTGATGAGCAAAATGAACCCGCTCACGACGCAGCTGCAGAGGATGAGCAAAATGATCAAACCAAGAGACAGAGAACGAGATGATGTACGTGATCTACGATCCGACAAAATCAAGTTCAATGATTGTCAATTGGAAGGATTCCATTTGCTCGACAAGAGGTACTGAGAGCCGGACAAATCTACGTAGATTGTGATGTACACATTGAAGATATAAACATTGATTTTTGAAAGGGCTACGGAACGCTGAGCTATGAATTGGTTGCGAGGATAAGACGCGTGTAAAGGTGGCTCTGGTTCAATCCCTAAGTCGGCGACGTATACTTCGTATCACGCCGATGGGGGGTGCGAACTATACCACAGTCAGTACGATATAGATTGCACGCATGTCTCACCTTTACCTCCGCCAATAACTTTTGGCTCAAACGCCCCATAAGGAAAAAGATCGTGCTGCATGCCATTGCAAGCGTGAGAAACGGTGTTGACTTCAGAACACAATTTAAACCGGACATAGGACTAACCATAACCCATTCTCACAATGTATGGCCATGTGTCAAAACCCAAGGTCGCAGCATGTCCCAGCAGTTGGGCTTGGTGAACCAACTTTGAATTGAAAGACTGATGCCGCACACGCCGCACACCGGCTCAAGTTGGAGGTTTGCTAGCATTTGTTAGCATTCAACCATTTGCATCCATTTGCTAGCTTGTTTGATCGCTGTGCTGAGAGCCATGCCACGTCTAGTGGTGTTAGGGGAAGTGGGAGCTGGCAAGTCTACACTGATCAATTCTTTGAAGGATTTCGATCAACCCTGAGCACCATCTGGTCTTGATCCTATCGGCGCAACACAGTCAGTTGCCGCCTACAAGTGCAGCATCAATTGGCAGAGCCCTGTCTACCTGTTGGACACTCCTGGTATTGGGGATGGTCGAGTCTCAGCCACGAATCTCATGGACATGCTTTTCCAACACCTTGGGCATGAGAAAGTGGATGGCATTGTGCTTTGCATTCCGATTGCCCAGTGTCGAGTGCCTTTAGGTACCCAGGTCTTACAAGCCTTGATCGACAGCTGCGTGAGGGAACATGCTCGCTGGCAAAGTGTGATCCTGTGTGGTACACAGTGTGATCGCTGCACCCATGTTGAGATCCAGAACTTCCGTCAGCAGATGTTGGCAAAAATGAAGCAGTGGGCACCCTCGGTGTTATCCGGCAATGTGGCCATCACAAGTGCAAAGCACCAGAACGGCTTTGACGAATTGAAGCAATGCATCAATCGCCTGCCAAGTCAACCACTTACTTTCACTCAGCCCACCCATGAGGTCCTGCGGGAAAATGTGGTGAGAACTACAGGTGTGCAGCCTCCACCTTTGATTGTGGAGCGCGAGGTGCATGTACATCACCACCACGGTGGCGACGGCTGTGCAATTTTGTGAGGCTGCTCAAGCACCTTCCAGGCAGACTGGTCGGACACGTGATTGGAGCTTGGTTTCTGGCTACAGTAGCGATGCGACGATAGCCTTTTTCAACAAGTTGGATGAAAAAGTTAGCGGCAGTTAGCGGTTTTAGATTTGAGTGCAGGAAATGTAGCCAAGACTCAAGTGGTTTTCAATAAGCATCATCAGGTACATCCATAGTTTGCTTCTGATATTCTTTTGATGTTTGATCTCGCCTCAATTGTCTCTCGTTTCGGGGCAAAATACTCTCATACATAAATTCTCCTTTGTGCAGCCACTTCTCAGTTGCTTTCTAGCTCTTCCCACGCACCCTTTCTCCAGAGCACCTGCCCACATGGCTGCAGCTGCGCTGAATGATCCTGCTGTGATCAAGCTTTTGGTGGTTGGCGAGACCGGCGATGGCAAGTCCACATTGATCAATGCCTTACGAAGTCCAGGGCAACAGGAGGCTCGCACAGGACTTGATTCTGGTGGCGTGACAAAAGAGCCAGCATGTTTCTTTGCACGCATCCATGGCAAGGATGTGTTGTTGATTGACAGCCCTGGTGTGGGTGATGAGACGGTCAATGTGGGCACACTCGTCGGGCAATTGGAGATTGCGCTTGGGACTGGGATGATCAACGGAATCATTTCTTGCTGCAAAGTGTGCAGCAACCGCATTACAATGGGTTCCAAGGTGGTACAGGCAGTGATTGACAAGGGAATTCTTGGCACAGACAAATGGGACAACATCATCTTGTGTGGTACACAGGTTGACCGTTGCGATGCCCAGGAGATTGAGAATTTCCGCACCAAGACTCTACAGGGCTTCAACAACCGTGTTGCTGGATGCAACATCACCCGTGTTGCAGTCACAAGCAACAAGAAGGAACCCCTTTTTGAGGAGTTGAAAAGGGCCATCAGTGAATTGCCTGACCAACACCTCAAATACCAGAAGCCTGATGAAGCTGTGCTTGCTCAGCAAATCAGTGACATCACCGGCATCCAAGCGCAGAAAGTCATTGAACAGATCAAGGAAGTGCACCACCATGGTGACCAAGATCATGGTCCCAATTTCCGGATTGCCTTTGCGTTTGGACCTTTTTCTGCGGAATGTAGGCAGATGTGATTGCTCGCGAGATTTTGGAAAACTAATCCGATGGAGCCAAAAAGGTCACCAGGACACGAGGTCCAGCAAACATCTTTGACCAGTAAACGAGCCATGAAAGGATCAAACATGTTTGCCCGTGGTTGATTGGGGCGGTCACCACTCATGACACAGGAATGATACCGTTGGTGAGCTTCTGAAACGTGATTTTTTGTTGGACCTGGGGGGATGTTACCCGGAAAATGCAGCAGAATGATTGATCCAGCTTCAGATGGCAGGCGTTGATGCATATGGAATGGGATTGGAAAAACTGGGATTGGACACCGTTGTTCCTTGCAGTCAGCTTCACCTCACTGCCAAGTTCATATGCCGGCAGGATTCACATGAGGACCAGGGTTGTGACCTTCATATGTTTGCTGCATCCTTGAACCTTCTCAGACTTGCACAGCGATCCATCATTGCACAATTGTGTTGATTCAAAAATAAACGTTGGGGTGTCTTGAATCAGTGGGAGGGACATCTTCAGTTGAAGGACTTTGAGGTAAATGATTCCAGAAAAGTGATGAACAGTTTGATAGATAGACGGTAGATACCGCTCAAAGAACATGTAAAACTGTAGGCAGTTTGAGTTGCCTATGAACACACATAAATTGTAGAATGCATCAATGCTAATATATAGCACTTGATACTTGATTCCTGAAAAAATGAGCTAACATAGAAGCAGAAATATTTGGGGTAAAACCACCAAGTTGTATAGGCTCACTTCCTTCCACCAGGTTCGGGTTTCACTTCGTCTTACACTAATTTTGGCTCAAGAAAAGTTGCAGCCCGTGCTGCCTCATCTTTGGTTCTCGTGGTATTTTGCCCGTTTACCTTACTTTCTTTTGGTTATCAGCCGGTAAGGCTCTATTAGTTTCACCTCGTCGCCGACGCCATAGTCTTTGAAGTCACCTGCTGACTTTGAGCACTCTTGTCTTTGATCTAGGGCCAAAGCCATCTACACTTTTGTGTAGAAGCATCTTAGACACCACGCCGCGCTGGGACACACCGCGGGGTGGCAAGTCGGCGAAAAGGAAATTTCGCCGGGAGATCAAGTTTTGCTTCCTCGCATTGCTCAATCAAGTTGTTGGATTGTGGGGTGAAAGTGCAAATCAATCTTGGTCGAACGACGATTCGTGGGGTGAATCTCAGAGATCTTGGAGATCCGGAGGCTGGGACAGATCTTATTCTTGGGACAACTCGTCTTGGGAACGAAATCGGTCAGGCCAACAAGGAGGCTGGGACACATCTTATTCTTGGGACGAAGCATCTTGGGATCAAGGTTCATCTGGCCATCAATATTCTCAGTCACATCGCCAGTGGCGATATTCAGATTGGAGCAGTTCTTCGTGGGAACCGCAAACTTCTGAAGTCCATCAACCGGTGGAATTGGTTGCAATTGAATCCGAAGAAGAAGACATTGCAGCCGAGGCTGAGGAAGGGGATCAACAAGATCAAGAAGAAGAGATCGAAACTCCCTACGTACTCCCAGACATTGCGCCCGTGAAATTTTTATCCGAAGTGTCCGATTGCGTCGAATCTCGTGTTTTTCAATTGCCATCTTCTTCAATCGAAGGTGTGTGTTTGATCAACTCCAGAGCAGTGGAGGGTTGCCCAGAAACTCAGAACGATTTTGATCTCGAGTTGCTTAAGACAGGCTTGAGGCCGTGCATTGCATTCGATATCTTTAAGACTCTGATTTTTCCGCAATCGCAAGCAGATACACAGCAGCGTTGCATCGGACTGGCCAAACACAGAGGAGAGCTTCAGCTGATCCATAGATCAACGGCAGAACTTCTTCAACAAGTGTCGGTCAGAGGATTTAATTGTGTGGCCATATCGTTCATCGGTCGTTTCAATCATCGTCCATACGTGGACGCTCTTCTCGAATCCTGCTTGCTAGCACTTGTTCCTATCATCTTCGTGGTGTTTCATAGGCACGAGAAAGCTCAGCTGGCAAAAGATCTTGAGTGTGTTGGAGCATTTGACGATCAAGAGGCTTTGGTGACAGCATACAGGCGAGCCGGTGTGCCAGCGATCCAAGTGACGCGACAGTTCAATCTCTACAAGAACACTGATCAAGCTCTTGAGTGGATCGAGAGGCAGTGGAACGAGAACGATCAAGCAGCATCGTCGTCTGGGGGAAAAGAAGGGGCTAGTGTCGGGCAGCGAACCGTGCGCGCCGACCCGTAATAGTTCCATTGAAAAGTTGAAAGAGGGTGCAATAGTTAGTAACTGATTTCTGGTTCATTTATCGCATTTTTCCACCCAAGGTGCAATCATGTCGAATGTTCCAGTGCCAATGAGTACATCATCTGATGCCAGTGGCGGGGTCAATGCCATGCAAGCTGCAATTGCCGATGAAAGTTCGTCCTCAACTTCCCAAGCATCTCCGGGTCAGGTCATTCCAGCTGAAGCCATTGAGAGAGAGAGAACTCCAAGGATAAGTCCTGGGTTGACAAGTGGGGCCAATCTATTGATGCAAAGAAGGATGGAAGAGAACACAAATGTTCACAATCAGCAGTTTGTAGATGAAAGTCAAACTAGACAAATGTTGATTGATGCTAGGACGTTACAAGTTGGTATGCAGATTGGAGTTGATCCATCGGTTCGCCAAGAAGCCATTGAGAGGCATGGGATGATTGTAAGAGAAGAGCAACAAGTTGCCATGGAAAGACATGGTACCTTTGTGAGAGAGGAGAGACAATTAGCTGAACGTAATCATGAGCAGATCCTTCGAAATGCACTTGAAGAATCCAGTCAGGGGGCCAGGATCCAGGTTGAGGGTGTAGTCCAAGATGCATCTCGTCAACACCAAGCCCTTGTTAGACAGTATGAATCTCATATTGCACAGCTTCGTTCTCAGCTTGAACAGTCTCGTTCTCGTTTTGATCAATCTGTAATGGATCTTCAAAAGCAACGTGCTAATGAAATCCGCCAGTTGAGGGAAAATCACGACCATAAGATTGAAAGCATTCTTGAAGGTTACTCCAAAAAGTCCAGGGAGTTTGAGGCATTGAAGGCCGAGCGTGAGCTACTTCTCGAGGCTCTTGGCGTGACACTTCCGAAAGAGTCGGCTGAGAGTGTTCAGGAGAGCAGCGAAGCCGCGCCTCCTCCGAGGATTGATCGGGGACAAAGTAGTAGCAATCCATTGGTTGCAAGAGTACTGTTTAGTGAACTGGAAGGTAATGATCATCAGGACAAAGTTGAAGGCATTCCTAACTTGGACTTTCTCAAAGAGAATGATTCAAATGTTTATGCCACTGATTCAGCTGAATCCGATCCGCCTCCCGTGCCAGCTTCGCAGCTCGACCCAGTGATTGCCGCACTTCAGGAACAAATCCAGAACCTCAGGGATGATATGCAATCGCAAAGCAAGAAGAAAAGCAAAGCTGTTAGTTCTTCAAGTTCGAGTTCAGTTTCATCTCAAGAGATTGATTCTGAGTACATCAGAGAACAGAAGCTAATGCGACTGAAAGCCTACGAGAAGATCAAGATTCCAAGCCTTCCCAAGTCAGCAGCTGAAGTGAGGACATGGAAGAATTCACTTATCTCCCAATTGGTTTCGTGTTGCAAGAGTAGTGAGAAGGAACTTCTTTCTTGGCTTCAACGACCATTAGACGGAGATGAGGAGCATGCAGGAAGAGCACCAGAGTTTCCTGTGTTGAATCGTGTCCTGGGGTCTAAGTTGCTAGAACTATCTAAAGGAAACAGATTTTCGATCGACTTTCAATCGCTGCAGGAGCGAAGCGTTCGAATTGGAATGCAGGCACCTGGGCTTTTGTTGGTGGCAAAGATATGCAAACGGTTCCGGTTGGACAAAGAGAAGGGTATGTCACTTTCACAGCAACATTTGCTATCATTAAAACCGCAAGGGGTTGAGATCAAAGATCTTGAAATCTTTCGGGACAGAGTTGAGTTTATCCTTAGCAGTCTCGAGACAACAGAGTACCCCTCAGAGTCAATTCTCAGAACATGGTTGTATGCTTGTTTGAAAGCCACCCCGAAGTTGAACCTTAGAGTTGACAAGTTCCGGGAAGCTGCAACTGGTTCATCCTACCGAACTTTTCAGTATCTTTGGCAATCCATGTTGGATGTAATAGATGAAGCACAACATGATCAGAACACGACATCCGTGCTTTCTACACTGCGTGCCAAAGTTGATACTGCTGCTGCACAAGCCACCGATGACAAGAAGAAGAAAGACAAGAAAGACAAGAAAGACAAGAAAGAGAAACAAACTCCGGAATCACCAGCTGCCCCATTCACACCAAAGGCCAAGCCAAGTGCGAAGGCAGATCCGAAGGCCAAGCCTAAGGCTTCTGCCAAACCTAGTGGAGATCCAAGATTTAATAGAAAAGGTTGTAGCTGGTGAGAAAGGATACCCATGTTTGTTTTATGTTTCAGGTACTTGTCGCAGAGATCCGTGCCCAAATGTGCATGATACATCCAGTGCTCCGAAGGCAAAGCCCAAGGCCAAGTCGCTGCAAGCCTTCCAAAGGCTAGTGCCAAGACGTTCCCAAGGTTCAAAGCAGTTGCAGCTGCATCCGCATTGTTTTCTTCAGAAAGTGTTGCTGAGCACAATGCCAGTTTTCCTTTTCAAAACTTGACTGTTCCCGTTGCGGTGCATTCAACTGTTATGTCATCTGAGTCTGTTGAGCCAAGCTCTGCAAACGTGCCATTTTCCGGTTTCAATGCGTCTGACGAGACCACTGGAACTGTAACTTGGCTAGGTGATACTGGAGCTGGAAGAACCATTGGTTGTGTCAAGCATGTTCCCGAAGATGTTGTTGGAACTTCGGACAATCCGGTGAGTTTCGCGACAGGAGGTGGGAAAAGGGACGGAAATGTTTCTTGCAAAGTTAAGGGCGAGTTTACGGGAGACTCAGAATGTTATCTTCTTGAGCAATCTCCATGACCTTTATCAATAGGTGTGCAGGTGAAAACGGGAAAAGCGTTTATTTGGCTTCTTTCGCAATGCCAAGATGCTGGATCTTATGATGAGCTTCCAAAGCCTTTCTTTGTTTCCAGCATAGGGTCAAAGACCTTGAGGGTAAAGTGCGATGAGGCTCACAAGAGGTATGCCGATGAAGTTAGAGAAAACGTTCCATTGTTCTCTGAAAGGGTATCCCTCAGTCAAAATGTGCCACTGATGCCAAATGAGCCGGAAGACATTGAAGTATTCCCTGAATTCTCCTCACCAATACCTGTTGAACATGAAGCTGCAGTTCACGAGGATGACAAAGAATCTATCAAATATTCTCCTTCCCTCGCACCTGATGATGCACCAGAACCAGTAGGGCCATCCATCGTCAGTGGTGAGCATAACATCCTTCATTTGCCAAAGCGACATGATTGCGCAGTGTGTCAGGAAGCCAAGCAAGATGCATTGCCAGCGCGAAGGATTAACCAACCTCATGTGATGTCGGATGGAAAGCCTAGTGAAAAGTTTGGGGATAGAATCCATGCAGATCACATCATCATTTCCAAAGACCGCCTCAGTGATGGACATAAGGGACTGAATGGGGAAAGTGTTTGTTTAATCTTGTATGACGATTTCACAAAGATCGTTGCTGCATATCCAGCCAAGACGAAGAGCACCGACCAATGCATCCGTGCATGTAACCATTTCCTTGGAAGCAGACCTGCCCAAGAGTTGCACTCCGACAACGCACCAGAGCTTGAAGCTTGTGCGGCAAAGATAGGTTTAGTGCCTGACCTGACAGTGCCATATCGTAAGACTGCTGAGATCAACAGGAAGATCCGAACAATCGAAGATTGTGTTCGATGCTGTCTTGTGCAGATCGGCAACCAGAATGCCGCATGGCCGCTCGCTGTTGAGTACACCACGTCAGCCATGACCTTAGATGTTTGGAGGTCATTGCATGGTCATTCTTTCAATGGTATTAGGTATCCCTTTGGTGCATTGATCCATTACCGTCCCAATGCCAAGAAATCAAAGCTAGGGGCAAAAACGAAACCTGGTTTGTTCATTGGGTGGCGGATAGAAGCTGGAATGAATTGGAAAGGTGTCTACAAAGTAGTTGACCTTGACAATGTTCGTGCATGGATTGCGGGAAAAGCTTCATTATCCGTTTCGACTACCATGACTGTCGTCCCACATGAAGGTAAAGATGTGTTTCCATTGCGATCTGCAGTCCAACGGCAACATGAATTGCTAGAAGACTTGCCAAGAATGTTCGCGGATTCACAAATTGAGGAAGATCTCAAAGCAATAGATGACCCATTAGATGATGATCGAATAAGTAATCCCGAAGCAAATGCTTCTTCAAGAGCTGGCTCCAAGAGACATGAGAAGATCACCATTGAACGGTTCATAGAGTTTGGTCCAAGCCCAGACTGTGTTGCTTGTTCAAAAGGACTTGACAATCACACGCAAGAATGCCGAAAGAGTTGATCCAAGGACTAAGGTACAAATTACCTGATGACCTTCCTCGCGACAGAGATTCATGGAAAGAAGGGAACCAATTGTTGCGATTCCACGATTCCACTGCATCAAGCGAAAGCGTTTGTTTGAACCAATTGTTTGCCTATTCCAAGAGAAAGAATTGGAGTTTGCGCACTACCAAAGAATATGTTGAAGAGGAGGTAACCGAGGCCGAGGAATGGCGAGGAAACACCGCTCAAAGGACGGACTGGCGGCTACACCAAGGCTCAACCTTCGAGATTCTTGATGCAGAGGCGAAAGTTCGTCTATTCCAGAAGTGCACACTCGTAATCCTTCAGTTCATCGGGCGAAAGTGCTGCAGCAGAAGCTCCCTGGTTATGGTACATTGAATGTTGTTGCGACCCCAATTCTGGTTTAGGAGAAGTATCAATAAGGGTTGGAATCTCACACATTAGACTAACTGAAAAGAATGGCAATCTCAATGACCAAGCAGTGATAGCTCAACTTGAAGAACAATTGCGCATGCCACACCTCAAAGGGGTTGACATGTGGGGTTCTTTACCTTGCACACCGTGGACCAGTTGGCAGCGAATGAATGTTCATCGCTATGGCTTGCCATATTTGCAAAAGTTATTGCGGAAACGTGCTCAAAGCCGTCGAATGCTTAAGACTTTTCTAAGGTTAGCAGACATAGTGATTGAACAGGGGGGTCGTGTCCACTTTGAGTGGCCGACGCACTGCCATGGTTGGCGCCTTGTTGAACTCCAAGAGTTTTGCAATAAGCATCAACTACATCTGGCCAGGTGTAACGCATGTGCTTTTCGTAGCGAGCATTTCAAACCTTGGACCATTGCGACCAGTAGTGAGGATCTTGCCACCATGCTTTCTGAACACACATGTCAACATGAGAAATCTCACAAACATGTGCCGTGTGAAGGGAGTAAGACCAGTAAGTCGGCATATTATCCTCCTATGATGTGTGAAGCCATCATTGCGCAGTTGTTTCCAACAAAATACCATCGTTCTGTCCCTGCCATGCCCGTTGTTCCAGGTATGTCTCAATCTCACATCAGGAATGAAGTTGCTCCAGAGGAGTTTCCTATAGTGAGTCTGTCCATTCATGAGTTGATTGACAGAAGGGAATGGATCAACGATCCAGCCGCATTAGCTGAAATCAAGAAGGAAGCTGATGGGTTAGTGAATGCTGGAACTTGGACATATGATCATGTTGTTCCAAGGGCAAAGCTGGAAGCAGATGCCAGAGCATCTGGTAAGGACATTGCGATCGGACGATTGTTGACCATTGTCTCTTGGAAGAACGCTGAGTCTACCACTTTGAAGAAACTCAAAGCCAGAATTTGCTTTCGAGGCGACGAGGTGCGTGATGCCTTTGGCCAATACGCAGAGTTTCAGGAGTTGAAGGTGATTCCCACGACAATCTCAGGATTGAACCTGAACCTTGCATATGGAATAAAGCGTGGTCATTCATCATCTCAAAGTGACATTATAAAGGCGTATATCCAATCAGACCTAAAGACTCTTGTTGAGACATATGTAGGGTTACCTCCAGAGTTGGTTCCTCAACATCTCAAAGGGATATACAGACCCTGCACAAGGTTGTACAAAAGTCTTTACGGACACCCGGAATCGGGTGGGCATTGGTCCAACAAGTTCAAATCAGTAATGACTGAATTGAATGCTGAAGAGTCAGCATTGTTTCCATCCAACTTCTTCATCAAGAAATGGAACTTGTGGCTAACTCTCTATGTTGACGACATGGTGTTGAGTCGTCCAACGAAAAACCATTCTCTGTTCTGGAACGAGTTAGCAAAACATCCCAAGTTTGAAGAACCATCGCCCGTGGGCCGAGTGCTTGGACGAACTCATGAAATTGCAGGCAATACCATCATCTTAAGTATGACCGATTTCGCCGAGGCTTCGTGTCAACTTTATAAAGATGTGTCTGGAGTAAAAGGGTTCAAAGCGGTTCCAACTCCATATCTTGATGAGACTACTTTGCCAATTGATGGTTGGGACGTGACGGGTCAATTGAGTGAAGTCGCTGCCAAAGTGATCATGAAAGGGTACTGGCTTGCCCGTCTGGCAAGGCCAGATTTACTCCATGCCCTGAATGAACTAAGTCGCCGGATCACCAGATGGTCATCAAATGACGACCGTCGATTGTTTCGATTGTTTTGTTATCTTGATGCAACCAAAAACTACAAGATGCACTGCAAACTGGATCCAGATGCCCAATGGCATCTCTGGTTCTTCACCGACGCGGATCATGGTTCTAAAGCTGAACATGGATATTCCACTTCGGGTTCGTTATTGGTAATTGCTGGAGGTTTGTCTTACTTTCCAGTTGTCTATCAATCCAAGCGTCAAACGGCATGCAGCCG
Organism: Cladocopium goreaui; assembly: GCA_947184155.2. Lineage (NCBI taxonomy): Eukaryota > Dinophyceae > Suessiales > Symbiodiniaceae > Cladocopium > Cladocopium goreaui. Next base: position 4,062 of record CAMXCT020004077.1, on the reverse strand, counting down.
TTCAACAACGGAGGCTGAGACAATCTCATTAGCCAATGCCTTGTTTGGAGATGGACTGCCAATGCAACAGCATCTTGAAGAAATCTTTGGGCATGATATTCCAATGACATGCCATCAGGACAACACCGCGACAATACAAGTGATCCGAAATGGTTTCTCAGTCAAACTGAGACACCTTGGCAAGACACACAAGATTGACGTGACTTCTTTGTATGATGCATTCAAAGCAGACAGCCTGGACTTAAAACATTGTCCTACTGATATGCAAGCCGCTGATGTATTTACAAAGAACCTTGAGCAGTCCAAATGGCAACACGCCTTGTCAATGATTGGCATAATAGAAGGATGAGATCAAAAGAACAATTGTGAGATCATTGTTCGAGTGGATCTCGAGAGCAGCGATAACGCGCCTCACCCATAATTTGTTGTTGGTAGTTAGTGGTAGAAACGCAAAAGATCTCACGGCCTGTGACAATCACAACCGAAATAGCATGTACTTGTGAGCACGCTAAAGTCAGTCTTTAGTAAGCATTGCCATTTTGGCGGCTCCTTTGTGCATATGCCTGAAATCACTCGCACAGATGCTTCAATCTCCGTATGAGTCAGAAATCGCATTGCCTTGTGCTTGGTGGAGCGGGTAACGCACCCAGAGCAACAGACCCAAACATCATTGCACTTGGTTGCATGCCTTCCGTATTGCAATTAGCAGTGTAGCTCGCAGAGTCGTAGTAGACTGAAGTGTTTAGCCTCCGCAGTGCTGCAGAACTGCGTTAGCTGGAACCTGGCTATATACAGTGAGAGGGGGGAGCAGAAATATTTGGGGTAAAACCACCAAGTTGTATAGGCTCACTTCCTTCCACCAGGTTCGGGTTTCACTTCGTCTTACACTAATTTTGGCTCAAGAAAAGTTGCAGCCCGTGCTGCCTCATCTTTGGTTCTCGTGGTATTTTGCCCGTTTACCTTACTTTCTTTTATAGAATCATATCATAGCAGTCACCAGCACCATATACAGCACCAATTTGCCCTCAACCTATCCTCAATGGCCTATGGTTCCTTCACCCTCCACACGAGCGTTGCTCAGGCTGGACGTGAGAGGACTGGAAATGGTGACGGGCGCAACCGCAAAGGGAAGGATGATCAGCACCTCAGCTACAGTCCAGCTTTGCCAGCTGCCGGTATCTCTGCTGGTGAAACGCCATCATCTTGGGCTTCAACATGGCTTCGCATGTTGGTGATTTAACACTTTTCACACGCTTGGTGCCTGTGGATAGATGGAACCTATGACTTTTGTGGGCCCTTTGGATGCCACCCCCCCCCAAGAGTAGTCGTGGCATCCACGGGCACGGTCATGGTTTTTGGCTGCGCATGGCGTAGCCACCGCGCCGAGGCCATCGGATGCCCGACGTCAAGGTACGGATGCTATGGGTAGTTGTGGGTCATTGATGCGATGATCCCATCAGTTGGGGTGTAGATCCATGGTTCAAGATTAACAAACTAGACGACAGTGTGGCCCGAAAGTACAACAGGCGTGAGTATAGCTATGATGATCAACATGATGCAGCAACGATGATGCTGAAACGATGATGATGAAGATGATGTTGCCTGCGCCTTTGATACTGCACGATGCGATGTCACAAGGGCGGTTGTCGTAGATACCGACGATTGGGTATCAACGACTTGGCGAATTCTATCACTTTGGATAGTTCGCAAAGCAGAAACTCTAATTCAGTGTCCGTGCTGTTCAAAAGTTCTCTACCGGCTTCTAGACACAGGTCTCGCATCCGGCGCAGAGCTCCTTTACAATCTACGTTCTGGAGCCTGCCAATTTCTTTTCGCAAATGCTTGCGTAGCCGCTTGATGCTGATCGTGCTGTTCTCAAATCCCCGCACCACGTCCGCAGTGCTGCCTGGATGGATGTTGTAGTTCTTGATTTCCCCAGCCAGAAGATTGCTGCCAGCCAAAGCGCCTTCCCCCATAAGCGTGCCACAACTCTTAACCCATGTTGGCACCCCCACAGCAGCGTCCGCTTGACAGGCTTTCTCCACAAAGAATCTTTCCATGTAAGCGAACGCGTTCCTGCCAAGCAATGGGCTCAGCGTCGTTCCAAACATGATGGACAGCGACTTCCTAGACGCCACACAGCCAGCCTTGCCACCTCGCAGTGCGCCATCGGGGCGTTTCAACCCGATTTTCCGCACTTTCCGCATACGACCGTCCACCAGTTGTTGGTCTGGCCAGGCCGTAGCATGTTTGTCGAAACTTTTGGTGAACAGTTTGGACAACGGCCGCTTTCGTATCACCGCCTGCAAGGTTTCCAGAATGCCGTCTCTCGTCACAGGTTTGTCATCTCGCGCGCGCCGTTTCCTCAAGGCGTCCTGGAAACGGTCCACGGTGGTGCGGTGGTTGAACAAAGCGACACCTGCCGCGGCCGTGGCCAGCGCAGACCAGGAAGTTTCCACCTGCGTCAACGCTTCCACGCTCGTCCGCCTCTGTGGCTCCGAGGGCTCGTCGTTGATCTTGCACAGGGAAAGACACGTGGATGCCGGAAGCGACCTGCTGCCAACCGGAATCAGCAAACCGTGCTGGTTGAATTTCTGCACCGAAAATGCCAAGGGCATGAGAAGCTCGTCCACCTTCTCATAAAACGATTTCTGTCGTTCCCGGTCGTAGCCAGCACAGCACGTGTACTTCATCTTGTCCTGGATGCAGCCACCCCGCGGAGAGAAACGCCTTCGCGCGCTAGTAGACGCGCTTCTAACGCGGCGAGCTTTGCCATCGCGCGCTCCTCGCCCCGCATTTTGGTCGGGGCCGAAGCTACGCCAGGCAGAAGCACAACCATCCACCGGCAGACAGAAGAAATGACGCCACAGTAACGCCGACAAATATGATGGTGTCGTGCGCACGGCTGCATCAGAAGAAAATTTCCTTTCAGACATCGCAAGAGCGCATGGCACAGCAAGTTTACCAAGGTACATTCGCAAAAGTGTGTGACCAGAAGCACAAAACTGCGCGTCGCAGCCGCGCAAGTCGCACTTTACCTCACGTTTGGACCTTCGACACGCACCACGTCCGCAAAGGGCGACCCGCGCAACAACCAAAATCGCATTTCACCACACGTTCGGGCCTCCGCAGAGGGCGCACCGGCGACACCCCGCGGGCCACATGATTCGCATTTTACCTCACGTTTCACCCTTCGAGACGCACGAAGTCCGCAGAGGGCGCGCCGAGGACCACCCCAGGACCACGTCATTCGCATTTTACCTCACGTTTGGGCCTTCGACACGCACGAAGTCCGCAGAGGGCGCACCGAGGTCACTACGAATTTGCATTTTTCCACGGTTTCGCGCCTCCGAAACGCACGATCCACGCAGAGGGTCACGTTTCGTGAGCCTCCGCCGGGCCGCCCCGCCGCCTTAAGAGATAAGTTAGAATAGTTAGAAGGAGAAGTTATGTAGGAGTTTTTTCGTAGGTGTCTTCACCTGCATATGAACACCTGCATATGTACACCTGCATATGAACACCTGCATATGAACACCTGCATAAGACACCTGCATATGTACACCTGCATATGAACACCTGCATATGTACACCTGCATATGTACACCTGCATATGTACACCTGCATATGTACACCTGCATATGTAGACCTGCATATGTACATCTGCATATGTACACCTGCATATGTACATCTGCATATGTACACCCCACTTTGTTCCCACTTTGTTCCCATTCTTGTCCCACTTTGGGGTTCTTGTTCCCACTTTGTTCCCACTTGGTTCCCACTTTGTTCCCACTTTGGGGTTCTTGTTCCCACTTTGTTCCCATTCTTGTCCCACTTTGGGGTTCTTTTCCCACTTTATTCCCACTTTGGGGTTCTTGTTCCCTTTGTTCCCACTTTGTTCCCACTTTGGGGTTCTTGTTCCCACTTTGTTCCCACTTTGTTCCCACTTTGGGGTTCTTGTTCCCACTTTGTTCCCACTTTGTTCCCATTCGTGTCCCACTTTGGGGTTCTTGTTCCTACTTTGTTCCCACTTTGTTCCCATTCTTGTCCCACTTTGGGGTT
>CAMXCT020004076.1:0-46875 GCA_947184155.2 Cladocopium goreaui | reverse complement strand
CGGAGTGCATAGCCGAGGCTGTAGCTCTCCTCGTACATGATGTTGACCAGATATTGGATGCGGTTTTCAACTTCATATGGTTCAGGTTCTTCTCTCCGCATAACTTCAAACGACCACTTCTCCCATTTTCGACGTGCAATTTCCTCGAAGTTTGTCCTCTTTCGGATTTGGTAGCAAGGACTCCCATACGGAGGATACGTCTGGTTCAATGATCCGAGGTTTGCTGGGCTAGTATTTGCGATCTTGTCACGCAAATCTCTGACTGTGATCTCCTTGTTGATCATACTATTTTGCCCAGTATAGTGGTCTTTGAGGGTATCCCATAGTTCATCTATTCTGATTGCACACTCGAAGGTGCACAACATCTGCATGATGCTTTTCTCATCTGGATTTCTAGCGGCTCCTTCCACCAATTTCGATAGTCGGGCCCCTTTGTCAATGAAGCTGATGGCAGACATCTTCAACTCATTCTTGTTGGTCACTTTTGATAACATTTTCATGAGCAACCTGATTGCATGAGTTACGAACGCCCTGCCACTTCTATCCATGACAAAAGCTAAGGCCACAACGACAGGAGGAGAAATCTTCACTCGATCCAACCATTCGTCGAGGTCCTTGTCCTTGTAACCCCTGAAGTTTGCCTCCTCATAGGTTGAGAATGGAGCAGGAAGGTTGTGCTCTTGTTTCTTCTCCTGGATGAGGGACAAAGTTGATTTCAGCAAACTAATGCCTTTGGCCGCTGAAGGGATCACAAGGTCAGTCCCAGCCATTGCGAAGACCGAAGTGAGGTATGCGGAATCCGGATCCGTCAAGGCGCACCAACGACGCAGGTAGCAGCCCGACTTCACCTTCAATCCACCTCTAACGGGATCCGGATCCGCTAATATTGATCCACGACGTGGATACAACCTCAGCTTCACCTTCACACCGCCTCGTTGGGTGATGAAGTTAATGAATAGTTGTTCATTGATGGTCTTCACGTTGGTGTTGCATTCATAGTCATTTATGATGACACATGCACATGACTTCGACTTATGGTAATCTTCCTCTTCCATAACCTTTGGTCGAAATCTCTTCCCATAAACGTTGTTAATCAACATTTGATTGGTGACACCTCGAAGGATAGCTCTGACAATCTTCTCGGTATATAATTGTGTTGCACGTGTTTCTCTGCCCGCACATTGACCGTGAGTGTGTGAGCCATCACATTTCACATGCAAGTCAAAGAACTCAACCCCCCATGATACGATCCTCCACGGTTTCTTGATTGCGGTCCCAACGTCTTTGAATTGAGACTTCAAACCATACATGCATCCATCAAAGTCATGCACAGTCGATTGGGTCCCATTGATCAGAAACTTCATCCTCTCATCATTCCAATAGTCGCATCCCCGAGGTAGTTCCAACAATGCCATTGCATGCAAAACATGTACACGTTGCAAACACAATGTGAACTCTTCCCATAGCTCCCAATATAGAAGTGCTTTCATTCTGATGTTGTGCGCTGTGACCTCACTCACATTTTTGTTTAACCGATTCCACGGTGAACCACCGGTGCAAGGTCCCGCAAAGAACACGCAGTCACTAGGACCCCTGATGCAACGTCTCCATTTTGCCCTTCCGTAGTTGGACATGAGGTTGTCATCTTCGGTAATCGTGACCACATGCATCATCTTAAACCGACTCTGTTTTTGAATCTTTGTAATGATGCTTTGCGTTTCGGCACACATGAGGAGCAAGCATGGGGTATCATCCTTCATCTCATAGACGTTGAGAGATATGGTAACGTCATTGAGTATTTTCCCGAGAAAATCAGCATAGGACTGCTTGAAGTGATACATCAGAATCTTCCCATTCTTTCGATGTAGATTCATCTGAATATCCCAATCATTTAGTTTTCTGGTCTCATGCTTCAACTTGTAATGATGGGCTATAAACATGTCATCCAACGGAATGATTTTCATGTTCCCATCAAGGATGCAGGTGACCACAGTGTTCTGGCACGATGCCCTGTCCTCCACGTCAGACCCGCTGTCCATCACATCTTTGATGTCTGCATTGGATATGATCTTGAAGGTAGTGGTCCCTGTCCAAAATTCATTTCTCTTATTGGTCTTCTCGATGTTATTCCCCACCAATCTCCATGAGTCGTGGATCAATCTTCCACTTGACTGAAACACTTGGTTGGTTTCCCGTTCATCTCTAAACCGTCTCAGCTTACATGGCAGAAAGTCAGCCTCTTTGGGGGTAAACATCTTTCTTCTTGGTATTTTGTGCACTCTCATCAATGTTGTTTCATCCTTCCATATCCATTCGTCTTGATCACGTTCATTTTTGGATATTTTCTTTCCCTTTCTTGATGACGTTGATGGGTTATGGGCTTTGTCTTTTGACACCCTACCAGCAATCACATCACCACCAGCGAATACAATTCGTTGTCGATTGGGATCTTTGTTTTCTGTGGGATATGGATCATCATCGGGGTCCCCCGTCGGAGGAAATCCCATTGGAAGACTACCCCATCCAGAACTCCCCCCATGAACAACTCGAAGGAGCGTGTTGATCACCCGAGCAGTACCACACGGAGCAGCATGAATGGTTGTGGGTTCATTTCCATGGGATTGATGACAAAATAGTTGACCTACTCCCACAGTTAACTGAGGATACTTCAGGACGTGAGTCTGACGAGTCGGCACCGCAGCAGCATGGAGCCCTTGTCGTGCTGTTGACGCCAGGTGTCCCGGTGAGACAACACCAGCTGATTGCCTAGTAATCACCGACGGTGATATACTAAATTGACACGGATGGTATTGGAAACAAGCTCGTACTACCCATTGATCAAAACGGTCTTGTTGTTGAACGGGTGGAACTCGATCCTCAACCTTGATCCATTTGCCATGAGATAGTATCCAGGTACTTCTCAAACAATCATGAGGCAATGATACACCAGGTGGTCGCTTTCTAAAGAAAGTTGGCGTCTTAACAACCAATATGGGATCCATACCAGGTAGTTGTTGTACTTGTTCTTTACCAGAAAGACCCTTCTGATACACCTCAGGTGGTAGAATAGGTATTTCGGTATACGGAAAATTTGGAACATCTTGAGTTTTGGTTTGAAACACTTGTAGGACAGTGGTATCAACATCCGTGGTAGGTGAGACCATATCGAGCAGATCTTTCGTACCGATGTCACCAGGGTCCAACAGGTTGATGAGCATACATGCTCTTTTCCATGCTAACGGATTCTTGAAACCTTTGGTGTGAATGTCAGCGGCCATTTTCGAGGTCACCTCATACATGAGTACGTAGTTTTCCCGAGTAAAATGTTCATGGAGGGAAGTGATGGCTATGCCATGGGTCCTCTCAAGATGCCGCATAGTGGGGTTACGACCCGACCTGACTACACCGATCATGCCCTGATTGTCATCATGAAACAATAATTTGGGCGACTTTCCCGTCAGCGTTTCCCAGATGCTCATTGCGGGCAAGCCCATAGTACGGAGGGTGACATCGGCTGCAACGATTTCGGCCTCAGGCGTCGAATGGCTTACGCATCCTTGCCGTTTGCTGCCCCCGGACAAAGGAAACCGAGTGTGGTTACCCTGGATATGCATATGAGACCCTGAAGTTGATCTCAAAGACTGGGCACACCCTGCAAAATCAGCATCAGCAAATAAAGACAATGTCAATTCATTGAAGTTGTCCCCAACCCATCCGGTCATTCTTTTAGATAGGCTGGAATTCACGTAGCACATTAAGTGATACAACTTTGCATCGTCATCAATGGTTCACTTTGTTACATTCCTGGCCAGAGAATTAATGGAACGAAGCAGATCAAAACGAGCAATCCTCGCCGCGTACAGCAGCTTCATCAACACGCTAGCAGCGTGTGGCGCTAATGCACCTCTCTCAGACTCCCCAGGCGAGACGTCTTCCCCTTGGGTTCCTTGTTCATAAAACAATGGAGCGTCCGGATCAAATTCATGAGTACACCATGGACATACCTTCTTGTTCTTGGGGTTCCCGGGACATGGTGCTCTAGACTTGTGTTTCTTTGTTTCTTCAGGTAGACTTGGAGTAGATACTTGTTTCAACTTCGTATCTTTTCCAACAATGTCCAAGTACTTCTCAACTGACAGCTTCAACAATCCTTCCATGTCGTAGGTCATAGTTGAAACCGGGGTTCCATCATGAAGTTTGGTAGATCCCTTTCTCAAAATACAACCAAGGTAGAGTCCTAAGTCAGTCTCGGGCTCGATGTTGAGTTTTGATCGAAGCATCTCCCAACCCTTAGTCAGGTTCTCTTCCGGTCCTGCCAGCTTTAAGTCGTCTACATAGATGACAAGAAGTAACTTCAGTTTCTTGTGAAAATACATTGAGGGCCATTCTTCTCCAACAGGAACGAAGTCGAGTTCACGAACTTTCTGATCACAGTGTTGTTCCCACATTGTTCCCGAATCGGGGTGACCATACAAAGCTTTAACCAATCTTACAACTGGTCTACGGAACTTTCGAATATCGACATCGTCTGGCCATGCATCTTCAGGTAGCTCAACCCAACATGGTGGTCCGGTTAGTTTTGCTTGAATGTATGCCTGAATGGCGTCGGCAAGTTTTACATTGTGGCCTGGAAGACACCCATAGAAATCAGCCCATCTCGATGCCTCAAAAGTAGCTGGAGAATTGCCCAAGTCCTGGAAGAAGGCAGCCTCCCAGAATTGGTTCTTCACCTGGTTACCAAGCAAGACACCTCGCCCTTTGAATTTTCTACTGGGACTTCCTGCAGGCAACTGATAGTTTTTCTCAACACAGATACCATGTACTCTGGCCATGTGAACCTCTGTCTTGTTTGCCTTTGCTTCACGAACAACGTCATCATATTCTCTAACGACACTGAAATCGTAGACTCCAGCAGCATGTTGACCCAACCATTCCTTCCTCATAGCTTTACGTGCATCATCGTTTTCCATCATTTCCTTCCGACCAACAGGCCTTGCCACTGCAGTGTTGAACATCTTATTGATATTGATTCCGTCACCATTTGAAGTCAGCTTCTCTCGATGATCATCACAATGATTAATGCATGGCATGCATGGAAATGGAAGGAAAACATCACTGAGGCCACGAGCGTCTTGGGGTACCTCGTTGGTGTTGTGCAATGTCGCAGCAGCCACCACCTTCCCCTGGTTGAAGTCATACACTTTGTCGTTGTTCCAAGTGGCTTTCGGTCCCTTGCCCTTCTCGATCTCAGACCATTCATCCCACTCCATCAAGAAGTCATCATCATCCGGTACGTCAGTGTCCGACAGGTCTGAATGACATGGAGCAGAGGCAGAGACCCCTCTCCCGACGGGAGAAACGGACCCTTTTCCATATTGAAAAACCTTGCCTCTTCGGATGTAGTCTTGGGACATGGCCACTCCTGAAATGTGATCGTCCTTGTCGTCTTTCTTGGAGGATTTGGCTTTCTTTACTTCTTTCTCTTTCTTCTTTTCTTCTTTTCTCTTTGCTCGCTCTTCACTCTCCTTGATTTTCGCATCGCTCTTCTTCTTCTCTTTTTCTGCTTCAAGCTTCTTCTCTTCGGCCTTGGCAATCCCTTTTCTGACAGTCGGTGACATCTTTCTCCACTCGTCAGGGGTATATTTTGAAGGCCTTGGAGTAGTTGATATTCTGCGAAAACCACGTTCATCAATACGATATGGATGGCCGCGAGCATTGAGTTTCACCCATTCACCATCGTCATTCAGGTATACGACCCCATCTCCACCCTTTCCAACGGAGTAATGTTCAGGTCCTCCTTCTGGGATATGAAGATCTGGATGTGCTGGCTTATCGATACCTGGTGGTCCCAATCTTTCCGATATTGCATCAAAGTGCCTTTCAGCTTCCAACTCTCCATCAGTTGGTTCCCGTGGGACCTTCGACGAAGGTACACCACCACCACCATGACCATCGTCATCATCTCCACCATCATCATCATCATCCGGTGGAGGTGGCGGTAGAATTTCTGGGTTTCCTTCAAGACGATCTTTCACTTTCAATCCTTCAATGGAAACATTGATCCTTTCATACTCTAACTTGCATGGGAATTCAAGGGGTTCCTTTAGCTCGACCCTTTCGGTATAGTGTGGAGTCCTCAGCTTTGCAATGGGCTTCTCCGCATCATAAGCCAAGTTCTGCTTGCTCCAATCACATAGTGCCCATACCCTGTACTTCCTCGACCAATGAAGCCCGGGGCCAATGGAGTATCCGGCGAACACTCCAGGGATTCCCATAGGGTCAAACTTGTGTTGTTGTTCTCGTTCACGTGAACCACTGGGCTTGAAGTACACGAGGGCACCAAAGGGTATCATCTTCCCTTTGAATTCTTCTCCATGAAGTTTGCACCAAGAACTTACCTCATCGTCGTTGGGCTCGATGTTGAGCAAATGGCTCACGCATCTGATGGCATACATCCAAAAGCATGGTGGAATTCCTGCCTCAAGTAGACAGGTTGTTGTTGCCACGAGCACGAATTGGTTAGTTCTCTCTGCGAGCGAGTTGTGCTTGGTCTTTCCGGCCAAGGAAGTATCCATTGGGATCTTTAGGATCTTCATTGCCTTGTCGAACTGTGGGGCATCATCGGAATATGCTTCTCGAATCTTACGACGGCCCATGAACTGTTTGACCGCCCGTATAACGGCGTCTGTATCCTTTCTGGCAGAAGGATAAGACTGAAGCATTCCAGTATATCTATCCCTGATGACAAAGATGGTTTTGTCGTCGCCATAGTCCTGTTCAGCAATACGACGGTTGTCAACGTAGTCGAATGTGATCAGGTCCCCAAACTTCGTGAGCTTACGCTGAAATGCACCTCTGAACGTTTTCCTGTGCTTCATCTTGGCACGCACGCAAGACTCACAGTAAGGGTTCTTATAGCGATGAGTTAGAAGGTGAACCTTCGATCGTGCTTCATTCTTCAAAGTTCCCCTCTTACTCAATCGGACTCCTCCATCTTCCTCATCAACATCAATGACATCATCGTCGTCTTCACCTCCTCCATCTTCAGGAATTTCTTCAACTTCAATTGGATGATCTTCATGGATGTCATCAGGTGCGATGCTGGGATCGTATCCGTCGTCCTCAAACTCGGCATACTCGTCAGCATAGCATGACATTTCCTCAGCATCACCTGCATCACTTCCAACAGCCACTTCATGTTGATCATCTCTTACCTTAGCTTTCTTACGTTTCTTCATTGATCTCTTGGGTGATTTAACATTGGATCGTCCAACGGAGTCGGAAAGATCTTCAAGTTCATCCCCACTTTCTCCATCTATGACCAAAAGACCTTCACCTTCCGATGTTGAGCATCCATCATCAAGAATTGCCATGATCTTCTCCACACAAGATGATTTCAACTTGATCTTTTCTTGATCGACGCTCACATAGGGAATATAGTCTCTAACAGTCATCTCGATGAAGTTGCCATTTGGATCCAACATGAATGGAGTTCTTCCGGCCGGCCATACAAAAGAGTAACCAAGATCAACGCATCGCTTTCCCATGGAGAGCACGGAGGGTGTGTCCTCCAAGATGTGAGCTTCTGCTGGTTCGCTAAATGCCTCGAACTTGATGCTTGAACGTTTGGTCGAACACGTTACCCCATTTGCTGTATGGAAGTTGACGACCTTGTCATCGTATGTTGGGAGATCCATTCTACTTATCCGTGTGGATGAAATGAGATCATGGCCACTTCCAGAATCCAATATGAACCTCTTATCTCTCTCTTCAACAGGAACAGTGATACACATTGTGTTGCCCCTTTTACCATATCGACCTTCAATATGCTGAACATAGTTTTCCACAAATACTTCCCTGGACACCTCACCGTCCTCGACGTCGAGTCTGATCAGGATGTCCATGCTAGGGCCGACTATGACCAGGACTTCATCAATGTCACTGTGTTCACCCTTCTCATCGATCAGAATAGCCATTGCTTTCCCTCGGCTCGAAGCTAACCTGCATGAATAAGACCATTGCTCATCTTTCCTTATCTGATCAGTGGGCTTGCCAACTTTACCATGACCTTTGGGGATGGTTTGGGATTTCCGGCTGCACTTCACGAAGTCCTTCTTCACGTAAGTTTGAACTTGAGTTTTAGACTCATCAAATCTGATCTTCTTCTTGATCACGTTCGATGCAACCTTATGGAACGTCCCTTCATCATCACTCCAATCATGGATAAGTGCAGGAGTAGCCTTTGAGCTTGGTGCTTCAGTGTTTGGAGCAGTGTTGAATAGATGAGGATCGTGGCGTTTGTTGCATTTGTCTCCATACCGACACTTGCCCTTAGCCCAATGCCAGCATGGTTCATCAATCTTCTTGGTCTTGTTTGCCGGAGACTGACTTCTTGGAGTTCCTGGCTTCCGACCGTTGCCTTTTGCATTCTTGTTCGCATCAAATACCTTTTGGTCGTGACTGTATTCACAATCCTTGCCTTTTCTGCATGCTTTCTTGATGAAATGGAAATGGCATGGGATCTTCTTCTTGGATCTGGGGCTGGTACTTCGGCTGTTTGCTCGATCCTTCCCTTTCCCTTGACCTTTTCCTTTTCCTTTTGCATGCTGTTTAGGCTGAGGTGATGGTAGAACTGGAGCTGCATCGGCCTTGGCCTTCGCCTTGGGCGCTGCCTTCTCCTTGGGAGTAGCTTTAGGCTTCGCTTTTGGATTTGCATCCGGTGCAGCAGCAGTTGGGTTCGGAGCAGGAGCTGAAGGTTTGCCGCCGCCTGCAAAGTCTCTCGCATACTTCTCTCTGGCTGCCACATGCTTGTCCTCTCTGATTCTGGAGATGTGCCTTTCGATGACATCCAACAGGTAGCGATAATTTCGTCTTTGGTCTCCTTCCATCCATGACTCGTACTGCTTGATGTCAAACATCATAAGACTCGAATTTCGAATCTTCTTGTATAGAGCGTCACGAAGCCAATCATCAGGAGGTACGTCATCCGGCATCATGTTTGATACCATCTCCATCCATTTCTCGTAGAACACTTCTAGGTTCGAGTCACCGAGATACTTCATCGATACGATGTGCTCCATGGTGAAGGATGTTTCTCGTTGACCTGGGGTTCTGAAGTGCTCCAGAATCAAAGCCAAGATTTCCCGCCCCATGACATAGGTTCCTCTTCGGCTATGACTTTGTGTTCTCAATCTCAATTTGATCGCTACATGACGAGCAACATCACCGGCTTGGGCTATCACGTTTGACAATGCAATTGACAACTTGGCGTCGATGGACTGATACCGTTGCCCCCCACTGTCATTCAACAGCTCGATGTCAGGATTTGGTCGAATAGCCGGCTGTAGCCATGCCTCCCATGCGGCTTTATCCCCGTCATTTGCCGAAAGAACAACACTCTTGATGAGATCTGATTGCCAAACCCCAAGATTCTGTTGCTTTGGCCATGGGCTAACATAGACTTTGTCAGCCTCTCGTCTTGACATTCTTGGTACTTCTTCCGCAGTGTAAGCCGCTGTGGAGACATCATCTGCTGAATCGCGTTGTGATCCTCGAACCGATGGCAAACCAGGAGGTTCAGGGGGTGGTCCTGGACCGTTAGGCCCAAAAGGGTCCGGAGGTCCATCAGGGTCAGGCGGACCGCCCCATCCACTCGGTGGCCTGTAGTATTCCCTCTCAGTTCCGCCAGCGATCTTGTTGTCAACCTCTTTCAGTAGATCAGCGATTCTTTTGCTTGATTGAGAGTGCTGTGGTTGTTGAGGAGGTACAGCATGCCCACGATAGGAATGAGCCACATTTGTCTCATAAGTCAACTCCTTGTCGATCTGCGAAACCCAAGATTTCAGAATAGCGTTTTCACAGTTAGCCTCACTCACGTCATTCTCCAGTTTGTCGATGACCAGTCTGGATGCGAGATCGGAGTTGGGAATGCCTGCCGAATAGGGAAGTGTGTCAGGACTGATCCTAGCCATAGATGTTTCAGAATCCTTGAGACTCTTTCTCAGTTCATCTAAGTGACGTTTCATGTCAACAATCTCAGAATTCTTGATGCCAATCTTTTCATCCCTATCCTGGATTTCCCCCATGAACATGCATGATCTCTCATATTGTTGAACACCACTCGCCAATTTTAATTTTCGCTCACTCTCTAGTTCAGATCTTAGAGTTCGGACCTCAGCATTGGTGAGGGACGACGCCCCTACATCCGCAACTTCAGCCAACCTTTCTTTTAACAACAAGTTCTCTTGTAAGCATTCATGAACTTCATGATCTAGATCCTGAACCCTGATTTGAGCGATCTTAGCTTGATTACGTAGATCTTCAACAAGCATCTCTTCGGGGCCACGACCGTCGGTCGTAGAACCCTGAGTCAACGATCTTCGTAACTTCGTGTTCTGCAACTTGATCTCATCCTTCAATTCGCAGTTCATCTTCTGCTCGTTGGCATAGAGCTCTTCATAGTGCTCTGCCCTTGCGATCGAGTTTGCACTAGCCTGTGATTCAAGCCTCAGGTGAGATATTGCTTCGGCCTCTTGGTTCCTGTATGATGCAATTCTTTTGACGGTATCATGTTCAGTGTTTCGATGCTTCAGATCACTTTCCAATTTGGCCTGATTTGCCTCGAACACCTTCTTCCTAGACTCTCTAGTGATCTCATCAATACTGCTCTCATACAGCTCGGCCTGTTTACGAGACTGAACCAAGGCTTCACTCAATAGCTGATTTCGCTCAGATAATTCATGAACTGCAATTGATTGTTGCTGGCTAATCACTTCAAGTTGATTACTAGAGGAGGATGCCATTTCAGATCGATTACGATATTCCATGATTGAGTTCTGGAAATCATTTTGCATTTCTTGACCTTCATTGTATAGTCGATTGGCAATATCGGTGGTTAAGACATTGGTTTGATGAAGTTGTTGTAGTCTTGCCTCCGTATTACCCAGTAGTCCTTGAAGGTGATGTACTTCATCCTTGTACTCCTCCTGGATCTCCATACCACGTTGATGGATCCGTCGTGCACCATGTTCCATTAGGGCACCTCGGCGTTCAAGGTCTTGGATGCGTATTGTTGCACCTTCATCTTCCTGAGATGCTACCATTAGTTCTGCTTGATATTCTGCAACCTCATTTGCGGAACATGACAATCTATGATTGAGTGCATTGACCTCATCAAATACATTCTGATTGTGTTCCCGAAGATACTCAGTGAACCTGATCTCGATGTCATGAATCAGTTGATCCCTGGATGCAGCGTATGCTTCCATGTTGTTCAGCTGATTACGTAGGGATTGACATTGTGCCCGTAGTTCTTCTATCATGGCAATAGGTTCACTAGCCACAGAAGTATCCGTTGATCTCCTCTTAACACGACTATCCCCGGTCCTCTCACCAATTCGGTCGGTACGGCCCTGGTGGATCTGTCCCTTGGAGTAGTACGTCCTCGAGATGGTCGATGCCCTTGGCGGACAACATCACTCCGAGCACTGTTTCGAGAAGATCTAGGTGTACTTTGGGTGGATATTCTTCGTCTGTTTGATGTGACTTGCCATCCGGACTGTGTAGTTCGGGTAGAGCGTATCCCGCCACTGTCTGCCGTGTCGCCAGGGGAAGATTGATTGACCTCCTCGACCGGCATAGCAGCGTTCTCATTGAAGGTAAACTGCGTGGTGCGCGAATCTCCGCTGCCGCCTTGCATCTTTGCGATGGTGAGCTGATTGGTCCTTTGCGTCCTCAATCAATTGCTCAGAAGGCCCGGCTACCAGCACGCAGGTACCACTCTCCCGGCGGGAGAAGTGAGCCCTACGGCTGATAACCTGTGAACAAATGAATCCTTGTTCTGGATGTAGTTATCAATTGCGGTACCTGTTATGCTAGTATTGCCGGACACTGATGAGGCATGGCAAGCGCAGCTCGGACCCTTTTCCTCGCACACGGACTTGAGCCAGTACGGCGTCCAGATGTACAATTAAGCATGTACATCACAAGTGTCCTAGTGTTCAGTTCCCTTTGACAGAAGGTTTCCGGGCCCAGCTTCAATGACCATTTCTTTCCAAAGCGCTTGATTTTTTTTACTGGCACCTCATTCAAATCTTCAGCCAGCTGCAAATCGGCGGAAGCCATAAGGCGTAAGTGAAATGCCCAAACAATCATTTAAAAAAAAGCAAAACAATCCTGTTTCCTCTGGACGTGTGCCAGATTCATCTTGGAAGCGCCTGTTCCTCAGCGAGTCACAAAACAATAGATGGGAAGCTGGGAACGATTTCTGTGAGTCGTTTCTTGGTCTCGAGCGTTGGAAAAGGTGCTGACTCCCTTGTACTACGGAAAATTCGAGTGTTTGTCACACTCAATCTGTCTGGAACTGCTGTCTCAAATGGCAGCTTGATATCATTGGCACCTCAGAGCCTCTCAGTAATAGGTCCCCACCTTTCGATGATGGACTGCAGCCGTTGCGCTGGACCTTGCCACGTCGCCACCGAGCACCTCAGCGTAGCCTACCCAGTGGTCAGCAGCATCCATACGCGACACGATCTTGCACTCAAGATAGGCACAAGCAGACCTGACCGATCCAGTTGCTTCAATATTAGTACCCTCTGGTAATTTAACATAGCTATCACCATTTTTAATGGGAAAATCCACTATAAATGGTCATTTTCCATAGCTATGTTAAATTACCAGAGGGTACATGCTGACAGTACGTGTCCAGAATATATACGTACGTGTGATTCAGTGTGATGCTGCAAGAGATGTACATACTACAGTAGCGCATGTACAACGGTCATTGGCTTACGTTGAGTGGGGCCTGTTGCGTTCTATGAATAGATCATCCTGGATGGGAAAAAAATTGGAAAACATCTCCCTGCCTCAAAACAGCGGCGCCATTAGATCCTTCAATGTGGTCGACTCCTTCCAATCGATCGACTCCCGGGGCAAAGCGCTGTAAGAAGTGCTTCATCACAGCCAAGGTCTGTGGCTTCCCTTCCTGGAAAACTCGTTCGCACATGAAAACGCTTGCCTTTTTCGGACAATTTTCGAACAAGATTCAAGTCTTTCTTCAAATCTTTCTTTGCTTTACCATTTTCACGAAAACCTACAGTACGTTCTTCTTGGTGGACAAGTGTTGCTTTGTCCGGGTCCCACAGACGCACAAACGTATCGTGACTGCTTTTCACTGCTTTGGCTTACACAAAAATAATGTGGTTCTCTTTCCCATTTACCGAACCAGAACTTGATAGAACTTGTCTCTCCGGCTGACTTCGGCTCCTCCAAGAGGTTCAAGGTGAAGCTGTCACCGATGCGGAGCAAAGGTTCCTGAGCAACCAAAGTGTGCCAGCATGCGCCCCTAGGACAAAATACAGGACCTTCAAAGAGCTCCAAAAAATCCCCAGAGGGGCTGTAACTCTTGCATATATAATGAACTAGTTATATATTGTTTCATATGATACTGTAATACATGACTCATCTTATTATATACATATGTGAATTCAAATACATTAAATACATGTTGTTGCAAAGACATTTACAGTCATACATATATACATATATATATACACAGTATATACATGAAACACACCCTCTCAGAGTGCCAACCTTTCAGGAAAACAGAATTGAAAAAAACACATCTGCGCCAAGTTACCATAGCCCGTTCTTTGGCAATGGTCAGCGATACCCCTAACGGCTTGCTGGATGCAGGTGTTACCCAACTGGCCACCATCGCATGACGTACCCCAGCTTTCTTGGCCGTGACAATGTAGAGGCTGCTAGCCACGCGGCCCAAGGCCTTGGAAAGATCTTTGTCCTGAACAGAATCATTTCATACTTAGATGCCGACTCATCCTCAACAAAAATATCAAGGAAAATTGGTAGGAATAGCCAACGATGGCCAGGAACCTATCATAGACATTCATAAACTATCTGTCCCCAAGATCCTTTCTTAAACCCCTGAAAAAGTCATGTTCTCGATATACACTCATGTACACATGGTGCAATACATGGTGCAGTCCTGACTCTTCGCTGCCTTTGCCTTGTTTTTCTGCGTGATCTTTTTGCCAATCTGCATGCCAGCCTCCTCAAAGCTATGAAACACCTGTGCAGTGATGGGTCGATTCTTCACTTCCATGGCAGGCAAGACCTCTGGAATATTGGCTTCTAACATACGACTGCGGAGTAAAGCCACTGGCTCTTGAGAATCCTCACAGCTATCCAAAACCATGAACTGATGCTTCTTGGGCTTCAGATTCGCCAGGATACTTCCAATGTTGATGGCTGCCTGCGATTCTGCTGGCGGTGCTGTGAAGGCAATGATCTCATTGCGGCCCACGCACTCAGTGATTTCCAAAGCATCCACGGCATTCAGGTCGTGCATCTCGACGTTCACACTGCAGCTAGTCAGGCCATGTGCAAACAGCTGCGCGAGGCGTTCGCTCTCGCCGAAGCGGCTTACCCAAAACACCGCCACAGAAGGGCCGATTTTGGCCGTGGCCTTTTCACTCCACGACTTGTAGTACTCAAGGAAGCTCTCCAAATTCTCTGAAAGCATCGGTCCATGACCCGTTGCCACCATCTGAGCAGGGTTTCACAAAGCTTATACTGCATTCCACGTGTCTTCCTAACTTACAATCTAAAAACTTCTTTATTCAATCCTATTCAATCCAGCACCTTCAAGTCGAAGTGTCCAATTTTCCCCAATGCTGTCAGCACAGACCGTGCGTTGGGCTTCATGAGACAGTCGTAGTAAGTTGCATAATGCGGAAGCAACTCCTTGACACCTTCGACATCCTCCGGATGGTCCGAGCAGTAGTGCATGCCAAAGGCATCGCAGGTGAAGAGGGTTCCTGTTTTGTGGTCAAAGGTAAACATCGTGTCAGGCCAGTGCAGGTTCGGAGCAATCACAAACTCCAAGTTGTGACCACCACCCAGATCCAACTGCACACCATTCTGCACAATTCTGCTCTTGAAGGGCACAAAGACCAGGTTCTCCAAGTAGGCAATACACATCTTGGAGCCGATGACCTCAAGTTTGTCATTACCTGCTTCAGCTGCCATCTCCAACACCTTTCCAATCAGCCCAGAATGATCCGGCTCGGTGTGTGAGACGATCAAATAATCCAAGGTGGATAGGTCTAGCTCCTTCTGAAGCGCCGCTAGGTAAAGATCTTGGAATTTTTCATGTGAGGTGTCCACCAGGGCCGTCTTCTCACCTTTGATGATGTAGGAGTTATAGGTAGTACCCCTCTCCAAGCGAAATTCGATGTCAAAGCGATCACGGTCCCAATCCAAAGATCGAATGGTGCTGGTATCCTCTGCCACTTTGTGAATTGACATGGTTTGAAGACGATACTCTTTGCCCGGCGTCAGACCTGTCCAGCTTTGAATCTCAGACATCTCCGGCTCCTCACCGCCACGGGCAGCCAAGCAAGTACGGGAGGTTGCACTGCTTGAGCTCAAGCTGGATCGTGAAGCCCCGGCAAAGTTGCCTGAGATCCTGGACGTTGCAGTGGTAGCGCTTGCATTGGGCACGGCAGCAATGGCAGGAACTTTGGCTGCTTGAGCTGCTTGGGCCTCTTTTTTCAAGTCCCACCCGATGATTTTGGATGACTCGATGACTGACCGGATGTCAGTCTTCACCTTCTCATCCAAGACCTTGCCGGATTTCACTTGCGCATAAATCAATGAATGATCTCCAGCATCCAAGGAAGAAAGTGTGTGGCACTCCAAGAATGCATGACAGCCTTCCAAGACCATGCATCCATTTGTTGGCTTGGCTTTCTTATGAGCTCCTCCCTTCGCCAACTCCAAGTTGGTTTGCCCTTCTGGAGCCAGACTCAAGATGAAGTCCTGCAAGACTGGACCATCCTCACTGGTTGGGGCATCCAAATTTTCAATCAGCGCCCGCAGGGGTTCGCCGGGCAAGACAGCGAGGCGAAATTCATCAAAGGTGACCATGCCCTCCTCATAGGGATCAAGTAGATCACAGGCCTCCCATGTTAAGACGGGTTCACGCATGCTTTTCCCTGAGTCATTGAGCCGGGGGTTACTGGCAGGACATCAAGCAAACCTACAGCAAGGCCAGCTCAAGTACACCCAACCCTTCTCTCGTCTTTTTAATGTTAATTTTGGGTTCTGCTTTCTGGTTTTGCAAAGACTTTGGGCCAAAGGGATACAGCAGATACAGCGCCTTGTCCAAGCGGTCATCATCGGCTCCCATGAGCTCCTTCAAGATGTCCCTCATCTCGTCGCCTTCGAGATATCGGGTTCTCACACTGGGATGGTTCTTCAAGATGTCATCCAGCCGAAACTCCACATCCTGTGGGACCTCCTGAATCTCCTTCTCTGGCTTCTGTGGCTTGGGAATCGCAAGTGTCAGGCCTAGCGGCTCAAAGGAAGCCTGGTTCACCCATGATACTGGAGTAATCACATCTTCACCATCCACTTTGGAGGTCATCACAGCTTGAGAAGTTCGCATCTTTCCAAAGGCCTCCAAGGCTCCACTTCCTGGCTTCACCACTTTTTGGGCGATGTTCCTGGCCATTTTCTTCCGCTTTTGCAGCACATCTCGACACAATTTCTGGAAGAGTCGCACCCCCGAAGCCCTGCAAAGTCTCAAGATCTCATCTGTGGGGCGAAACTTGGCACGGATGGGGTCGAAGGCCAAGGGAAAGCCCGAATCCTTCAGCCGAAACTGCAACTCGTCCACCGCTTCACCGCTCCAACCGAAGGAGCCAAAGACCCCACAAGGCACACGCCGATCTGCTGGAAGATTCAGAATCACACCCAATGCCTCCTTCACTTGTGATGGCATCTCTCCACCCAAGGTTGGACTTCCAATACAGAAGCCATCAACGGTTTGTAAGGCCTTTGAAACATCTTCAGCTGTACAATGCTCAAGATTCATCTCTTCAACAGTCACACCAGACCGAGTCAGGCCCTTCGATATATCTTGAGCTAGGGTCTTTGTGTGGCCATAGGCCGAAGCATACATCACCAGCACTTTGAAGTTGCGCCGGGTCTCCTTCCGAAGCTTCTGCTCTGTCCAGGCTTCATACTTTGCCATGAGTTTCCAGCACTGTTCCCGCACCACAGGGCCATGCAACGGCGCCAACTGGGACACATCTGGGCCCCGCAAGGCTTCACACAGCGTGAAGATCTTTCGAATAGATTCAGAAGCTGATTTTGTGAAGAAATAGACGTCAAAGAGGTGATACCAGTCCTGGAGGGGACCGAAACTGTTCGTCTTCCATGTTACCTAAAGATCTTAAACATCCACTAGCATAATGTTCGATAACGATAACTGTAAACATTGATTCTTTTTCCAGGTTCTTGAATGCCCTGTTCCTCCACATAAGCTTCCCATCCTTCAATACCTGCACTATCCACCGCGCTATCGTTTTCGCCAATGGCTCTGTGAGCGCTAAAGAATTTCCCACTGAACAGACTGCCAGTCAAAGGATCGAAAGCCGACAAGGCTTCAGGCAACTTGCTGGTCGGGGTTAGGACAAAGCGCATTTCTCGTCCTTCCTCAATCGTCAGCCTAGCGGCGCAAACCGCACAAAGCCTATCCACAAACGCATTAAGAAGGAAGGACCCTAAATAGTGTGAGAAATCTCACGTGATCTGCTCAGGTACTAGCATATATTGATACTGTTCTTACTTGTCTTGGGCATGGAGAGGAGTGAAACAAACAAAGAATCATGGCATCATGACATGGCATGTCTTCAATCCCTCAGTCGGCTCCAGTCGGGCTTCAGTCCCACCTGGAGCTGTTCTTGACGGGGACAAGGCTCACTTTTGCAAGCACTTCCTCGGACAGGTTCTTTTTCAGGGCCAACACTGCAGGAGTCGAAGTGTAAATGAGAAGGGGATCGCCAGACCTCTTCTGGACCAAGTCTTCGATGAAAGACACCTGCCAGAGAGGCTGCCAGATTGAAACCAAACTCAGAGCATCTCAGAGCAACACATGGATATGATTGGATATGCATAAATAATATGCTACATCAAATACCAAATCAAAATGCTGCTTGACTTTGAGGTTTTAGCGGTTTTTGTATTGCCTGCCTGCCCACCGTCGAAGAACTGGAGCATCATCGTCCCAATCTTGTCAGCCAAACCACTCTCTTTTTCCAGCATCTGAGACAGAAGTCCCTTGCTGTCCTGGCTGAATGCACCAATCAACAGCCAAGGTCTGTCTGATGCTTTGATGAGGTACAAGTTTTCAGTACTGCCAACTTCCAACTCGTACTCTTCACCATAGCGAGAGCTGCCTTTGGCATGGACACTTCTGAATTGGACAATGCCACCGGCCAATTCTGAAACGACCAGCTCCACTTCTCCTGCTTCAATGGAGCCATCAGCCCAATCGCCAATTACCCGAGTGGTTTCTGCAGAGTACCTGCACTGTGTCTTCGCAGACCGAGACCGAGGTGCTCGAGATGCTCGAGGTGCAACACAGGCCACTCCCAAGACTCCCAAGCCCAGGCCGATGGGCACCCGGGACGAGAGGTCTCCGGCCAGCTTTGGAGATCTTTGCGAGACACCCAAGACGTGTGGCGTGTGCTGATGTGGCGCTGTTCCCACGCGTAACTCCATGGCTCTATGATGAGTTGGATTCTTTGTCCAAAGTGGTCCTGTCAAGTATTGTTGTTGACTCATGTTGACTGTTCAGCCGGTCTCTCCAGTGCACAGGATGGCATGATGTTTATCATATCTCTTTGGTGATAAAACAACTTGTTCCAAATGCAGCAGGGCACAACATTCAGGCTCTCGCCACAAGCAGCACAGAATACCATCTACCTGCACTGAGCACGAGTGTCTTTGAGGATGTGAATATGTCTCTGTCATATTTATGGAGAGAGAGAGAGAGAGGGAAACAAGGGACAGGGAGAAAGGGAATGCAGCAACTGCGTACATTTTTCTATTCTTGTTGCCAATCCTCTGCAAGATAGTGTGCATCATTGCCAAAAGACATCTAGTGATCAGAACGAGCATGGCACTCAGGACATGCTGATGTCCTCCAAGTGTCCTGTGTGTTAACTTAGATGCTGCTTCGCATGCGCCTGTACAAGTGCACACATGCAAACAATACAAGAGAATCATCAAAACTGACGAGCCAGTACTTCTGGGAGGATCACTGCCCTGTACAACGTTTGCGAGCAGTTTATTCTCTGAAAAAAAACAAATGAGTGTATGAGTGAAGAACTGTCATCCTCCAGAGTATGTCTCAGCTAAAGTCTGGCAACCCCTGCTTGTCAAGAGCAGGCTGGCGCAGTGGCACAGGAATGTCCTCAGTTCCCACTGGCTGCTGGTTGGCATCACGGTTCTGATTGGAGTTGATAGAGTTGACCATATCCATTTTAATCCATGGAAAAATCCACTTAAATCCCAGACATGTCCGACATGTATCCTATTTATATACATATATATACATATATATATATATATACATCTATTTAAAGTCTATCTCCAAAAGCTCTATCACCAAGGCACAGTGACACGGTCGCACACCATGTGGGCCCCGGCATCCATCAGCTCTTGGTAGCTGTCAGCACCACTGAGGACACCCACCACCAAGCCGCAGCCAGCGTTGCGTCCCTCCTGGATGTCGCGCACGCTGTCGCCCACTTTGCAAACGCGTTTCACGTTCATGACCTCAAACGAAGCAACAGGGGACTAAGTCTCCCAAATTTATCATACATGTGTATGTATATTATATTATATTATATTATATTATATTGTATATTATATTGTATATTATATTGTATATTATATTGTATATTATATTGTATATTATATTGTATATTATATTGTATATTATATTATATTATATTATATGATATTATATGATATTATATGATATTATATTATATTATATTATATTATATATACTATGTAAATATGCATGTGTAGATATCTAACTATACATATGTATATATATATAGTTAGTATACAGTACAGTATATAGCTGAGAAATACTGAGAACAAAATCAGCATGACATCGTTCAAACTAGGTAACTAGGACAAACATGGTTTTCATCAGTGTGATGCAAGGAGAAAAGGTGTGTTCACCTTCACCAGCCCGGCACCTTGGTTTGCTCCATCAAATGATGGATCATGTAAGGATAGGGTCGACCTTCAGACACCTGCCACGATTCCGGGATGCGGAGCATTCAGCAGCTGTCGTGAAATTCATCTGTTGCAAAACCCAAAGGCCTGGTAGGAGGAAATGTATGCATCGGCAATCTTGTCAAACCCAAGCCGCTTGATGAGGCCTTGCCTGGAGCAGCTATATATATATATAACAATTGGTGTCATTGCCGAGTCATTACCTGAAACCTAAGCACTCAGGAACACGAAGACCTTCTTCTTCCATTCATGGTGGATTGGGTTTAAGTGAGGTATCTCAGGCGGCCTGCGACTTTGCTAATCAAGGGCCCTATCAAAATTGATCAAAATGCAGGCCAAACCAGTCCCGGGCTTCACTTTGTCTACCCATTTGTAAGCCAAGTCTCTGAATGTTTTGTGGATAGCCAGTATCCTGGGTCCAGCCGAGAGAAGTGGCAGGTTCCCAAGCCAGTTTGGGCCATTGAGAGCGGCACTTTTGATGCAAGGCTTGTCAGCATTTTGAGTTTCAAACGAAGGCAATTTTGATGCCAGCATCCTTCAACTGCCTGCGCACAAGGACCGCATTCGGCCTTTGTGGTCAATAAAGAACCGACAAACCCATATCCGAGCCATATCCAATGAAATGAGGTGTCTTTGCAGTTTGGCCATGTTATCTGTCGGGTGAAGCCTTGCCTGAAATAGCCCAACAAGCCAATGTCAATGTGGTCAATCGCCTGGGCGAAATCACACCTATCAGACACCTATGAAATCGCACAGCCCCACAGGCTAAGGCGGCTAAGGAGGCAGCTGCAGCTTCGTTAAAGTAGGCATCATCAATAGCATTTACAAACCTCGGATTGATGATCTTTCATTATCTGTCATGATCTTTCATGATCTTTCATATCCAGGATTGTTATCATCTCACAACATATCACAACCAAAAAGTCAAGCGGAATCCATAAATCTCAGTATTGCAAGAAACCACTCACCGATTCGCGTCACACGCTCGGTCACTTGCTCCGGAGGCGTCCCAGCCTTTTCTTGGGCAGCGCCGATCCAATGGATAAGCAGTTCACTATGATCGATTGAATAGATATAGATATAGATATAGATATAGATATAGATATGATATATATTGTGTTAATAGATCTAGTTTACATTAGTTTACATAGATATCTTCGATGTATGATGTAATATGATATACTACTATATACTACTGTAAAATATGTTACTTACAAATATGATGACTACCAGAGATTGAGGCTGGAAAGATGGAAACCCCTTCAGTTTCTCGTTCTGCCGTGGCCTTGCCTTCAGCGCAAAGTGCTCAATCACAGCTTCCTTTTTAGCCTGATTTGATCTTCCCATTCAGGATCGAAACGGAAAACGTCCAACATCACCATGTCAAAACATGCTGAACATAAATCTCCTGGTAAAATCCAGTCTGCCAAGCAGCTCCATGCCATGCATGCCTCAATTTGCTTGGGAAAAGTACGGGAATGTGAGGATTTTGTTTGACCTGAAAACAATTCAGACCCATTCATGCAGGTTTGAAGTTCGGTCAATACATGTCCACACGGTCCACACATTTGCCATTTGACAATGCTAAGCATGTTGGAAGGAGCGGTTCCACTGCTAAAAGTCTTTGCCAGGTCACATTTCTTCGTCTGGCACTGAGAGGCCATCCTCACCTTGGTTCAAAAGAAAGAAAAAACGATGCACGAGTCATGTGTCAAAATGTGACAACCAGCAGAGAGGTATGGCTATACCCACTGTCATGGTATGGACAATGGTTGAGTACCATTCTGTTGCAAAGACTAAAGTTGTAACTTGCCACTGGGCTCTCTGACGCATCGCTGACTGAAGGGTCTTGTAGACGATGCCGCCCTCCTAGCGTTGATTTACACCTGAAGCATCCTATTGCTTGTCTCCATAACACTGGTGATTTATATATTTACACTACGTCATTTAGACTGAACCTATGCTTGCCCTGCTTGGCTTTGCCTTGAAGCTCCTGAACAGTGGTGCCAGCCATGTCGTACACGATTAAATCGATGTCATTCAACAAATTCCGAGTTGCCTGTCAAGGTCAGCCAGGTGGCAAAACGAGACTTGAAAGCGACTTGCAAGCCCATGAATATGCCCGGCTAGGTATCAATGCCGCAAACAGTCAGCCACTAAAGCCTGTCACATCCAATAGCATCACATATGCACAATTGCTCCAGTCCGGTGCGTCCATGGGCAGTGGCAAAAATTGCAACATGCCAAAAAACTATCGGCACAAACACAAAAACACACACAAAAACACACACACTCACACCTTCCGGAGCATGCTACGGGACAATGAGATAGGCTGAGAAGGAGTCGCCTGGAAAAGCCAGGCTTGGAATTTAGACTGAATCCAAAGCATAGAAGATGGAACCTAAGACTGCAAACTGGGCAATGCTGCCTGTGGTATGTGACTTATCAACTGGAAGGCTTTCTGCTGAAAAAAACTGACGCTGTCCAAGCGATGCAAAGCGCATACTCTTCAGTTGAATCTTGCCATGATGTCATATTGTGAGACACCATTGCAAAAATTTATAGATATCATTGATATCATTCATTATTAATACATATTAATATATATTAATACCATTCTTATGTATTAACAATCTCAGACCGTCCAATTGCATCCCAGCCTTCGATAGCCTTCTTCATCCTTTTTCCGCTCACGGTTTGTTTACAAGTGTCACATGGGAGAGGCGATGCTCCGTCTTCGGCACTCAGACGACAGTACTTGTGCATCGCCAAATCACAATGGGTGGCAGTTGGCAAATGCGAAAACAACTTCTAAAATTATGTGTTCGATATTGTTCTATCGTTTATAATTTGTAATTGCTCTTGTTTTCCGGATTACATTGTGGGCTTTTCCGGGAAGGCTACATGTATTCAAAGTCTACAGATCAGTAGATATTGTGCAATATGTACACAAAATTAACATAGGGGGTATGAATGTCCAAGTGTACGAAATTATGGAACAGACATGACAGATAAATTCATTCATTATAGAACAGGCCAAAGTTTGGAAGATGAACTGCAAAGTAAGGATGGCAAAAGTACGGTTAGTTTACCGCACTTTTGTCATTCTCTTTCTGTTCTGTAATTCTGTCAAGTCCGAGCAAGAGAATTTAACATAGCTAGTTTGTCGGCAACTGAGTCTTCAACTTCCTACCAGATTCGGCCCTCCATTCATTGTTTGGCATGCCAACTGCAAAAGATTGAATTTGTAACGGGGTCCTACACGGAAGAAAACAATGTGCAAATCAAATGAGCTCTACTCAAATGCGATCGTTTAAATCAGCAAATACGATTACAAACCTTTCATCCATTCCCGTCCATGCACGGTGCTTCTTAATGTTGAGGCAAACTAAGAGCATGTCCACAGAACAGTGGCTGCCTTTGAAGTTTGCAGTGCACTTCCAAGGCTTGACATTTGCAGTTGTGCCTGCTTTCCCTACCTTCACTGGTATCAAGATGGACAAAATCGATCCAACGAAGATAAATGAATATAAGTTTGATGCGATCCATTTCTGGCAAAGACTACATGCATTTGAGGCCAAGCCTTGTAGAAAATGCTTGTTAAGCAGCTGTGACGGAACTGTGAAGCCGAGTGAAGCCCAAACCCAGCTAGAGTTCTTTGAATTCGCTCCCTAGAGGAGTTGAAGCTGAAATTCTGCTGCCGAGTCCTCACTCGAGGGACTTGGTGACTTGGAGTGACAAGTCAAGTTCTTAATACCACCGTGACTTGATCATCTCTGGCGCTCTGTGGTATCTTATGATATCTTATGATATCAGTCATCACTGAATCACAACACAAATTGAGAAATGGAAAGGTCCAAACAACTGACCCTCTGGCAGCTTTCGTGCAATGGTACGATGTAAACACATTAAACTGTCAACTCTGTACTACACTGTACAATAGGAAATTAATTCCAGCATCCGCTGCCATCAGTTGTAGAAAGGTTGGCCAAAGAAGTGGCGGAGTCATCGCTGCTGATGGCCTTCCTTCTCCTTCGTTGAAACAAAGGAGATTTGTCAGGATCAAAGGGAGCACCTGTCTCCAAGCCGGGCTTGCTGTGCAAATCCAGTAACGGAGGCAACACGAGCATTTGTGATCTGGCCACTGAACCCCCAGAACAGCTGGAGGAAGTCTCATCATCCAGTGGTCTGGGAAGCGTGACATCATCGCTCCCGTCACTTCTCTGTGGTGACACCTGGGTGGCTCTTCACATGCCGAACTACCGAGATTTCTGCGCTCTGCTCGGACAGTGCGGTGGACGCAGTCGATCGGCGCCGGAAGAAGGATGGGCGCTTTGGTCCAGCGGGCAAGCTGGTCTGTGGAGCCACCACCAAGCAATGCTCAGGAGATGAAGGCAAATTCTGCCCAGTCCACAGATTGAAAACCTCCACCTCCTCCGAAGTATCTGTGAAAAGGGTGTGCCTGGGAGACATCCGAGGACATGTGGCAGTTGAGAAGTCAGAATCGGTTCCTGCAAAAAGCTCCAAAGATGCGACGGAGTGCCGCCCACTGGACCGACGATCTTCCTCCCAACCCAAGGGTGTTTGTGGCAAACTTGACAAGGCTTCGTGCCACCAGCGTCCCTCTTCGGGCAATAGTACTGGTGGTCCCCAGTCTCGTAGAACCTGACCAGCAGGACCATCAGCCTTCTTGGAGCCCAAGCTCTTCCTCCGACCACTCACAACGACACCCGAAATCTGGAGCAGCCACCCTTGTCCAAGTGGAATCCCATCTTCAGCAACACGTCCGCTGCCCAAGTCACTAACATCCATCATCACTTGTTCTTCTTGTGTAAACCCTTGAAGCCCAGACCATTCACGTTTGGCCCACATGGCATGGCGTGTTTCCTCGCGGCGGATGTAGGCAGCTCCCCGACCTCGTTTGAAGTCTCGGGAGGAAATGGCTGCGTTGCCAGCGTTGCCAGCGTTGCCAGCGTTGCTATTTCCCTCAGCTCCAGCTCCAGAGGACTCGGAATGAAACGCCTTGAGGCGCCTGACTGCAGCTTCTGCTGCACGATCCAGTTGCTCGATGGGAGACTGAAGCGAGGCTTCACGGACATCCTGGCCCAGCTGGCCATGCAAACGTGGGTTTTTAACGATAAAAAAAATGTCAAAACATTCCTTCAGTTATTTGACATGTATTCACAGCAAGCCACAACCAATCGAGATTTTCAAAAGACCGCTGGGTCCTCTAATTCCACATCTTTGTGATGGAAGGCCACGAAGTGGCCGCCAAAGTGCACTTTCTCGATATTGTGTCCAGCCCCAGGGATCAAGGTCAAAGCACCTCCGACACAATCTGCATGAGAGACAAGCAGAAAGTTTCGGGACACCTGAGCGAAAGGACGGCTGGGTGGTTAGCACGTAGGAATACATAGGATGCAAAACTACAACATACTACTACAACCAAATCAGTGTTAAAAGTCCGAGGTTTAATATATTCCATGCATGTTGTCAAAACACTGGCCTTATGACCCCTCTTCAAATACTCCACGAAGCGCGTTGCAAAGCGCGCGCGTGCACCTTTAAGCGTTTCTGGCCAACTGGGCCACTTCCCTACTAGTCTCCGTACTTCCAAACTCTCAACGCCGTGTGCTAAACAAAAGTCTGCGCTTTGCTGCAGAGGCCGCACTGGCTTGTCAGGTTCCGCGTCTCCAATTATACAAGGGCCATAAATCTCAGCCAACGAGTTGTCAATAAGCAGCTTGGTGCCCCGTCCAAACGGCTGACAGATCATAGCAGCAGTTTGTACACAGCGCAGAAAAGGCGAGGTGATCACCACATGCAAATCAGTATCCAACTCTTGGAGCATTTTCCGAAATTTCAGGCCAAGTTCTCGGGCACCGAGTAGTCCTGCATCACTCAGCGGAGGGTCATAGGGCCACTGTTTGGAGTCCTCCAAGAGGCACCATGGCAAGCCGTCCACCAAGGCGCCCACATCATCGGCCCGTTCCGCATGTCGGCAGACACCCAAAAACTGGAAGCACTTGGAGGGTTCACTGCTGCACCTGGAGGCTGAGGGAGCCCGAGCTGCGCCTGGTGGCTGATCCATGGCCGGCCAATGACTAAATTTGCTAAATCCTTGAGCCGCAAAAGTCGAGGACCAAGATGACAAGCACCAAACATGATGAGAGATGAATGGTTTGCTAAGGCTGCTAAGGTCTAAAAATTTGGAGATCACGCTACCCCACCTGACTGCCATAGCCTCGCCGGCTCAGGGAGTCTAGCCCCTCACACGACAGGATTTGAGCAAAGCAGCTGACTTGTCTTACAGTCTTACTGTCTTGCTTTATGATGTTCTTCATTTTTTTGTCATGTGAGCTTCATCCTACGTTTGTCGAGGGACTGCCGCATGGCTCTGCAAATGATAGTGCCCCTATTGACCTGTACATACCTTTACCACCTTTACCATTTTTGGCAACATGTTTGGACAGTGTTGCCTTCAAAGGCAGCAATTTTCAGCAGGCTTTCAGAAACTTCCCAGCTGCAGTTCTCTTCGACTAGGCTTTCTACCGTCGCAAGTGCTCTTGTTTGGAGTCTTGCTGGCAGCCGCGGCAACCTCCAAAAGTCGTTGCAAAACACGGACGCAGCAAGGGATCCTGAATGAGGAGGCTCAAACTGGCTTTCCAGCACAAGTCAGAATACACTGAATACACCAAAATTCTAAGTCCAGTGATTCAAAGTGAAAAGTTTTTGAAACCATATGCATGCACGTTTCAGCTTCTGTCCCGCTTCTGCTCCAGCCTCAAGGACCGTACCACCGGCATGATGGGTGCACTATACTTCAACATCGTTGACGAATCCTTCAAGACAATGTGGTGAATGGTGTCCCTTCCAATCATTGGATCGTTCAGCCTGACCATTGTATCCGACTGTTGCATGTCATTGTGAGCATCGTGGCTCAGCGGCTTAAGCCTGAACTTCGGACCATGTCGGACCATGTCGGACCATGCACTCATTGGAAACTACACGGCAAGGGGGAGTCGCACCATCTCTGGAGTTGGGTCAAGGCCACCTACAAAAGAATCAGAGAAGCACGCAGCAAGCTGAAGAAAGCTGAAGCAAGTTGTTTCGTTTGGTTGGGTTTTGCGTAGCCTCTGAAATCTGAAACCGGTCCAAACCCTAGATTGCTGTAAACATAGTAAACAATCCTGCCTGCTCCGAAGCCGAAGCCGGTACCAAAGTCGTTCCCAAAGCCAGCACCACCGAAGTTTCCAAAGCCAGCATTGGCTTGCCAACTGCCGCTGGTGGAGTTTGCAAAACTTGGACTGGACTGCCCCAAATGCAACAGGCCAATTACACTGGATGCGACGGTTCTTAAACCATTGATTGGACCATCCAAAGAAGTGAAATGAACTTATTCGTTCAACCATTCAAAGAAGGGAATTGGTGTCAAAACTTTTGAGAAGGGCAACTACTCTGTCAGACACTACTAGAAAGTGTCAAATCGGGCAAAAAGTTCACAGGCTGCACCTAGTGTCAAAGCCTGCTTGCACCTCAGCTTCAGATCCAGATATGAGCTAGGTGATCACATGTGATCACAAATGTTGCAAACTTGAGACGTCATCGAGATCCCTAGAAACATCTAGAAATCAAGGTCCCAACAAGATTCTGGTCAAATGAATGAGGTTCCTTATGAGGTTCTTCTTGTTATATACATTTGTTACACTCACCAGCTGTGACATCACCAAGGAGCTTGTGGAGATGCTTCGCTGGTGCCCTCAGCTGACAGCTCGCCTGGGCAGTCAAGCTACCTTGTGGCTAAACCAGCACTTCAGAGGAATAGGGAGTAACAAAGCAGAAAAGCAGATTTTTTCACGATAAATGCTAAATGATAAATAATCACCAAACATACATAAACCGACATAAACTATATTATAGAAATAGAATGAAATAGATATAAATGGCTGTTCAAACAGTGTCTGGCCGAAAATTTAGACTTCTGCGTTCTTCGTGCTGCATAGGAAAAAGCAAATCATATTGTGGGGGCAAGGCGCACAGCACACCTAGCCCAGCTCCAATCTGTTTATCGTTCCCCCACCTGGGAGCTCGCTATGGCGGTGTTTGCCTGCGTCTGAAAGCCGTCTTGAGGCTGGAACCCAACACTGCAACCCGTCAAAGGTTGAACGCCATGCCGGCCATGCCTTTCTTCTTTTTTTTCTTCACCTTGTGATCAGCCTGCGGAGCCGCAGCGAATGCATAGTGGGATCTCTAGGGACTTGATCTAGACTCATCTACCAGCCACAGCAGTTGCAGTATGGCACCTCTTCCGTGGAGGCGGGAGAGCCAGCATGCCTGCTGCTATCACCAGATGGCTCGGAGGGCGCTGCTCTTTCCGGAGCTTTGGGCTTCGCTTTCTCTGGCGGTTTCTCCTCGAAGGTCTTCGGGGTTGCCCAACTAAACTTGGCTCCCAAACAAAATCCACGATTTTCATCACTTTCAGTCTACAACTATCCATTTTTAAAGAGGAGTATATTATATAAGTATATTGATATAATGGTCTTGAATAGTCTTGAGCCAATCCCACTTAGTCGCATTCGAAAAATTCCATCCATGATCTGTGGCCATGGCGGTCATTACTTCTAAAGTTCTAAAGTAAGGCCCCTACCGGCCGCTTCGCGGGCTCTGGCTTTGTCTGGCAGGAATGGAGTTGAACGTCCATCACAAAGGCAATCCGACTCTCATTCTTGTACTGCAACAAAACAAACACCAACAAATTGCAGAAATCCGGTCACTCAAAAAACACCAATATTCCCTCTTCTTCTCTGGGAACCGCATTGTGCAAGTCACGCAATTTCAAGGAAGGTCTGAGCGATGCTTGCGGATCGCCTCTCACTTCTGGTCATCCTTCTGTTCGAGCGATGCCTGCGAATTGTCTCTCACTTGGGGTCCTCCTTCTTGTCTGAGCTGCTTCCATCCTTCTTGTCTTGCGAAGCACCACTGACCTCCTTTAAGGCCTCTTGGATGCGTTCATCATTAATATCCACTCCTGGCAACGAGCCAAGTAGCTCTTGGACAAAGGACGGATCTTGCAGCCATCTAGAATCAAGAGATGGTTCTGAGGAGTCAGCTGCCTTCTCTTCTGCCGGCATCTCAGCATCTTTTGCAGCAGCTGGTGCCTCCATTTCCTCTGCCTTGCGCTTGGGCGCAGGAGGATCCGCTGCACCTGGTTCCATCTCTTGCATTGACAGGAGTAGTGCTTGTCGCAATTCATCATCCATATCTTCCATGCCCATGGCTTCCATGACTGCTGCATCTGGCGCAGGGGCAGATGTGGCAGGCGCCGCAGCTGCTGGAGCTGCATCTGTCGCTGTGGCGGCGGCTTGCGGGGCTTCGGCCGCACTGGCTGCTGCGGCACCATCTCCACCCTCCACTGCCTGCTGCCTGGCGCGCTCTTCTTCCATGGAGATGCGCAAAGCCAGGGCAAGCTCAGGATCTTCTTGTGGGTT
Source organism: Cladocopium goreaui (assembly GCA_947184155.2). NCBI lineage: Eukaryota > Dinophyceae > Suessiales > Symbiodiniaceae > Cladocopium > Cladocopium goreaui. The sequence continues at coordinate 17,269 of CAMXCT020004076.1, read as the reverse complement.
GATGCCAAACTCGAAACCAGCACCACCATCGCCACCACCTGCCTCACCATCAGGGTTGATGATAGGGGATGAGAGTAAGACGTCACTGAGGAGCTTGGGCCCTACAGGCGCTTCCAGCAAGTGAGAGGTGTCGTTGCTGTTGAGAGCATTCATAAGCTTTTCCAACTTTGGAGCATTCTCTTCAACCTCACCAAAGCTGACCAAATCCAATGCCACACTGTTCTTCTTCAGGTTCTTGCCCAATGCTTCCAATTCCTTCTCGGTGGCGGTCACAGGACTGCCCACAAAGGCAATGATCCTCTGCTTCTGCTTTTTGTTCTGCCGATGCTTCAACGCCAACTGAGCTGTTTGAATTCCTCTGAGCAGGTCAGCATTGCCACCTATCTGTACCTTGTTGAGTTCAGTAACCAATCTGCCCAAATCTGATGTTGGTGTCACCATCACTTCAATGCGATCACCAGCAGCTGCCAAAATGCCAACTGCATTCTCTGGATTTTGATTGGTCTTGGCCCCACAGAGCAAGTTTGCTGCATCAGATTGGGAGTCGAAACGCGTTGGCATGTAGTCACCATTCCTGGTGTAATCCGAATTGTCAAGGCAAATCATGACTGCCTCCAACGGCATAGCTGCGTCTTGGACGAAGATCCCGGCGCACCGGTGATCAGAACAGCAGCCTGGCAGTGTCCGTGAAGTTGGCCACAGGAATTCAAATCGCACCCCCGTTCTTGAGCCAGACTGCGTTCGAAGCTGTTCAGCAAGGATCACCAACGTATAGCACATCAGTCAACACCCTGGCAGATGTGGCAACATGGTTTGAAGATTTTCACAGAGTTGTCACAGCTTCAGCAGTTTTAAGAATTTGCAGAATGTCTGGAACCTTCCAACAGAACCTTCTCATCACACAAAACACTCGGCACAGGCCAGAGACACGTCCATGAGGCCCAAAGCAGCCGCCTGCTGCACACAGCGCCAGAAGCCCAGATCCCACGAGGCATTCCCCGACTGTGCAACATTTCTATGAAAGCAAAATCATCAAAATCCAACTTAAGGCATCTTGAGGCATCTTGAAGCTTTGCACAAACAGGTCGCTGTGAAAATCCAGACAGTTTGCTCATGTTTGTCTTTGCACGCCATTTGACCGTACCGCCGTACTGGTAGACTAAAATGCACACAACATACAAAAGAGAGGACAAAAAATGGTGTGCACCAGACATAGAAGCACAAAACCTATCAAAGATCCTGACACGGTGAGAAAGCCCCTGACCATGAAGATACCCCACAGTGATACCCAACCTTGTTTGAAGAGCGGACCAAGAAAATTTGAAAATTGCAAAAAAAGGATCTCGTTTGACGCAGCCAACAAAACCAACTCCCGCCTCCGCCATGACAGCCGCCTGAGTGCACAGATCAAATAGATCTGCCAGCTTCCAAAAGAGGAAACCCTGTCACTGTGAAAAAGAGGAGGTGACAGCCACAGCTCCTCACATTTTTCTGGCTGGAGAGAGTTTCACCCTGTCACTGACTCTATCCAAAATCTCATTTTGCGTCGAGATTCAAAGCGCTCAAAATGTTCAGCCAAGGCACGTGACGATCCGCATTGCTCAGTTTTTGTGGAGCTTTGTGGCGGTCATCATCTGAATCATGGTCACCTCCAATGAGCCTTGAAACCACTAAAAACGCCACTCAACAAATCTGGCAATCCCGGTGCACACGGAGGTGCCAGGGCCAAACAACCTAGGGGAAGATGCACAAACAAACAACTTGATTTCGAGTACAATCTTACAGGATCTTACAGGATCTTACAGGGACCCTGTATCTTGTTGCACAATTTGTTGCCAGTGCGTCATTCACTTTCTAAGAGTGCTCATGCATCCTCAAATCTGCAATTACAAACAAATAACACCGACACACCAAATGCGCGTAGTGTTTGCACGCATGCATCGTGCACAATGCAATAATATAATTTTTGATTAATTTTGCGTCTATTCCACAAACATGCAGCACACCTTTATCCACATGATGCATTATGCACGTATGGTAATTACCCTCTGGTAATTTAACATAGCTATTGAAAATCACCATTTTTTATGGGAAAATCCACTATTAATGGTCATTTTCAATAGCTACGTTAAATTACCAGAGGTATTTGTGTGTGTGTGTCTATGTGCGGGCACGTGACCCACAACTCGTCAATGCAGAACCAGGTCTGTGGTCGAGGCCAAATCGAACTCATTTTTTAGCCAGGACTGACTGCATCCAAGCAACCGTCCGAAGCCACCAAAGCCCCAAACCATTTGGAAGGCGGCAACTGTTGGTTAAAGCAAAATAATGAACAGTTGATGGCTGATGTGTTTGCAACAGAACATTTCTATAGGGAAAGTTTCCTTGTCTGATTCGATGTTTTCGAATTATGCTCGTTTTGGTATGGTGATCGCATTGTTACATGCAAAGATATAGTGAGCAGGTCTAGCACTCGTGGGTCACGGGTACAGAATTGCACTACTTCTTGGCCAAGATAACAATTTCAAGATCTTCATTCTGCCACTTGGCAAGCTGAAAAGCTGCAGGCAGTAAGCATGTCCCAACTTTAAAGCCTTCTGTGTCGCAGAAAACAACGAAAATGTCTCTGTCTCGAAAACGACGGTGACCAACCACTGTGTCATTCAGGGCCAGGCAGTGCCTGGATGGCCTTTATTTTGTCTCGCCGGAACACAATGGACGGATCCGCTCATCCCATTTCTGCCATTTCCTCATCTGTCATGGGCCGCCACGGGCCACCTTCACACTCTTGCACTTTTGGTCGCATCATCTTTTGCATCATCTCTTGCAGTGAGCCGTCTTGCATGCTGCGCGCCATACCTTCCAATCGACGGGCCTTGGCCCCTTCTATCTTTTTTACCACCAACTTCTCAAAATTCTGGCGCTTGGCTGAGTCGATCTGAAGTCTATCCAAGATCTGGTTGGCGAAGTATTTGAAATCGTGTTTCCAATAGGCCAACTCTTTGGACTCGTTGACCCAGCCTGTGATGTGATCACAAACAGCAAGATTTTCAGCACCCTTCAAGAGGCGAGACAGCACCGCTTCTGGAATGCTATCCGGAGATGGGAGTCCTTTGATGGCTATATCCAGAATCTCTGGAATGCGTTCATCTCTCAGATCACTTTGCGCATTGGACTGTTCAATCGAAAACCCAAACTTTGCTTCTAAGCCAGAGAACATCTGCGACGCAGCTTGGGGCGGAAGCATACCAACATGACCTGCGTGAACTGCAACTTCTATGGCCACTATGGCTCTCAAGAGCGGGCAGGACTTGCATGCTTCAGCACGTTGCATTCCTGTCAGGAGGAAACGCCAGTACGGGTCACGAGAGGCATTAAAGCTTTCTATTTCAGAGTACTTCCTGTAAAACTTCTGGTCAAAGACCTTCAAAAACTCATCAGCACGCTCAAGCGAAGAATGGGCCATCGATGGATACGCTGCTAAACTCCAAATCTAATGAAGCTGCCTGTTCTTGTTATTGGAAAAATAATCGGAAAGAATCCAGGAGTCTCAACACCCGCAAATTCAGCGTGCAATCTTGGTGTCTTGTTCCCTGGTGGTCTCATGTGGTGCTTCCATTGTGCTTCCCTGACAGCTTGAGCCGCGTTTCAATGTAGATCAACCAATGGTATCCAATCATATCAGCTGTATCCAATGGTAATTACCTGGTAAGCAAAGGAAAAAAGCAGATGTGTTGCAGTCTTTTGATTTCACGTATGATTTCACATGGAATCTACTCGAAGTGCGGAAGACATTTCCAGGATTTCGGCCAGATTGTTTTAGCTTTGGAACGTGGCATAACATGGTTCAGATCGAAAACTCAAAACGAAAACCCTGTGATCAAACAACATTGACATGCTACATCATTTCCATCTGGAATCTGTGAGTCTTATGTGTCCTTTGTTGTACTTGCAGTCACTTGCAGCGGCACAAGCGCTGTATTTTCACGGCATCAAAAGTTCGCATGAGCCCAAGCACATGCTGGAGTTTAGCCATTTTTCGGCCGTGCTTCGACTGGATTAGTCAGAAGCAGTTGCACGTCAACCCACCCAGCTGTAGTGAAGAGGCAGAAAACGAATCATGGAATTGGTAATGCTCCGTTCGGATATAAAGTAAAGCAAGTCTCTCAATTGTCAAGTGCCTGAAGTTTCACTATCATGGGTGTGATGATGATCAAGAAGAGATTCAAGAGGTCTTGTAAGCGGAAGAGTGAACGCAGGTCCAGCACTCCCAATTTTGAGCAGACGGTAACTGCTCCAAAATCTGTGCATCAAGCAAATGTGCAGATGCTGTGCCAAGCCAGCCGTAAAATTCTGGCTGCAAGAAAAAGTCACTAAGACTAAGCACTTACCTTCTCCATGTAACCCCCATGGTTGAAGGAAGACTTGGAAGATGTCACTAAATGACACTGGATGTTATCCAGTTTGATTCAATTCAGCCTTTCGATGATCTCAACATATTCCTGCCATGAGCACACATCCCAGAAAGATTTACCACTGCTCTCTCGCAACCACTTCCTGTGGATGGCCGCACATGTGAAGATGGCCGTTTTGATGTCGGTGATCAATGGTACACCGGCTTCGATGGCACCCCGACGCATTTTGAAGCCATCGGTCATTCCATTGGAGTCCATGGAATCTGGGACATTGATCATCATGTCCATCTTGCCGGCTTGCAGGAGGGTGAGCACGTTTGGCTCCTGTACCACATTTCAACTCTTGCCGAACGACATGAAACAAATCAAAAGACAAAAGAAACTTGCCGCAGACATGCGGCACAGGCATCTGGCAACGCATTCCGAGTGAGGGACTCAAATGTGATTTTGCTCAAGCATGTCAGACGAGACACTTTCTTGATCAATGGCTTGTAGACCAGGCTGCAAGACACTCCATGCTTCGACAGGTAGTCCGAGGTGCTCTTGGTTGCAAACAGGCTGAAGCCCATCTCCTCATGGCATTGCATATGTCAAGTATTGTCAAGTCAACTTCAAGTCAACCGCTCCTTGACTTTCAACAGAAAGTACATGGCTTTACGCGAGATGTTGGGATGCACAGACTCTCAAGCACTAGTGTGGAGGGTGACAGGCTGTCCTGAAGCTGCTTGGCTGCGCCTGTACTCACGAACTCGTGCTTGGCACTGTTGGGACCCAGGGAGATCACAATGTTCTTCCTTGGCTTTCGTGGAATCTAGATACACGACAATACACATACACGTAGGTATGCTTCTTCTAACGATTTCAGCAATTCTTGCGAAGCAACCAAGGTGTCACTCACCTACATCAATATTGCTCAGGCACACGGACACATTTACACTCCAAGGAAAAGATTCACAACCCAATGCAGAGGGCAAAACAGCAATCTGAAGCTAGGCTTCTTCGGAAGCTTGAAGTTTGCAGCGAGCATGCCTCAGATGCAACATGATTCAACAAGGCAAGGAGAATGAAGATTCAATTGTTCAACATATAACAAACAACCTGCAGTCCACCCTTCCAAGAAAAGACTGGATCTTTGAAAAAAGAGAAGTAAGATGAAGGAGGGGATGCCCAATCATTCATGGGATTACCTGCTGGTTTGGACAATTGAACAGAGTCGACTGATGTCGACTGCAACTTTCAAGGGCGTTTGCCAACGGTGGTCAAGGTGCCCTTCAAGAACGCCTCGTGGACATTCACGCCGAAGCAAGCCACTTCACCAGTTGAAGACATTTCCACCCCGAGGCGAGGATCCGAATTCTTCAGCCTTCCAAAGGAGAACATAGGGCATTTGCACGCAACATAGTCGATATCCATCGGTTGGATGATGGCTGCATGGACAGGAAAGCCAGTCATGATGCGCGTTGCCAGTTCAATGAAGTTCACCTTGAGAGGTGAATGCTGGCGAACCTTTGGGGCTTTATGCAGCCTGCTGGGGCCATCAGCATATTTACTCAGCAATTGACTGCAGTCATTCAATGTGACAAAGAAATACAAAGAACAGGTCCCATACAAATTCATGAAAGCAGCATTGTAGGTCTTGGAAATGAAGGGCATGGATCGCGAAGCTCTCAGATTGCACTCAATGACCTTGACTTCGTTGTCCTTGCAAATGAACTGGATGTTGAATGGCCCTGCCAGCGCATGGCACATGACACTTGGATGGGACAGGCAAGAAATCAGAGCCAACTCGTTGGAGGAAGCGCAAACTAAACCGCCTCAAAGATCTAATGAGTCGGATAAAAATAAAAAGTACAGGGTCCAGTGAACTTGACGGAAGTTTCCACATTTGCGTCTGGCACTGCGTTTTCCCCCCTTCACTCCTGAGATCTTCAACGCTTTGCACAACTTCTGCGAAATGCTCTTGACTCGTCGGTGGGTCTCCACAAAGAGGCGCTGGGCAGGCAGAAGTAGAGTGGCATCTCCACTGTGTACACCAGCATTCTCGATGTGCTCGGCAATGGCATAGTTCACCAACTCGCCTTCGTTGCCAATCGCATCCATTTCCACCTCCTTGGCGCCGGTGATGTATTTCGAGATCACTACAGGGTGATCTCGGCTCACCACTGCCGCGGTCTTCAAGAAAATGTCTAACCTCAGGTTATATGATGTCATATGACTTCATGAAGCCGTGCAGAACGGCATGTCACAGCTGTGTGCCCCAGTCTATTGTCCTCTGAAACAGGGACTCTTACGATCTCTTACTTAAAGTTCTTTCTGGTTCTTTCTCTTGAATTCAAGTTTTTGACCTGGCCCTGCGAACACACTCTTTGAACTCGGGTCAACAAACTACACTTAGACACTTTGAGGCGAGCACTCGTCATCATTGGTGACCACGCGCATAGCTGCACCACTCAAGACATACGATGGCCGGACGAGAACTGGATAGCCAGCGACTGTGCAGAATCGGCGCGCTTCCTCAGCTTGCAGCTACAAAAGCCTAGTTCAATTCGTTGGTTTCAGTTCAGCAAGCAATCATGATATCATACCCTTCTGCCAAAACTCCTACCAGTTCTTTGGGGCATGAATCAAATCCTTCAGCAGTCTCTGTCTAAAGAAAACACAAATAAAAACCAAAAATCTCAGTTCTCATCCTAAACATTCATAAGCAAAGGTTTTAGTTTCCTCCAATGTAGCGAACTCCGACCATTCAGGCTGGTCCACGCGCAATCGATCGCAAAGCTGGCTAAACTTGTTCCTATCTTCACATGCATCAATTGCCTCGACTGAAGTACCCAAAATGCGGATACCACACCTGATGCAACAGGCAACATCAGACAACACAAACAGTTTTTGACCACATGAGGTTATATACCTCTTTTTGTGCAGTGGTGCAGGGAGTGCGGGGTGCCTTGTTTATAATCTGACATTTTTTTACAATTAGACATGATCTCTGACGATTTGCTCTTCTTGACCGCACCAAAACCGACTTGCCAACCTACTGATTTCAGATGTGAAATTGGGTCCACTATAGTCGAGTGGTGTTGCCTCAGTTTCCCCATGTTTTTCCATGGTTTTGCCTACCTGTGCAAGCCCAAGGCCAAGTTGTTGGGTGTCTGGCCACCAACGGACACCACCACCCCACGCGGCGTCTCCAACTCAGAGATGTCCATGACACGCTCGTGACTCAGTTCTTCAAAGTACAAGCGGTTCGACTCGTCGAAGTCCGTGGACACCGTTTCCTAAAAATGGCACAGCCGTGGCACAGGCCTGGCACCCATTTGAATTTCCCAACTGAAAGATTAGTGATCAGAAAGGCTTCAATCGCATTGAGCCCAAGCCAAAAAGATGCATGCATGCAGACTGGCTAAAAGGGAAAACATATGAAGATATGTGTGTGTGTACATATATATATATATAATCTAGTAAACAAATCTGAATAGATCCTTGATGAAGCTTAGGGCCTAGGGGCGGGATTGCAGTTGATGACGATTGCCTTGTGTCCCAAAGACCTGAGAGTACGGACGCAGGACACACTGCACCAGTCGAACTCCACGCTGCTTCCAATCCTGTAAGGGCCGCAGCCCAGAACGATGATGCGCGATTCGGCCTCTTCTTTGGAGTCAGAGCCCTGAGCCTGGAACTTCAACGTCAAAGGCTCAGGAATGGCAGGTGTCAAGTCAGTGACTTTGACATCTGAGCATTGCTTCTCACTGCCCGCCAGGTCGACATCATGCTCTTCACCAGAGTAGGTGAGGTACAAATAGTTTGTCTCTGCTGGGTACTCAGCCGCCAACGTGTCAATCTGCTTCACCACCGGTACGATGCCAAGCTTCTTGCGCAGGTGACGAATGTGTGCTTCGCTCACAGGACCTCCTGTGTAGCGCAAGGAGCCGTAGTCAACCGGAAGAAGTGCCGGCGAAGCGACGTACTCCATCTTTTCAGGCTCTGACACCAAGGCAGCGATCTGACGATCCGAGAATCCGCGCAACTTGGCCTCCTTCAGCAGCTCTGGCTGGTTGCGAAGCTGATTGAAGTCCATGGACTTCATCGTGCCTTTGATCATGTGCAAACCATGAAGCTTCGAAAGGAACCAGCGGTCAATACCTCAGTTCAAGTAGAAAAACATGAAAAAACGAGAACTCAAGAATAGGTGCCTACAACAATCATGATCACTCTGGAACTGCAAAATCTTAATGAGGCAGGTCCTTTCAGGAAGGTAATCATTCAAAATGAGCTGCTGGTCAGTTCATGAACTTCCTCCACATTCATACCATGTTCGAAGGCCTTGGCAATGGCCCACATTCGCACGGGAGTTGGATGGGCCAGCTCCTTCTTGATCTCTGCCTCCAAAGACGCACCTGACCAGGCGTTGCTCTTGAAGGCGGTTCAACTATGTTCAACTCATATATATTATTTGCATATATTATATATTATATATTATATATTATATATTATATATTATATATTATATGTTATATATTATATGTTATATATTATATATTATATATTATATACTATATATTATATATTATATATTATATACTATATATTATATATTATATATTATATATTATATATTATATAAAATTATATATTATATATTATATATTATATATATTATATATTATATATTATATATGTTATATTCATTATTTTTCTGTTTGCAGTAAAATCCTGTAAAATCAGTAAATTTGAAGCTTTTAACCAAGCCACCTGCGGACTCTCCCTTCTGGGAGGACGAAACGGACCCACGGCGGTTGAGTTCGAGATCAAAGCGGATGTGATCGAATCCCAGACTGGTTTCATCCACCATCCGCAAAGCCTTCTGGATGGTCTCCTGCCAAATGCTCAGAGATGGAATGGGACGGACATCTTTTTGCTGGACTTGGCGAAGTTATTCTTTCACCATCTTTTACCTAAGCATGAACATCTGCCCATTTTCAAACAACTCCAAGAGCTCCGACTAGCAGGGAGGAGCTACGAGCTAGGGGCTGAGTCTTATTCGTTTCTGTGGTCTTCGTTCTTCGTTTTGTGTTCCTTGATGCTCGTCAGATGGCACGTCCATGGCACGTCCCGTCCTCAAAGGTTCTTCCAATGGCCATGACCTCGCCCACGCTTTGCATGGCAGAGCCAATGCGAGCATCCACCGTGGAGAACTTCTGCAGATCCCAGCGTGGCACCTTGGCCACCACGTAGTCCAAGGATGGCTCGAAGCAGGCCGTGGTGCAGCGCGTGACGCTGTTCCTGTGCAAAACAAAAAATGAGAACATCCGAGAACCGATCTGTCACCTGCTGACTCAATCTGGGTGGACGCTCAATCTCGCTTCTGGGCTAGGCTTCTAGGTGAAAAAGCCTCTTTGATTGCACCTGAGGTTCTGCCATCTGAACAAAAATCCGGCAGCCAACCCGGCATGCCCGGAAACATCAAAAGACAGCTCCCCAAACCTACTGCAACCCGTCATGCCCCGTTGGCGTCCGTTGGCCCCATGTCGCCTGAGTTGGACCAAGTCGTGACCCAGCGCCAACTTCGCTGCGACCTAAGCCAAAGGATATCCGGTGGCCTTGGATGCCAAGGCACTGCTACGGGAGAGCCTCGCGTTCACCTCGATGATGCGGAACTCTGAGCTGTGAGGATCCACGGCATATTGGATGTTACACTCGCCCACGATTCCTGGGAACCCGGGGAAGCGGGAACGGAAGGCGGAACGCAAAGAGGACGCAAGGAGTGATGGTGACATGAACAGCACCATTGCCATGCTCGAACTTGTCAAAAGATTGCTGAAGTGGTGAAGTGGAAGGTACAACAGGGTGAAAGAGGGTGCCAGATACTTCTGGCCTCCCTACCTCCAACAGCTTAGCACGAAGCTACCATGAAATTCTCGGAAGCTGACTAAGCCTGACCAAGCTAAGTCTCCAAGATGTCGGATGATCTTCAGAGCACATTGGCGCAGCCGGTAGTACTCATCGTTGCTCAAAGTCTGCGAAGGTGCAATCACAATGGACTCACCTGTGTGGACACCCATTGGGTCGAAATTCTCCATGTTGCAGACAGTGATGCAGTTGTCGTTCTTGTCCCGCACGACTTCGTACTCGAGTTCTTTCCAACCCTTCCTGTGACGCGGCCAAAGTCCGACTAAAAAAAGGAAGCACTAAACCTCTGACTCTAAGTCAACACTCTGCACTGCAACCTTTCTCTGCATCCGGAAAGACATGCTTTCCGAGCTAGCAAAACACACCGAAATCTAGGTTGTCAGCTCTGTAAACAGGAAGAACAAAACTCATCTGTCATCTGTCTGAGACTCAAAGACTTGTCGATGATAACCTGTGGGCTGTTGACCAGCGCCACATTCACCAGCTTTTTCAAGTCCTCCTCGTTGTATGCAAAGCCACTGCCCAAACCACCAAGTGCATAGGCTGCCCGGACCAGCACAGGGTATCCGATCTTTTCAGCCTTAGACTGCTTTCGCTCGGGAGGCAGATGGAAAACGCTGCAAAACGGGAAAAAAAACTTTGTGCATGCCTTCATATCACCATGTCTTCCATATCTTTCCTGAAGAATCACTTGCTTCAAGTAGTGTGATGCAGTTCTCAATGCAGAACTGTCCGAGATCCTGTTGTGGTGAAAGGATGTAGAAGGGATTAAAAGGGCATATTTGGGGTCTGCGTGCATCAAAGGCACTGCTTTGACAGCATCAGGAACAGAGTCGCAGCATGAGCTTTCAGCAATTTTCTCACCACAGGCATCGACCACCTGAAGAAGAGTCAAGAGATGCTTGTGGCATCTTGTGTCTCCTCAACCCGGCTCATGTTCTATGTTATATACAATTGTACGTCGTTGTACATCGTCATACATGGTTCCACGTTTCTACATCTATGTTGGCATATGTTGGCAGTAGTTGTCAGCCAAGCTCCTGAAAAACCTTTCACACTGGTGAAAGAAAATCAGAATTAAATGCATGCAAATGGAATGTGATTCAATGCGCAAAGACTGGTTGAAGTTTGGGTCGCAAGTCACCTTGCTGAAGAGATCTCGGTCTTCTGTCTTCATGATGGCATCGATCTGAGTTCCTCAGTCCCAGAATGCTTTGGTCAGCGTGGAGGGAACTATTGTCATTGCACTTGCGACAGATACCCATAGATGAACAAACCAGGTGTTCAGAGAGTCAAGAAGTGATCATTGACAATCTACACACGCGCAAATTCCGAACACACGATTGGAATACTCAATCTAGTCCTATCAAGCACCAAATGCACCAACTACTCCAAGGAGCCAAGTACCTTGACGTTATACTTTTCGAAGACCCCTGCTTGGTACAACTTCACCGCGCAGTTCAAGGCCGTCTGCCCACCAAAGGCTGCAAAAATGCCATCAGGCTTCTCACGCTCAATGACTTTGACCACAAATTCTGGAGTCACTGGCAGAAAGTACACACGGTCGGCCATTCCGGCGGATGTCTGAACTGTGGCAATGTTGGGGTTGATCAAAATCGACATCACGCCAGCTTCCTTGAGTGCCTTGATGGCCTGACTTCCAGAATAGTCAAATTCTCCTGCCTGTCCAATGGTCAGTCCGCCAGAGCCCAACACTAAGACTTTGCGGTACAGAGTTGGCAGTGAGTATGGCATTGTGGTCACCACCGAAGCAGTTGGTTCAGCAATGAATTGCAGAAAGTAGTTGAACAGGAAATCCGTGTCCGTTGGACCGCCTTTCGCTTCTGGATGAAATTGCACAGAGAACCACGGCTTGGAGGAGTGAATGATGCCTTCATTGGTTCCATCGTTGGCATTGACCTTGGCTACAAGTCATACGGTCGTTTCGTACAGGAAAGAAAAAATGAAATATGCCGCCTTATGAATAATTTAAAAAAACTAAACAGAACGTTCCATCTCAGCCAATAGCAGTTGTCCATGAGCGGAACCCAGTGCTGTGGCAACGTAGTTTGGTCCACGGCAAAGCCATGGTTCTGGGCGGTGATGTAGCAGCGCTGGGTTCGGAGATCGACCACCGGCTGGTTCATGCCACGATTCCCAAACCTACCAGGCGGACTGATTGAATTCATGTTGTGCAAAGCAAAGGCAACTACATACCTAGCTACCTGAATTTGACTGCAGTTTACAATGTACTTATATAGATGTGAGAAGAATAATTGCAGTATCAGCATACGTTGCTTGTGCCATGCTGCACGAATCTGAAAGGGATCTGATGTTCTCAAATGCACTTGAAGGACGCCCACAAATGCCCAATCGGTTCATTTATCAGTTTGGTGACACCCAAAGCGACGGTATTCAAATGCTTGGCAAGCTTAGCTACGTACATGGAAAGCTGCATGGAAGCCACAGTTCAACTGAATCTTCCGAGTGCCTCATCTTGTAGGTAGAGGCCCCAGCTGCCAACGCCAAGATCTGATTTCCCAAGCAAATGCCGAAAATTGGTGTGTCAGGTCGATGCTTCATGACCTCAGAAAATCAAGGAGTTTCTTCAAAACTTCATTCCAAATCTATCCCTCTTCTGTCAGCGAATCCTTCGCATCGAATCGGAGGATTTTTTTCGAAGAAGGAAGAAAACAAACAAGTATACCTAGTCAAAAGTCAAGATCTTAAATGACTTAAGACAAGCGCTGAAAGCGAACTAAGGCTGTGTCTAAGGGATCTAAGGCCAAAGAACATACTTCACATGCTCCACAGTCTTGGCACACATCGTGGGGTCGCCTGGGCCGTTGGAAAGAAATAACCCATCGAAGGAATCTTGCGTGAAGTCATAGTCCCACGGCACCACAGTGACTCGCAGCCCAAGCCCGTTGACCAGGTACCTGGCACCAACTTGAGAATTGCAGCCCTTTCAGGCCTTCAAGTGAGGCGACAAATGATTAGTCGAAACAAATTCAACATCTCGCAAAATTGATTGGCCATTGGTCATGTATTTCATGTTGTTGTGATTCAACCGTCATGGGTTGCATGTACTGACGTCAACTGTATTTGTTAAATTCAAAAGGTGCATGAGGGCAGCTGCTGAGCCTGATGATGTTGTTCTTCATACCGCAATCCACGGCCAAGACATGAACCTGTTTTTTCGATGCTTCCACAGGCACGAAGACTTCCTTCTCCTTCCTTGAGACTTCTGCTACCAGGTTCCGGTGGTTCGGGTCATCAATTTCCAAGTTTACTGAAGGTGTGCTCCCTTGCACTACCAGTTTCCCCAGCATTGAGCCACTTTCGCGGATCACTTTGGTGATGGCGCGAGTATCCACTCCATAGATACCCGGGATGCCCTGAGAGGACAGCCACTCACCGAGACTGCGGATGCAGCTGTAGTGCGATGGTTCATAGGAATAGTCGGAAATGACCACGCCCTTCAAATGGATCCTGAACCGTGTACATGCATCGTATTTCGACACTTCAAACCTACAAATGCTCAATTAGCGCCCATTCCAAATCTGTGTATGTGCATCCATGTGTGTACACATACACATACAGCATGAAAGAAACAAGGTGGGCCAGAGAACCCAAAAGCAAGACGGCACACAGCACGCCTTTTCTTGAAAATCTTGGGGTGTGGCCAGCTGTGCTCTGCACGAAATCGACGTAAGATCTTTACTTAAACATCGTGCGCACTGATGGTATCAGGGGCCACGATTCACCACAGCATGCTGTGTCAGCTACGCCTACAGTCTTCTAGTCGCTATTTCTGTTAATGTAATTAACTCTATCCCATCTGTCTAGTCGCTATCTATTTCTGCGTTCTCGTTTAGTTTGCTTCGCCGCAGAGGGAGCGAGCACGAAGCGTGGACGGACAGAACGAAATGAAAATTAAACGACAGAGGGAGCTGACCAAAAGAGCATGAAAACGAAGATATATATGAAGGTGACAGATGGCAAATGATCATGAAAAATGAGACATGATAAAAGATGGGTAAAGACTTCTCTGTACAAAAGCTTCTTTGCATAAAAGCTTCTGCAAGTAAAAGCTTCTGTGGGCAAGAACTTCTCTGTGTAAAGGTTTTTGGTGTAAAAGCTCTTGTGTGTAAAATCTTCTGTGTAAAACGCGCTCTGTGTGTAAAAGTTTCTGTTTGCGAAAGTTTCTTTGCGTACCAGCTTCTGTCTGTAAAAGCTCCTCTGTGTTAAGGTTTTGTTTGTGTAAAGCTTCTGTGTGCAAAAGCTTCTCTGTGTAAAAGACTTCTCTGTGTCAAAGCCTCTGAGTGTACAAGCTTCTCTGTGTAAAAGTTCCTCTGTGTAAAAGCTCCTCTGTGAAAAAGCCGCTCTGTGTAAAAGGCTTCTGTGTGTAAAAGCCTCTGTGTGTGCAAGCTTCTCTGTGTCAAGACTTCTTTGTGTAAAGATTTCTCTGTGTAAAAACTACTCTGTGTAAACGCTTCCGTGTAAACTCTTTCCTGTGTAAACGCCTCCGTGTGTAAAGACTTCTCTGTGTAAACCCGTCTGTGTGTAAAAGCTCCTTTGTTTAAAGGTTTTTTTGTGTTAAAAGCTTCTGTGTGTAAAACCTTCTGTGTGTAAAAGTTTCTGTGTGTAAAAGCTTCTGTGTGTAAAGGTTTCTGTGTGTAAAAGCTTCTGTGTATTAAAAAAACCTTATGTAAAAGCTTCTGTGTAAAAAAGCCCCCTGTGTGTACAAGCTTCGCTGCGTAAAAGCTGCTCTGTGTAAAAAATCTGTGCGCCGTAAAGTTGTCTGTTTGTAAAACCTCCTGTGTGTGTGTGAAAGCGTCTGTGTGTACAAGATTCTGTGTGCAAAAGCTCCTCTGTGCAAAGACTTCTCTGTGTACAAAGCTTCTGTGTGTGAAAGTTTCTGTGTGTAAAAGCTTTCCTGTGTAAAAGTTTTCTTGTGCAAAAGCTCCTGTGTGAAAAACTTCTCTGTGTAAAGGCTTTTTTGTGTAAAAGCTTCTGTGTGTACAAGCTGCTCTGTGTTAAAGTTTCTGTGCGCCGAAAGAACGTCTATCTGTAACACCTTCTGCGTGTAAATCTCGTTTGTGTAAGGACTTCTCTCGTAAAAGCTCCTCTGTGTCAAGACTTCTTTGTGCGAAAGGCTTCTCTCTGTAAAAGCCTTTGTGTGTACAGGCTTCTCTGTCTCAAGACTTCTCTGTGTAAAGACTTCTGTGTGTCAAAGCTACTCTGTGCAAAAAAGCTTCTGTGCGTAAAGGCTTCTGTGTCAAGACTCCTCTGTGTCTCTGTAAACGCGTCTGTGTGTCAAAGTTTCTGTGTAAAGGCTTTTTTTGTGTAAAAGCTTCTCTGTGCATGTCCCATTTTTCAGCCTTTGCAAACCGTTTGACCGGTCTTGGGACCATTTGACCAGTCTTGGGTCCACAATTTTTTCAGGCCAATCGCAATGATGGCATTTGTCCTGAAAAAACCCGTGCCAACAGCTCTGCCGCAAACTATTTTCAAGGTTTCCTATCCGTCCAGCATGTTGTCTCGCTCCCTCCAGCGAAGCTCTCCGCAAGCTATTTCCACGGTTTTGTCCCGTCCAGCATGCTGTCTCGCTCCCTCCCAGCAAGGCTCTCCGCAAGCTATTTCCACGGTTTCCTCTCCGTCCAGCACGCTCGTTCCCTTCCAGCGAAGCTCCCCGCAAGCTATTTGCACAGTTTCCTCTCCGTCCAGCATGCTGTCTCATCCTCTCGCGCTTCCTCCCAGCAAAGCTCTCCGCAAGCTATTTCCACAGTTTTCGTCTCCGTGCAGCATGCTGTCTTGCTCCCTCCCAGCGAAGTTTCCTCAAGCTATTTCCACGCCATCATCCCGTCCAGCATGCTGTCTCGCTCCCTTCAAGCGCAACTTTCCGCAAGCTATTTGCACGCTTTCTTCTCCGTCCAGCATGCTGTCTCGCTCCCTCCCACCGAAGTTTCCCCAAACTATTTCCACGGTTTTGTCCCGTCCAGCATGCTGTCGCGCTTCCTCCCAGCACAGCTTTCCGTCCAGCATGCTGTCTCGCTCCCATCCAGCGCAGTTTCTTCAAGCTATTTTCCACGGTTTTGTCCCGTCCAGCATGCTGTCTCGCTCCCTCCCCGCGCAGTTTCCCGAAGCTATTTCCACGGTTTCCTATCCGTCAAGCATGTTATCTCGCTCCATCCCAGCGAAACTCTCCGCAAGCTATTTTCCACGATTTTGTCCCGTCCAGCATGCTGTCTCGCTCCCTCCCAGCGAAGTTTCCCCAAGCTATTTCCACGGCTTCATCCCGTCCAGCATCCAGTCTCGCTCCTTCCCAGCGAAGTTTCCCCAAGCTATTTCCACGGCTTCATCCCGTCGAGCATCCGGTCTCGCTCCCTCCCAGCGCAGTTTTCCCAAGCTATTTCCTTGGCTTCATCCCGTCGAGCATCCGGTCTCGCTCCCTCCCAGCGCAGTTTCCCAAGCTATTTCCACGGCTTCATCCCGTCGAGCATCCGGTCTCGCTCCCTCCCAGCGAAGTTTCCCCAAGCTATTTCCACGGCTTCATCCCGTCGAGCATCCGGTCTCGCGCCCTCCCAGCGAAGTTTCCCCAAGCTATTTCCCCAAGCTATTTCCACGGCTTCATCCCGTCGAGCATCCGGTCTCGCTCCCTCCCAGCGAAGTTTCCCCAAGCTATTTCCACGGCTTCATCCCGTCGAGCATCCGGCCTCGCTCCCTCCCAGCGCAGTTTCCCCAAGCTATTTCCACGGCTTCATCCCGTCGAGCATCCGGTCTCGCTCCCTCCCAGCGAAGTTTCCCCAAGCTATTTCCCCAAGCTATTTCCACGGCTTCATCCCGTCCAGCATCCGGTCTCGCTCCCTCCCAGCGAAGTTTTCCCCAAGCTATTCCACGGCTTCATCCCGTCCAGCATCCGGTCCCGCTCCCTCCCAGCG
>CAMXCT020004075.1:0-46895 GCA_947184155.2 Cladocopium goreaui | reverse complement strand
CTTGGAAGGCCTTGGACTTGGCGATGATGCAGCTTTGTTTCAAAACAGGAACACCAGGTACTACCATATTTGTGCCGATGAGAGTGAGATGCATTTCAGGTGTGGAAGAGACATTTCTGCCAGCTACATCAAGGTAGAACGAAGACCGCGTTTCTTCTCTCCGCAGTGCCGCACCTGTTTCAAACCTCAGTGATTTGCCAAAAATAATTTGCGAAGCATGATGAGAGACCTTGTCCAAGTGAAACAAATGGTATTCACTTATTTTTTTGTTTCGAAGATGTCCTTGTTTGTGAAACAGACGCATACGAAACATCTTGAAACTCACATCGTTAGGTGCAAATCCATTTGGGCTTTGCAGTGACATGTTTGATGACTAGATTAGTCACTTTGTGAGTGCACTGATCCACTTGGGATCATGGGTCATGAGACCATGCTGCGGTGCTGTGCCGCTTGTTGCTCCAGGCGACCAATTGGGTTGCAAACATGTTTTTGGTCTGCATCATGCAATGTAATTTGACAAAGTTGAATCTGCATAACGTTTCTTACCTAGCGTGTGAAGTTGTGTAGCAACCCCTGGAAAACATACTTGTGGAATCCAAATTCAACAACTTGAGTTTCTTTTTTGTAGCCTCAGATCCAACTCGTGCGATGGCTCTGACAGATAGCGAGCCGAACTTCAGGTCAAGATGCCTTGCACTCGGTATGGCTGAAGATCTGGTGAACAGTCTGACAACAAGTGGAATCAATACGATTGCTAAGTTTGCCTTTTCATCTAGCTATGTGCCGGGTATGTCAGATGAGACTCCTTTCACTTCAGCCATTGAATCTTCAATTGGGAGGACTCCAACAGTAGGTGAGTTAGCGGCTCTTCGACGCCTTTTTCATGAGTGTTATGCCCTCACAGCATCTGAGTTGAAGTCATCAGCAGAGCGTGTCGAAGATGCTCCAGTGCGTAAGTTGGCACAACCTGAGAGAGCTGATAGGTTGGAAAAACAGCAGAAGAAATTGTCAGGCCTCAACATTGCAGGGAAGCTTGAACCCTCGGATAGGCTCGTTGATAGGTGCCAAAACATGTATGATGAAAACCGACTGCATTACATAGAGTTGACCAAGTGCACCAGCAAGGAACAGGAGATTCTGAATGCAACTCAACGCGAAGACAGGCACGTAACAATCGATGGTGCAGGTGTTGTCAAGGTCAAGGACAAGGAGGCCAAAATCGAAGCAGATTTTTCGAATGACATGTTGCTCAGGTTATGCATGATGCGTAGAGGACTTGCCTTGGACCAATGCAACATTTTGGAATACAAACTCCACGACTCATGGATAGAGAAAATACTTGATTGTCGCCTCGAGCAACCTCCAGAAGGCTATCATCGTATCTCCCTGCAACAGGTCATCCAGGCAGACCGTAAGCTGTTCTTGAAATTGGCTGAACTGACCAGAGGAGGAATCCAACTCACTGTTTTGGGACGACCAGTGGACAACTCTTTTGAGAAGGCCATGAATCATCCTGATGTTTTGCACCTGTTACAGCCCATGCCAGCATCGAAAGGACAACCCAGCCAGCCATCTACATCGAGTTCAACGACAGCTGCACCACAGAGGCCTGGTCCATATAATAGACCCACCAAAGGCAAAGGCAAGTCAGGGAAGATGCAAGGGTCGATAACCATCAAGATGCCGCAGGGCTTGGAAGGTGGTGTGCCAGGGACAAGAAGCGGCAATGCAATTTGTTTTGACCATAATCTGAACAAGTGCCACTTACCAGTTGAGCGTGGAAGGTGCCGCAAGGGATTACACATTTGTTGCTACAAAGGATGTTTCAAGCAGGATCATACATACCAGTCGTGTCCCGCGAGAAAGGCGAAACCCTGACTTTCGGAACAACAGGTGGACAACGACAGTGTATTGAATTCAGAAGGACCTGGACTTCCTCCCCAAGGAGATCAACCACCAGGACCACAGTTGCACGAGACCAAATGTCAGGCCAAGCCTCTAATTATTGAGTTGTGTGCGGGTACAGCCATGCTTAGTAGATGCTTCCACGAAGTGGGATTTGACATCTTGGCGGTGGATCACTCGCACAACCGTTTCCACCCACTCGCGCATATTTGCACCCTTGATTTGACTGAAGACTCATCATGGGAGTTTCTTGAGTATGTTGTAAGACATTATCCAGTTTGCTTTGTCCACGTTGCCCCACCATGTGGCACGTGCAGCAGGGCCAGGGAAATAAACCTTGGACCGTCAACATCACAGCCGCGGCCTTTGCGGTCGGAACAATACCCACATGGCATTCCTGACCTAACTGAAGAGGAAAACAAAAGGGTAGATGCAGCCAACCGCATTTATTCCCGCATGTCGAAGTTTTTAATCCTTTGCAGCCAGCACCAAATCCATTGGTCCATTGAGAATCCTGCCCGTAGTCTCTTGTGGTTGACTGACTGGTTACAGCCGCTGATTGCATTAGGAGCATTTTATAACTTCACAGCCTGCGCATGGGGGTCGACCAGACCAACAAAGAAATCATTTCTGAGCAGCTTGCCGGACATGTGCCGTTTGCAAGCGTCCTGCCCAGGGAACCATGAACATGAACCCTATGGCCGCAAAAGGGATGCCCATGGTAAACTGATTTATGCTACAGCCGAGGAGGCAGCCTATCCTAGAGAGTTGTGCATTCAGATTCGTAGGATTGTGCAAGAGGCCCTCAACCTGTTTCCGGAGCATTTGCAAGCCGACCCCACCAATGTTCGGGTGAATGCAGCCGGATCCATAGCACTTGCACAACAGCCCCGTGGAAAGCGAATGCCACCACTAGTATCCGAGTTTGTAGCGTTTCAAACCTTGGAGACCCATAAGCGACCCCCATTAGACCATAAGATGTGCCTGAGCCAGCCCTGGCACAATATCCCAGCCCATGCTAAGTTGCTGTCTAGTGAATGTATAAGTGGGGATAATAAGGACGACAGCATCCCAACATATAAAATGCGTTTTGGCATTTATAGAAGCCCCAAGCAATGGCTAGATGATGCAATGCAACTCCAGCATCCATTTGACCTGTACCATGCAGTTCCGGACGAGATGCTAAGGGTCATTTTCGAAGTCCTGACATTGGGGCCTGCAGAAATTGCCAGACGTAGGACAGCCACTCTAAACAAGTGGATAGGATGGGCCAAAGAACTAGAAGAAGATGAACAAGCACTGAAGCTCAGCATGGAAAAAGGGGTGGAAGCCATCTTACGACCCAAAAGAATTTGCCTTTTGAAAAAGATAGCTTTTGAAATGGGGTGGCCGGATACCTCCCTCTTTGAAGAGATGGTTGAAGGTTTCAACATCGTTGGATTGCAAGAACCCTCTGGGGTATTTAACCTCGAGCCAAGACCTTTTTCCTTTTCACCGGAGTCTCTTGACGATGCAGCCAAGTTCTTGAGACCAGCTCTGCTGGGAAAAACCAGGGCATCCAATGTGGATGAGGATGCAAAGCGGTTGTGGGAACTGACGTGTGAAGAAGCCACTAACTTGCACTGGTTAGTTGGTCCCATTCCAGCCAATGATGTTTCGCAACGCTTTGACAAGCCATGGATCCCCGTTCGACGATTCGGCGTGTGGCAGAGTTCAGGTGATAAATTAAAGCTTAGGCCTATTGACGATTACGCGGAAAATCGAGTTAATGGGGCTTTCGGTTACTCCGATAAGTTGGATTTGCGCACTCTTGATCAGGTGGTTTGGACAGGGGCAGCTATGTCCCGCGCCTTGTCCAGTGGGCATGTTTGTTTCAAGCTGAAATCAGGTGAGCTACTTGAAGGGCCGCTGCACAGTGCATACACTGACAAACGGTCAGGGCAGCCTTTGATCAGCGTGTTAGACCTGTCCAATGCATACAAACAATTTGCCATCAAGCCAGACTGCCGTAGATACTCAGTAGTGACCTTAAAGAATCCAGACGATGGGTCTGTGCAGTGCTTTGAGGGTAGAGTTCTACCCTTTGGGGCGACCGCCTCGGTAGTGCATTTTAACCGGTGCTCCAGACTTTTGCAACATGTGGGGTACTTGCTCCATATCCCATGGAGCAGTTACTTCGATGATTTTCCAGTTGTTTCCCCAGCTGTCTTGTCAGAGTCGACTATGAAGACTATGACACTGCTGCTGGACCTTCTTGGGTTTGAGTTCGCTAGCCACAAGTTGCAACAGTTTTCAAACCAGGCGACTGTGCTTGGGGTTGAGGTTGACTTCGGGAAAGTCCTGGAGGACAAAGTCTTGGTCGGTAACAAGGTTGGTAGGTTGCAAGAAGTAAGGACCTTGATCAATGAAGTCATCGACAAAGGGTCCTTGACGGCCTGCGAATGTAGTAAACTTCTTGGAAGATTGCAATACGTCGATTCGTTTGTCATGGGCAGGGATGGCCGCCTGGCTATGACCGAACTTAGAAACCACGTCCGTAGTGATTCCAAGTTAGTTGAACTGACTGCAGAAGCCTTGGCGTCTTTGAGACTCATGTTAGACAGACTTGAGCACGGTAAGCCCCGTGAGTTGCCCTGTGCCTTTGAGACCTCTCCTGTCCTCGTCTTTACAGATGGAGCCAGTGAATCAGATGTCAACACGATTGGTGGTCTCTTGTGTGTAGATGGCGTCTTCCGATACTTTGCATGCCATGTTCCCAGCCGTTTGATCGAAGCTTGGAGGACCACTTCCAGGCATGTCATTGCCATGGTTGAGTTGTATGGCGTTGTCGTCGCGAGACATGTCTGGAAGGATCACTTGAGTGGTAGGAAGGCAATAGCATTTGTGGATAATGAGTCGGCAAAAGAGGCCCTTGTGAAGGGGTCGTCCTTAAATGTGCACTTTAGGAACCTTTTGCTGAGAATCGAAAAAGCAGAAAAAGAAAGCAGATCATGGATGTGGATATCTAGAGTGCCTAGTGCTTCCAACCCTGGGGACGGACCTTCAAGGGGTGACGTTACCTTTGTCGAAGCACTTGGAGCTGTGCGCGACCAATGCATGTGCCCACTCCTGGATGTTGCGCTCCAAGACTTGTGACTGAAGCGAAAAGTTGGCGTGCGCCTTGAGTGTTTTGGGGGTGAGCAGATGTGAAAGTTTTGTTTAAGTGGGGATGTGGCGCTTTCACATCTTTGGATTTGGAAATGATGCAATGAGTGTCTCAACTGGAGACCCATTTGGAAACTGAAAACGATTTTTGTGAATGAGATCGTTTGGAAACTTGAATGCCAATTTTGGGCATCACTTGATGGATTTCGAATGTCTTGCCCCACGTGACAAAAAGGAGAGTGAACGTGATGTCCACTTTGAGATTGCATTTGCATGTGCTGTTTCGTATTGTGATGTCACCTCGTTTTTATGTTTGGTTTATGTTGCGCGTTATATTCCCCTATATTGGTTTTAGCATGACGTATACATGATATATCGCCTTGCTATGGAGGTTTGCCACCTCGGTTGCTTTAGTAAAGGTTTGGTTTGCCCCAAAAGTTTATTTGTGCAAGGCACTAATTCCTTTTGGGGTTAAAACAGCGGAATGCCATGGAGCGCCAAACCTTTAAAAAAAAAAATGAATGAGAATCTGAATGTGGAACACAAACCTTGTGCAACCTTAATGTGACATGTTGGGTTCCTTAACCTGAAGGGGAATATAACATGATACACCTTGAATGAAATATCTGGTTTGATGAAAACCTTAATCTTGTCAATGTGTGGCCGTTTTGGTATTAAGGAATGGGAAGGGCAGCGGTGCACATGGGTACTTAGTACAGCTTGTGGCCGCTGGTGGTTTACTCCACCTTTTCACCCGCCCTCCCTCCCCCTTTTTTACCACAATGGCAATTTGCTGACATTTGGTCAGCCTCCATTGTCCATGGACAACATATGTGAGCATTTGGCTCCGGACGATCCCGAACCGTTTGTCCATTTGGGACTTTGGTCACTTGGACCACTTCGTTTTTCTTTTTCAGATGCAATCTGATTTGACCGTGATCGCCACAGGAATCTCCATCCTCCTCCAGTACCTCAACCACACCCTGGAACCCAATGATGGTGACACGTGGACCATTTCGGCCACACGCTGCGAGAACGTGGAGGAGATCCTGAAAGGTTGCTGTATCATACTACAATGTTGTGGAAACACAGCCTATTTGAGCAGTGTTTACAGAATGTGGCAGATCACCAGCAATTCATTGTTCCTTTTCGAACAACGTTGGTGGCCAGAACAGAGGGCAGACACACCTTTACATATCGATACTCCACCAGTGGCTCTGAAGTTATCGGCGTTGTTACGCCCAGGATGGCGTGAGCAGGCCAGACTTCTCCGATTGGCAATGGCCTCCCTTGTTATTCTTAGGGACTGGATCCGTGACTTTTTCGACACTGAATTGCATCGCGAGCCATTCAGCATCGTCACCGATGCTGTTCTCATTTTTCAGACGGCGTGCGACTTATTTGACCTCCACGATGCAATTCCAACTGACAATCCAGTACCACGAGATCCTCCAGAAGAGCCACTATCTGGATCGACACCCTCTGCTGGCACCTGACCTTGTGACGTATGACATGGGGATGTGGCGCTTTCACATCTTTGGATTTGGAAATGATGCAATGAGTGTCTCAACTGGAGACCCATTTGGAAACTGAAAACGATTTTTGTGAATGAGATCGTTTGGAAACTTGAATGCCAATTTTGGGCATCACTTGATGGATTTCGAATGTCTTGCCCCACGTGACAAAAAGGAGAGTGAACGTGATGTCCACTTTGAGATTGCATTTGCATGTGCTGTTTCGTATTGTGATGTCACCTCTTGTGTTTTTATGTTTGGTTTATGTTGCGCGTTATATTCCCCTATATTGGTTTTAGCATGACGTATACATGATATATCGCCTTGCTATGGAGGTTTGCCACCTCGGTTGCTTTAGTAAAGGTTTGGTTTGCCCCAAAAGAAAGATTTTTGCTCGATCGATGGCAGTCAAAGATTTCCGGTCAGTCTGTTCTTCACAAGATTCTCGTTTTGGGACTACGTGATTCCCTTCCTCGTTTGCTTGGAATACTATAGCTTCATCCAGCGCCCCTAATGCCAATTTCAATTGCTTGACAGCTTTCTCCGTGTCCATGCCGGCTAGGCTTACCTTGTCAGTTGCCTGAGCCAGGCCATTTCGCAGCTGAGTGACTTGATGGGATAACGGGTTCGCTGAGCATGGCAATGGTTTCTGTCTAGGTCTCTCAGTCTCCGTGCTCATTGGCAGAGATAGGGAGTACAGAATTAACTACCTGTGAGCAGTAAAACGGCTCATAAGTTGCAAAAATATGCCTTACCTCATAGCAGTTCAGCAGAGAAAGGTGCTCCAAGGAGAAGATGCAGGTTCTACAGCACTTATCAAGCTCATTGGACAGAAGGGCTCTATACGTCTGACAAAACCGAAAATGACTACCCAAGTGTGTGTTCCATTTGGCTAAAGTACATAGGATGGGTATCTAGGTTGCTCTACGCCGTTTGGCCATGCGTTTCGTAAAGGTATCGTAGCCCGATGTTGGTGCTTGTGTGTTCCATCGGATGGGTCTCGTCCCGAAAAGCTCACTTTCGATGTTTCTTTTCCTTCCGGTACGTGGGAGGGGGGAGGGATTTGTGGCCATGTTGACATCATCGAGAGTCTGTATAAGAGCTTGAGCATCTGCGGCGAGTTCACGTAAACTGAAAAGGGGGGGATCGCATGAATCCAGCTGTAATTGATGGAGCATTGCCCGTTCTGCTTCATAAATTAACTGTGGAGAAATTTCTTTTGGGAGCCAGAGTCCGTCATGAAGCCAAATTGCTGATGTTACGTGACACCTTCTCGTTAGTTCCTTGTAGTAAGAGATCATAATGTGTTCTTCATACCATTCAAGAGTTCGAAAAGCAGCACCTCTGACATGAGCAGCATATTGTGGCCTCCTTAAGGGCAGGTGGTCGTTAACAAGCGCTTGTGTTGCTGATTCAATTTGTAGACTGAGATGATATAGAGCTGGAGGACATGGGATATGGTGTTCTCTTTCTATTTTGGCACACGCTTCTCTTGCCCCTGCATTCATTACAATTAGCGGATGTCGCTTTACGACAGCAGACCGCTGATTCGGCGATACCAACCCTAAAAGATCGGTAAGTATTGCTCGAAGATCTACTATGTGTGGGAGGTGGCTGCTGCGAAGGAGTCGTCTCATGATTTCATAGAAAGCGCCGACCATGTCCACTTCCTGGTGCGTAGTTCCAAATAGTAGTAATCGCACCTTTCGTGGAAGTCTTTGAGCACAGGGACCTCTGCCGTACAGTCGGCCAAGACAGTCTGTTGCAGATGCCGTATACTCTACTACTCGAGGTTTCGTGAGATTGGCAGTGCCCGCCAGATAGGCCTCTACATCTTTGATATATTGCTGTTTCGCAGCGTGCACAATAAATTTATTTACCAATTCTAGACTTATATTCGGGACCTCAGTAAGTAGTAGAATAGTAATACCTAGAGGCCTCTCTTCCAGTACAACGGCTCCAGACCGCATAGCCAACTGATAAGGTGCTTCAACAACGATTTCAGTAGGCTCGCTAACATTAGCTGGGAAGGCCTGGGCCGCTCTGCTAGCCACACCAGCAAGATAATCTGCGAGTATGTTGGCTTCTCTTGGGCGATATACCCATTTTCCATAGTCAAAAAACCTTGATTGTTTCCGGCGAATTTGCTGTATAATAGGCTGTAGGTCGATCCTACGAAAGCGTCCTGCGAAGGCTAGGTGCTTAACGATGGGGAGGATATCCCCTTGTAGATAGGCCTGGTCAACTGCGTAGCTTCTGTGTACCATTTCTTCACACAACAGGTCTGTTGCGAGGTTAGCTGACACCGCCTCAGCAAAGATATTGCCTGGGCAGCTAGGTAATGCAACAGCCCTCCACTTGAGCAACGTTAGTCCTTCTCGCTGGAGTTCTAAAAGAGCAGCGCCCGCTCCACCTGTTTCCTTATCAGCATGACAGGATCCGTCAAATTGTACTAGTAGTGTAGTCTTGTCAGACTTAAGATAGCTGCTGAGCACTTCATTGGTGCCTATAGGCTGCAATGCCGTAAGACGGCAATGATAGTCACCACACTCACACTGGAAAGTGGAGAGCGAGACATTAGGGGAGATGCCTGTTCGGAACTGGATAGTTTGCTGAATTAGTTGTAGCGGCTCAGAGCCTAAGGGGACGACAGCAATTATCTGATTGGTTTCCACCCACTGCTTCACGTGTAATGCATACCCGAGCTGGAGCAAGGGCACACGAGATGTGGAGTGGGGGTTTGTCACAGCACCAGAGTAGCGAATCATCAACAGAACAGTGGGCGGAAACTAATTGTGTCCTTACATGCTGCATACGAATGTCCAGGGGTAGC
The DNA here is from genome assembly GCA_947184155.2 of Cladocopium goreaui. Taxonomy (NCBI): domain Eukaryota; class Dinophyceae; order Suessiales; family Symbiodiniaceae; genus Cladocopium; species Cladocopium goreaui. The sequence continues at coordinate 37,499 of CAMXCT020004075.1, read as the reverse complement.
TCTGTTTGTACTCTTTGTACGAGGTTATGTATCCAGGTATCCATGGGGATGAGGGGAGCAGAGACTTGATGTCTCATTGCACCTGATTCCCGTAGTAGCAACCTGAATTGATGAACTACTCGCGAGGCTATTGCTAAGTGCTTAACGCTTTTCCTTGACCCTTCGGCCAGCGACAGTATTGAATCATCTCCTGTCAGGCTTCGTAGTGCGCTGATAGGTACAAAAGGAACGAGTGCCATCTGGAAAGATGTTACAATGTTTTTTTCCGTCCAACGCCGTATGGCTTTTTTTTGTGGCCGGCGCCATTGTCTTTCGACTGGTTACTACACTTGAGGCTTACCTGCGGACCAGCGGGGCATCGACCCACCACCGGTAGTCTGTCCGCGTTGTCAAGAACGACGCCCCACCAACTACTCCACAGGGACGCCTGTCCAACGCCGTATGGCTTCCGCCAGGTCGTTCAACATGTTTCAAAGCATGTTGCAAATGGGATTAATTGATCAATTAAGTCACGCAAAGGCCCAAGCCGCAAAAGTAAACTGGTAGAGGACCGATACATAGTCCTATGTACTGTCACATTCATCAGAACAAGAAACGAAGCACAAAGAACCAAAAACAACGACAACACCAAAGAGAAAAACGAAAAAACAACACACACAAAAAGCCAACAAAAACAAACCACCAAGCAGTGACGTGACAGTGCCAGTTTATGGGTGAAAAAGATCTATTGGGGCACGAGATGATAGCACAGTATTTTTTTTTTGGCCGGCGCCCATTGCCTTTCGACGGGTCACCACTTGAGGCTTACCCGTGGACCAGCGGGGAATCGAACCACCACCGGCACTCTGTCTGCGTCGCCAAGAACGACGCCCTACCAACTGAGCCGCGGGGACACCTGAGATGATAGCACAGTATCATTCCGGCGCATGCAAACGACAACTTGTGTGCCATGTTGACGCAGGCCCATAAACAAAACAACAACGATCCCAAAAACCACAGGTTCATCATTTCTTCTGATGGCACACATGCGGTGAAAGCTGTATGGCCGATCCGCTCTAAGGCTCGGTTCTTACATGAGACGAAGCTGTTGGTAAGAAAAACTGCTACATGGACGCCGGTGGTCACATGAAGCTTGGCAAATCATAAGAGACAAAACAAACAACACACAAACAAACAAAAACAGGGCAAGACTAGACGCAGATCCCCCAGCCGGGGCCAGAGCCCAACAAGAAAAACTACAAAAACATGCAGCAAACGAATTATGCCACCCAGAAGCGTGAGATATGCGACTACGTCGAACAAGACAAAAAAGCCGTGTTTACTGTACACTGTAAACAACAGTCTCTCAGAGTCCACTCACAAGTGCGTGTTCACGTGCCAAATTCAGCGAAAGACCAAGTACCAGATGGCGTGAGCATCAGCAGGAGGACGATGACATGTGTGGCCAGGTGTCTTGTGTCCCTCCCCATTGCGGAAAGCGGCCCAGTGGCGATGACAGAGCGGTCTCACAGAGCAAGGTAAGTGACCATCTGTCACCAGCCACTAAAAACTTGTGCGCCTCTGAGTCAATATGACCACCATGTCATGTCAAAAAGAGAACCGTTCCAGACACTATCAAGCGTGGTCAGCACCTGGTTGTGGTGCCTATTGCAGCACGTCACGTCTCAACATCAAACAAGAATGCATTGCCTCGACAGCGCCAAACTTGAAAAGTATCTGCAGAACTGTTCAGGTGCTCCCAGAGTGTCTTCGTCTCCGCAAAGTACCTGCAGTGCATTGCAACACAGCAAAAAACCAAGAGTCAGCCTGAAATCTAGAATAAAGACACTATACATGTACTTGTTTCATGTTTGTTTTACGGGGCTTCATTTTGTTTCGTGGAAACCATTTTGGCTCTAAGACTTACATTTGCGTTTTTTGCTGGGGCATTTATTTTTTTTAAAAAAAACAGCAACAACAAAGAACTGCAAACATTACACAGCATGCTTTCAACTTCCCAACCAGTGCCTTGGTTTTTGCTGTAGGTTATTGTCATGTCAGTTTTCATGACCAATTTTCAATTTGCATTCTCCTAGTCATCTCTCCCGGCTGGCGTCGGGCAATGCTGGTTCGACATTCTCGGCGTGGCATCATCGGGCCCTCAGAGCGTTTGTATCAGGTTTTTGCAGCACCTCAACATCGACATCTTTTCACTGGCATTTTGTCATTTCTGACTGACTCATCCGGTGCATTTACAGCGGATATTGTGAGTTTTTCATTGTGTTCAGCATTCTTGCGTTTTTGGACCAGCATTTTCAGAAGGGTGGATACCCCATCAGTGGCTGACGCCCTATCACCGGCAGCATCACCTGTTGCATCATCAGATTATTTTCCGGAAGACTGGACCGATGAAATTTGATGACTGGGATTTGATACCGGAAGGCAGTCAGGACACTGATGGGACATTACACATGTGTGCTCCGTTGCAGGTTTCTTCATTGCCGACCTCTTCGCGGACCTCTTCAACGGATATCCTGCCAGCAGCTCCAAAGTCCCGACCTTTGCAACGTCCGGACACTTCATGTAGACCCAGGATTAGGGCAACGCTTCAGTTGAATTCTCCATGCAATTCTTTGGATTCTGGTATGGATGTTTCACGTGCCATGTTTGTGGATATTTCACAATTACAACATGCTGAACCTTTGCAGCGACCTACACCGACATCAGTGCCGGTGACCTCGGCTCCAATGCCGACACACCGAACCCCTTTGCCAGCACCTCAGATGCGGAGTGGTTACAGGCCATCAGATGGGCCGCAATTGCGATTGAGTGCATCATCAGATGTAGGGACAGTATCACACATGCAGAGCGACCCAACTAAGTTGCCCAGTCGTTCAACCAGGAAATTACACCTTCAAACCAGAGGGCCGAAACAACGGCGTTTACTGCAGACATCCAGAGGGAATGTATGCAGCACTTGTCCAGCAGTACAATCGATCTGGCCTCAGTTTGTTTCTACGTTTTTGGGTTTTTCACCGATGCTTCAGGAATTATCCACAAGTGCTCATTTTGATGCACATTGCCAACGCATTTTGGATGGCTTTGCATCCTCCACCATTTACAGGTACCTGTCAACCTTGATGCAGTTCCATGCAGTTTGCATATCCATGCGTGTACCTCTGGAGGGCTTGACGGAAATTCAATTTGCAGACATCTTATTGGCGGGACGCTCCAGTGAACCACGTGTCAGCCCCAGCATGTGCATCAAAAGTGTCAGATGGGCGTTCAAGCAATTTGGCATTCAGTGTTTTCAGGTCTCATTAGGACCCTTGATATCATCATTTACAAAAGAGCATGTGATTTCAGACCGCAGAGAAGCGCTTCCGTACAGCTTGCTGATTGTCGTTCAATGGGAACGGCGATTACTTCAGAGTTCAGCAACACAGCATGAGGTTTTAGGCCTGGGCAGTCTTTTACTCATGTTATGGAGCGGAATGAGATTCGCTGATTTGCAGCGTACGTATCTCAGCAGCCTGGCGTACGACCTGACCTCGTTGCGGGGGTTATCCTATAGGACCAAGACCTGTAAGTCAGGCTGTCCTTTCGGATTGCTGTGTCGAGGGTTTTTGTCCTCTGGATCGTTTAACTGGGTTTTTCGATACCTGCAAGAGATCGATTCCCTATACTCCCAGTTTGGCAGGCAACCGAGTGAGATCGACTTCATTGTCCCAAGCCTGGACCAATTGGATCAGGATGAATGCCCGGGACCCATGACTTATCCAGAAGCTTTACATCACTGCAGATACTTTTTATCCTTACCATGGAGGAAATCCCCCATCAACACCGAAAGCACTGCACAACATTACACAGTGCACGGTTTAAAAAGCACACTGCTGTCCTTTGCCAACCAACTGCAATTGGCACCGGAGCTGAGACGACTTCAAGGGAAACATAAGGATCCCTTGCAGAGTACACGCCTGTACTCACGAGATGATGTCAATGGTGCTCTGCAGCTGCAAGAGGAAATTATCACAGCAGTTCAGAAAGGGTGGCGACCTCACACACCATTGGGAAGAGGGGGACAGATTCCTATCCAAGAACAGGAATTCACTTTGGAGAAGTTCAAAAAGGATGCAGGTGACCCTCAATGGTCTTTTTTTCGCTTTCAATAAACCACCAGTTTTTGAAGCTGATCATTTTGATCCATTGGATGCAGAACAGTCCGAGAGTTCCTCATCCTCATCAGACTCCAGCGAGTCTTCATCGTCTCCCTCTGTCAAAGCGACAAAGCGGGACCCCAAAACAATTCCAGATTCATTTGATGAAATTGCAATGGGCGTTTTTCGGCAAACGTGGCATGTGGTTATGAATCCACAAACGGAGGAAGGCTTGCCTCCGGATTTCAAATGGACCACAGCATGTGGCCGGCGTTTCCATCCTGACAGCTTTTCAATTCGTGATGAATTGGCGTTGACTGCTGGACATGTGTTGTGCGCACATCCAGGATGCAAGAAGGGATGGATCTCAGTTGGCATTTTCCAATAGATTTCACTGGCTTTGTTCGCTAATTTGGCGATCCCTGCATAGTTGGTACAAACCAAACGACCATAATTCAGAGAAAAAGTGAGCCCGGCGGCTCCTTCATGGCCATTGTGACAAATAAACCCAGACGCAATCTGGGCACATTCATGGACAATTCATTCAACCGGACTTGCCATCCATACTTATTTCCGCAGCCCCTTTTTTGGAGCTGGGTTCAAAAAAAAAGACCGAATGGACCTTTTAGGCATGTCACAGGTCATTGGACACCAGTGCCACATCCCATCACCTCATTTCCATCACTTCACACCTTATTGGTTCCCCCCATTGGTTTCCCTATATTCACCAGCGTTTCATATTTACATTCCTTATATGGAAGCTTTTATGACCTCTCCAGCTTTATTTTTTGCGTTGGCTTGACGGATCCGTCACGCGTTGCGATGGATTCCAAACTGGAGGATATCCTGCAAACAGCAGGGGTGGACCCAGCAATAGCCAATCAATTGGTTGCTGATGGTTGGACACTTTCTACATTTGCATGTTGTGCGTTGGACATGCAAGACTTTGACAAATCAATAGATGAGATGATGGCTGGACGCCCTGCCCTATCCATTTTGGAGCGATCTCAATTGAGAGCTGCCTTCAAGGCTTGTTCATCTCAGGTATCTAAGGAGACTAAGGCACCACAAGGGGATGCCGCATCAATTGCACAACCAGCCACCTCGACCAGCTCCTGGAGCGAATCGTTTGCACCTAAGTTGGATAGCCAGGTCATTCAGCAGCTCAAACAACAGTTCTTGAAGAATTACCCAAGTGAAATTCTGGATGGAGCCACAATGCCATCCACCAGGCTATTGTCGCTTGTTTACCATCAGCTCCAGAAAACTCATTGGGCATGGATCCCATGGAAATACCGCATGAGTGTGGAGAAAGCTGAAGAACTGCAAGCTCAAAGGTCCTCTAAACAACCAAAGATGGAAGGACTCGCATTGCATTCTTTGTTGCTGGACGAGCCGCCAGCGCTGGAAGTCTCCAACTCAGGGATGGGTCTGAATGCTATCAGGACTCTCATGGACTTACACAATGTGGCTATTGCAATGTGTAGGGGTGCACACTTAGCAAATCTCAAGCAGTATTCCCATCGTTTTCTTCATTATTTGACTCAGAAGGTGGATTCAGAGACAGGTTTGCGCACAGCCAATGTGATTGAAGCTCAAGCAGCAGATCGTCAGATTTGGGGCATCATGGCTGAACTCATGAATGATCGTGATTGGAACATGGATGATGCCCTTCATGAATTGACGCATGTACGTCAGGATTTGGCGGGATTGCTTCAGCTCCGACCCAAGATGCCCAAACCGCAATCTTGGCCCTCGTCATCACCATTCAGTTCGACCAGCTCTCAGAAGGGCAAAGGGAAGCAAACCCAATCCAAAGGAAAAGGAAAACAAAAAGGGAAGCCACAATGGGTGACTGAAACGCGCAATCCAGACGGATCCACAAAAGCCCTGTGCATGCGTTTCCAACTTGGCAAGTGCAAGCTATCGGACTGCAAATTCAGTCACCAATGTGCATACCCGACAGCAGCGGGACATGCATGCGGAGGAAGTCATGGCGCACTGGAGCATAAACAAATTCCTCACTGACTCCCCTCGCAAGACAGCAGGCCTATCAACATGGAAGTTGACATGCAGGAAGCACCCAAAGCAGCAGTTTCAAGTTCATCAGGACTCACCGTTTCATCTCAGATGCAGACAGCATTGGCTCAGGGTACTGGGAATCCAGACCCACCATCGCCCAGTTTCACACCACCTCCGGAGGAGAAGGTTTCACAAGTGCCGCATTTTGCGGCGGCAAGTGCATTAGGCAATGTTAAAGCTGTGGGAACAAATCGCATTTTTCTGGATATCTGTGCAGGGGCTACTAGACCATTATCTCGAGCATGCCTACGCAGAGGCAAATGTGTTTTATCCTTTGACATTTTGATTCAATCAGCGATGAATTTACTTGATGATACTGAATATGAACAACTGTTGAGACTGTGCGCCAGTGGCTCAGTCGCTTATGCTGGTGCTAGCCCTAGCTGTGGACAGTACTCCCGACTCAAATTGCGCAAAGGTGGCCCTCCTCCAGTGAGAACACCAGACCACCTGAATGGAGTGCCGGGCATTTCACCAGGGGACCTTTTAAAGGTACAAGAGAGTCATACAATGCTTTCCAGATGTCTCCAGTGTTTAATTTTGGTATTTCAGTCAGGAGGACACGTACATCTCGAGCAACCTCCCTCAGCCATGTCATGGTTGGAGCCAGAAGTCCAAACATTTCTAATTCTTATTGGAGCATTTTGCATTAATCTTCCAGCGTGCGCTTTTGGTTGGAGCATTCACAAAGCTTGGATGTTTGCTACAAGTTTCTCAGACCTGCAGAAACTTGGATCCATCTGTCGACACTCGCAATCAGACCATGAATCCATTGCAGGACGACACAATGCAGCAGGCGATTTTCTGAGCAAGGATACAGCCTGTTATCCCGACTCCTTGGCGGAAGCATTTGCAGACATTGTTGCTCCACTCTTGTCTGACCACCCGGTGGATTTAGCTTGGCCTTTTCCAAATGCAATTTTACCCACAAAAGGGTATGATGACTTTCCCAAAAGTTCCGAAGATGGTGGTGGCCTTTTCTCCCTGCCGGACTGGAGTCAAAGCAATAGGCAGGCCACGGATTCTCTTCATAATTTGCGTGTTAAATGGCGGCAAATGATTTTGGATCAAAGGTTGGATCGTCAATTATTGGCGTATGTTGCTCAGGGACCATCAGCGGACCCACCATTTTCTGAGGAGACACTGCAACCATTTATGAATGAGCTTAATCATTTTATTCGAATGCATGGGCTGACTCCGGACTGGTCAATTCGTGAACACCAACCCATGAGACTGGGTATTTTGGCAGCCTTGAGCACGATCATGGGGGACAAGGACACCACATTATTTGGTGAACTACAAGCTGGAGTCAGCACTGGATTTAACAATGATATTCCTTTATCACAATGCTTTCCTCGCAATGATCGTCCAATCGATCCTACAACACTGTTGTCCGCACACATGTGCAACTGGGCCTCCGCTGAAAGCGACTTGGAACTTACTCGATCACTGGTTGAAGAAGAAATCTCGCGTGGATGGGTTTACAAATTTGATGGAGATCTCGCTGATGCACAGGCAGCATTTCCTGTTGGTGTTGCACTCGGCAAACTTGGTGTCGCTACCAGCGATTCCAGACCACCGCGCCTAGTTGTAGACAATAGTATACGCGGCCTCAACTCGAGGTGCCATATACCTGAGCGGTCAACGCTGCCGACCGCAAAGGATGTGCTGCGTAGCTACCCTCTTAGAGGTTGCACCGAGGACTTCATGGCCATGTCTCTTGACATTAAATCAGCACATAAATGTGTCGTTATTCGAGAAAGTGAAAGAGGATTGGTCGGCTTTACGCTGGAAGGGGCCTTGTATTTTTACAAGGTAGCTCCATTCGGAGCATCTTTCTCGGCAGCGTGGTGGAGTCGAGTAGGTGGATATCTACTCCGCCTGATGCACCATACAATATGGATCCCACACTGTGGACTTGTATTCGTTGATGACTACTTGTTCTACCAAATCAAATCGATGATGCCGGTCACTGCGGCATTACTTTGTGTTTTGGTACTATGTTGTCGCATTCCTATTTCTTGGAAAAAACTGGAATTAGCATCAACGATATCATGGATCGGCTGGCGTTTCCATTTTTCTTCAGGCTTTGTGGAACTTCCCATGAATAAACTGGAAAAAATTCGACGTTATTTGCAACAACTATCTCAATCTTCTCGCACCACGAGAAAGGACCTGGAGAAATTCATCGGTATTATGATGTGGGTCACACAGCTTTTCCCATACATGCGCATTTGGCTGCATTATTTTTACAAGGATTTGTATGCCATTCCAGCTACGCATTTCAGCATTGACAGAGACAATTGGACGGCCGTTGCGCCATGCCTCAATGATGATTTGATTTTTCATACTCGTCCATCAAACACTGCAATTCCTGTTCAAGGGACGCTGATTTCTGTACGACATCAACCAGTGGAATCCCTGGATGACCTCTCCAAACTTCGTCTTTCTGATCGACGTATTTGGATGCGCATTCGTGATCCGAACTCCAATAAACGAACTTTATCCTCGGATACCATTCGAATGATATCACTGTATCAATCCTGGTTTTTACACTTGCAACCATTGCGACCCATGCGGCCCAAAAATTTTTGGATAGGAGAAGTCGCAGCTGATGCATGCGCCGCTGGATCTTCTACTCAAATCGGAGGTTTCATTCGAGCACCGAACGGTGAATGTCGCTGGTTTTCTGAAAAATATTCTCATGCGGATTTTATGGACCTCCACATCGATCTGGATCCCGATCTCCAGAAATCCATTACCTGTATGGAAACACTTGCACAACTGGGAATTTTGCATTTGGCCGCAAGGCATTTTCATGCCACCAGGATGCCGATCAAGTTATCATCCTGGAGTGACAATACTGGTGCAGAAGCTTCAACCAATAAACTGTTTTGCACCAGCAAGCCCCTTTGCTATTTTGTCGAAAGAATGTGTATTTTTTCAGCCCTCTCAGGCATAGAGATGGATGTGCACCATGTCCCTGGTCATGCAAATGAGGAAGCAGACGCATTACCGCGTATGAATGTCGAAATCGAATGTCCCACAGGTTTCACATTGTCTGACAGGATCCGTTTGCCTTTGTCAGAACTTTGGATGGATAACCCATCTCCGCGTTTAGTTCCTATCGACACTAAAATTCCCTGGAAGTTACCAACTCCTTGAACCTTATTTCTCTTGCTGGAAATCATTCACTTTCATTAGGGGGTATATTGGCGATTGATTTCCCCTGATAACTTTACTTGGGTGACAAATATCATCAAGGGAAATAGATCCAAACAACAGTTTGGATCTTCCAATTCCAACATGGATCAATTATTCCAGCAAGAGAAAAGAATAATATCAATGTGCGAGTGTCTGCAATTTTAAGTTATAATTATATGCTTTTGTAAATTATATAGAAAGCAAATGTAAGTCTTAGTAGAACTATACATGTACTTGTTTCATGTTTGTTTTACGGGGCTTCATTTTGTTTCGTGGAAACCATTTTGGCTCTAAGACTTACATTTGCGTTTTTTGCTGGGGCATTTATTTTAAAAAACCCACCCACCCACTACCTCAAGCTGTTTGTTTCTACTTTCTGGTTCTTCCACGGGAAACACGTTTCACCACACTGCGTAAATCGGGGGCTTGATCGCTTCCATAATATGGAGGTACTCCTCCTTCTTCAGCCGCTATAGTCACTAAGTGACAACTCACCAAGGATCACCTTTCAACAGGAGTGGGTGACAAATATCATCAAGGGAAATAGATCCAAACAACAGTTTGGATCTTCCAATTCCAACATGGATCAATTATTCCAGCAAGAGAAAAGAATAATATCAATGTGCGAGTGTCTGCAATTTTAAGTTATAATTATATGCTTTTGTAAATTATATAGAAAGCAAATGTAAGTCTTAGTAGAGCTCTTCTAACCAGTGGGCCAGCTGATTAACCGCTGATCCAAGAAAGAAACTTACGATCCATGTGCGCAGGCTTTGCTGCTCATGGACGCTCCAGACTGTCCAGCAGAGAGTGCCACTGGTTCGCACCAGTGCAACTCGCTGCAGTGCAGCCTGGTTCATGGCTCCGGCTGGCTACAACCGCTTTAACTGGCAGAGATTTGAGCATGCCAGGGGCAAAGCAGGAATGTTTCAAAAGCCTTCTGGACTTTGAGAAGAAGACAGAGTAGATCACCAATTTCCAAATCTTAAAACAGGACTCAGCGTGACCCACGTGCAGAGCTTTTGCAAAATCCTCCAGATCAAGCAGCTCAGAGCAAACACAATCTCACACATGTGCGATACCAATGTGAAAATCCTTCCTGGTATAGCGCTAAGAGATCAGTGACGTTGCACAGTTTTGATTTCACCAAGTATCGTCTGTGGACGAACCTATTTTGACTTGGAACGATTGTGAATGGACAGATCGTAGTTTGTAGTTTTGATTTGACCGAATATCATCTGTGGAAGATATACTTTTGAATGTTTTTGGATGCTCCAGGAAGCATAGATCATTTTATGACACTCAACGAGCACAACCGACACTGCGGTTGCACTCGTCTCGTTTTGTAGTTGAGAGTTGTGATGTTTTTGTAGGAAACCGAACATTATTTGAACAGTTTGGAAACATTTCAACAGTTTGAGAACCGAATGAAAGCTTTTGATCCTCAGTGGATCGCTTTTCGGAATTTCGTCAAGACTGGAATCCAGTTTGCAGTTTAGACAAAAACCCCTCCTTGGTTTTTGTCACCTTTAAACAGTATTTGAACTGAAGGGTCAACGATACTCGTTGGCTCAAGCCCGAGCGAGAGAAACAGAGTGTGTGTTGAAGCGTTGCTTGTTGTCTGGAGTGATTTGAGCGAGAGAGCACGGAAAGTTTGACTCACGTTTGTTTATTTGTGGAAAAGCCTTTGGGTAACTTTGATCGCGATAGGTTTTGTTTTGGTTTTCAAGGCACAACTTAGCGGTGCAAAGTTTTACGTGGTAGCGGAGCTTCGTGCTCCTACCACAGATCTGTGTGATCTTGGTTTGTCTGTGGATCCAGGAACCGTGTTTGTGAGTTTATACTTTGCTCAGGTCTTGCGTGAATCTTGTTTGTGTTTCAGGTATGGCCGACGCATCTGCAAGCGGCGGTGCAGGTCAGGTACCAACAGCAACAGCCTGCACAAGGACCTCAACGTTTCAGGATGAACTCGCCGGAGGGCGGACAAGGTTTGCCTGGAGGGGCAACTGCGCCTTATGCCTCTATACCACCCCCACCGCCGAAAGCTGCCAGTGGTTGTGGAAGTATGCCAGGAAGTCCAACTGGACAGCAAGAAGTTTTCTCCACTGCGCAGATGACTCAGACAGCCCAGATAGTGTCTTTGAGTTTGAACCAGGCTATGGGTGAGTTTAACATGAGGTTGAATGGTTTGCAACAACAGGTAGTTCATCAACAGAATGTGTTTGCTCAGGCACAGGTGCAGCAAGCTGCATCACAACGAGCTCAGGTACCAGTTGCGAAGACATCACCTTCTATCTCAAGTGGTTTGTCATCATTTGGAGATCGTCCACCCACCAGTCCACAACCCAATTTTCCAAGGAACACTGTGGAACAGCCACCAGGTTTGCAGCAGTCGCCTCAGAGACTGATTAGTGAAGTTCGTCAGGGGCAGGGTACTGCACAGAACACTCAGGGTGAAGCGTCGTCACAGGATGACAGGGATGTCTTTACTAAGAGTGAGAAGTGGCTTCCTCCATTGCCCAAGTGTGAGCATGGAACTTGGAAGACACGTGAACAGGAGATTTTGGGTTTTGCCGGCTATGTTCAGTCTTTGAGAAGCTGGGTAGCTTTGGCAAGTGATACGTTTGGGTGGGAGCTTGAAAGTGCGCTGAGTTGGCCGCACGAACTGCACATGACGAATCTGAAACCTGCACAGCAACTTCGTAGTGCCAGGTTGCTAGCCATCCTAACTCAGGCGTTTGCAGAGTATCCACGAGCTCATATGATCCTACAGGCCTATTCAGAAGGAATTGGTATGGATGGTTCTTTTCAGGCAGTGCGAGGAACGTCTGGTTTTGAGGCGTTGCGTTTGCTTGCAAAGGAGTTCAGTTTGAGATCAAGAGCGGAAGCTGCATTTTTCAGGTCTGAGTTCATGTCCAAGACGTTTAAGGCACAGAGTGGCCCTACACAGATCAGTGATCTAGTCCGACAGATGGACGTTGGTTTGTCCAAGTATCGGAAGTTGATCGATACCTTGCCTCAGCATTGCGATAAGACTGGCTTGGATTTGCAACAGGTCGACTTGACGTTGATGTTGCTGAGATCCTTGCCCAGTGACGTGAAGAACTACGTCGTTTTGCATGCGTCAGGTGAGGGCTATACTGACTACAGATCAGCAGCCCTGAAGTTCGAACAACAGCAGAGGTTGTTCCAAGAACTGGGTGGAGGATCAGGCCGCAATATGCACGCCTTGGAAGCCGAAGGTGACTGGAGCACCTACTATGGCTACGAAGATGAGCAGGACTACTACGCCGAAGGTGCCGAAGAGGAGTGGGAATGGGATCCAGAGAGTGAGCTGTGGCTCAACACTGCCGCAATCAACAAAAATTCAGGAGTGAAATGTCGAAAGTGTGGCAAGACTGGACACATGCAGAAGGATTGCAGCACGAATATGGGTCGTGTGAAGTGCTTCAAGTGCGGACAGAGCGGGCATATTGGCGCGAATTGCCAAGCCAGCAGTCCGAAGTCTGCAAGTTCTTCTCCGTCTTCGAGCACTGGGAAAGGTTCAGGTGCAGCCAAGGCCAAGCCTGCAGCGAAAGCTGGACGAGGAAAAGGTGGTCGCAAGGGAAAGATGCATGAAGTTTCAGCCGAAGGACCTCAAGAAGAGGAGCAAGAATCTGGAGAAGCGATTATGATGCCGCTCATTTCATCACAGGTTTCAAGTTCAGAGGGAACTTGGTGGTTGTTAGATTCTGGAGCTGCCACGTCGGTGCTGTCGCAGAACTATGAGGGCATGTATCGTTGCCAGGCTCAGGAGGATTCGGCAGGAGCATTGGAAACCTACTATGCAGCGAATGGGACTCCAGTTCACATGAGGGCCAATGTTTTGGTAAGTTTGGCATTTCAGGTTGTGACTGGGGCATCTGGAAAGAAGAAAACTCAATCATTCAAATTGGCCTGTTGTATTGGGGATGTATCACACAACATTATTTCGACAACTCAGTTGGTCAAGAAGGGTTGGAGTGTGATTCAGTCACCTGGAGAGACGTACCTCTACCACGAGGACAGTGGAACGCTCATTAGTGACGTGCTGTTGTGGGGAGGGACTCCGTGGCTGCGAGCATGCAGGGCAGCACAACCGAGCTTGAAGGATGGCAGTCAGCCGATGGAGTTGGTTGAGTCATCAGTGGTCGAGCCAGAGGGTTTGAAAGTTAGCATGGTTGGAGCTGTTGAGCTGTCAAGTCAGGAGAAGTTGCGTCAACACGTTCTTCGAGGCCATTACCCGTTTGATCCACACTGTTTGGAATGCCAGCAGGGACGAGGAGTTTCTCGAGCACCAAGGCGAAGTTTGCGTGAGAGAATCCTTGAAGTTCAGGTGGATTTCTTCTTTTTGGGTTTGGTTGAGAGTAAGTTCAAGATGATTTTGCTGCGTCAGGTGTTTTCAGGTTTGCTTGGTGTCACTGCGGTGAGCGAGAATGTTCAGGTGACAGGCCAGCATTTGCGTCAGATCTTAGCTGAGTTTGGATTGCTTGAGACTTTGGAAGGACCGCCAGTTGATTTCAGGACAGATGCTCAGGACGAAGTTGGAACTGTTCTGAGGAGATCTGGTTTGCCAAGGGAGTATACTGTGAACAAAGCTGGACCTCAGAACCATGATACGGTTGGATCAGTAGAGCGTGGTGTGAGAGAAGTCAAGGAAGCTCTTGCTGTTTTGCGCTTGGAACTGGCCAAGGCCGGATTGGATTTGGTCGACAGCTTGGTTGCCTGGGAGGCCGCTTCCAGGTATGTGACTGCTATGCACAACCTCCACGGCAAGATCCAGAACACAGGAAAGACTGGAAAGGAATTGCTCAGGAACACATCTGAAGGAACTCGAATTTCCGCCATGTTTTGCTCTAGGGTTCTTGCAGAGACCCCAGAAAGTGTTGACAGTATTGGACGGTTTGTCACTGCTGCGTATTTGTATCCTGTCAGGAACTCGTTTGCTCATTTTGTTTGTGCGAAAATTGCTGATGAACTGAAGTTTTTCCAAGCCAAGAGTTTGAAACTTGTTTTTCCGATTGAGTATCCACAAGATCTCATTGAACGTTTTGTTTGTCACTCAGGTTCAGGTGATCATCCATCGCTTGTTGATCAGGCACCCATTGAGATTTTGCCAGAGGAGTTTGCACGACTTCCAGATCAGGTGCAGCCTCCACGACACTGGGTTGATGCTCATGGACGAACTGAAGGATGCAGTTCATGTGCCACTCGACAAGGTCGACATTCCAAGAAGTGCTGTGAGCGCTATTGGAATTGGATCCGTAACCAGAAGAAGGGAGAAGTGCCAGCTTTGCCCGACAAGCCTGAGGAGCAACCACCAAGAATTGAGCCCAATGACCCGGCTGTGGCCGTGCCTTCACGACCATTGCCGCGCATCCCAGGTTTGCCTGCTGGGATGACCCCGACGCGCCGTTGTCCAAGTTGTGAATCAGGTATGAATGCTCCAGGTACCCGGCACTCTGCCGAATGTCGCAAGCGACAAGCTGAGTTTGTGTCAGGTGAAACTGCCAAGCCATCGCTTGGTGATCTGGAGGATCTTCCGGTACAGGAAGGTGGGGTGAGAGATGGTTCTTACTCTCCATCTTTGGCTCCGGACCCGGTCGAGCCTGTGGACGTTGAAATGGCCACCGAGGAACGTTGGTGACATGCCCATGGTTGACGTTTGCATGGCGCAGCCATATCATGTGGGTATGTTGACATCACCAGAACTTGTTCAACGAGATCGGTTTTCAGTGGAGTCAATTCAGTACGATGGCTACTGTGATGAGTTTGTCGTCATGGATTTTTGTGGTCAGAAGATCAAGCTTTGGAAGCCCAGTGGAGCCGTGTCTGATGTCACGCTCAGGGACTTGCCAGCTGAAGGAACCTTTTTGGCCATGCAGAAGGAGATTCGTGGACTCACTGCTGTTGGTGCAGGTCAGGTTCTTGCCGAGAATGTGGCAAGGGAGAGTGGCCAGCGCATCATTGGCACAAGGTGGGTTACCAACGAGAAAGAGGAAGCTCAGGAGGGTGTGCGCGCCAGAATCGTTGCCAAAGACTTTGCAAGTGGTCAGTCTGCCAGAAGTATGGGCATCTCTAGCCCGACGCCCAGTATTGAAGCACTCAGGATGGTTCTTGGAGTTGCTTGTGGGGCGTGGAGTGTTGGAAATCAAGCCATGTTTTTGGCAGGTTTGGACGTTTCTCAGGCGTTTATGAACTCACCATTGGAGCGACCAGAAATTCTCCGGATGCCACTATCCATGTCAACTATGAAGGGAGAACCAATTTTTCTATGGGCTGAGAAAGGCATCAATGGTTTGAGAATTGCCTCTCAGGCATGGATCGTATTCTTTTCATCTATTGTCAAGAGCATTGGAGTAGTTTCAGGTACTGTGGAGCCTTGTTTGTATGTTGGTCGAATGGTTGGCAAAGATCAGGCACCCATCGTCATCATGGCGTACGTCGATGATTTGCTTGTTGCCACCACTTCGGAATCAGCCCTCAAGACACTCATGACTGCACTATCAGCTCATGTCAAGGTTCGAGAGACTGGCCGCGTTGGTTTGAAAGGGGGACACTTGCGTTTCCTTGGTCGAAGTATCTTTCGAAGGCCAGGCTCATCTGCTTTGTACATGCAGGTGGATCCAACGTACTTGGATGAAGCTTTTGCTGAGTTTGATTTGAAGAAGGGAAGCACAACATTTCCGGATTTGCGTCCCATTCTGGAACAGGAAGGAAGCCAACCATTGTCAGCAGAAGGACATGCACGTTTTCGCAGAGTTCTAGGTCGTTTGTCATGGTATTGCCAAACTCGTCAAGACTTGTTGATTTTGGTCAGCATGCTTGGAACTGGTCAGGCACAACCGTTTGAGACCCATGAAAAATGTTTGCGTGCTGTACTCAGGTATCTTATGACTGACATGGATGTCGCATTGCGTTTTCCATCAGAAGAGCTTGCTTTGCCCGATGTGAGAGGTTTGGAAGTGTACACAGATGCTGGGTTTGCACCCATGAAAAGTACTGGACGTCGTTCTGTTTCAGGTACTTGCTTCATCTTTCAACAGTGTTTGATGAAGTGTTTCAGCAGGCACCAGTCAGCTGTGACGCTCTCCTCCTGTGAGGCTGAGCTTGTTGCATTACAGTCAGGTGTTCAGGAAGGAATCGGCTTGCTCAGGACTTTGGGTTTTGTGCTTGGTCGTTTGTATCCATGGGTTGACATTATCCCTCAGGACGCTCAGGTGACTTGGTATGACGAAGCAGAGTCTGATGACGAAGACTCTATGAGAGTTTCATACTTGTTTCCACTGGTCGTCAAGACCGACAGTTTGTCAGGGAAAATGCTTCTCGAAGCATCTGATTTGCAACGAAAGAGCCGACACATTGAGATTAAGGTTTATTGGCTCCGAGAGTTGATGGATCGCAAAGTTTTGCTTTTGTCGCACGTTCCAGGAACTTTGAACCCAGCAGATTGTTTTACCAAGTGCTTGCCAACTCAGAAGTTTTTGTTTTACAGGAACATGCTTGGATTTGTGAAAGTTGATTTCAGTTTGATTTCGAACATCCTTGGTTTTTGCTTGGACGTTTGTGACAACAGTTATTCAAAACCAATTTCATGTTTGTCAAACAGGAACTGCGTTTTGTGCGGAGAACGTTTGATTTCGTTTGTTTTGGAAGAAGAACTGCAAGTTTCAGGAGATCAGAGATCATTTCGTCATGTGAAAGCTGTGTTTGCTCAAGAAACCTTGACAAACCCGGACAGTTTGCCTCTTGCTGTCGCGCTGATGGCAGAGGAGGATACACGGTCTAGTGTCTCAGGGTTCACTCGTGTGGATTGGACGACAGGAGAGCCAAGAGAGGACCCAACTGGGGGAGTTATGCGCCGAGATGCAGTGGTTGAGGAGGTTCAACCCTCATCAGGTGAGCCAGCTGCGACTGTTTCAGGTACACCGGACACCAAGGAAGCAGTTCCAGGTGGCGAAGCAACTTCAGGAGAGAAGCCATCAGGTGAGCCGTCTTCTGGATCTGGAAAGAAACCTCAGGTGAAGAGAATGCCTAAGAGGCCTGCAGCCAAGCTCATGCCGAGGCGTTTGAAGGTCACCAAGGTGAAGTTGGAGCCTGGGGCAACTGCCAAGGTGCCCGGGAAGAACCGCTTCAAGAACAAGGAGACGAAGAGACGCCAGAAGGCGAAGTGGGAAGAGATTAAGAAGACTGCCAGAGAAGAGCGTGCTCAGCCTGCACCAGCCTTTGAGATTCCAGCCCGTGGAGGAGATGTACCAGTTCGAAGTTTTTTCGACCCTGTTTCAGGCAGAAGAGAGACAATGGAAGTCAAGCCAATCAACAGGGAGCAGAAGTTTCGAGCTGTGCAGTCAGGTTTTTCCAGGTATCCTAATGAGACTCGTACTTGCTACCAGTGTGGTGAGAAAGGGCATCTGAGTGCCAACTGCCCGCAGAAGATGAGGAGAGTATCACTCACTGAGGGCGTCATCAAGTACGAGGGGGCAGGGGAGACCCGGCCTCGAGTCAGGCTTCAGGGAAATATGGGGAGCATTCCTCAGGAGACCTCGGAGTTTGACGATGTCCGTCCAGAAGACTCAGCATCTCAGGTGGGCGGACAATACCTGGGAACTATGTCTACGGTAGGAGGAAGCGTCAAGAAGAACTTGCCACCACCACCACCTCCACCTCCAATGGGTGGAAGCCCAAAGATTGCCAGGAGCAGACCAGGTGTTCCGCCGCAGACTTCTACGACATCTGCACCTATGCAGCCACCACCAGCACCAAGACTTCCGGCTAAGTTTTCTCAGGACCCACCTCCAGGAGAAGCGGCTTCCTCGAGCAGAGATGTGAGGAGACCCAAAACTCCACCCAAAACACCGCCAAAGAGACCACCAAGCAAGGCACAGCCAGTGAAAGGTGCGCCACAGAAGACCCAAGGGACAGAGAAGGCAAAAGGGACAGAGAAGTCCAAAGCGACTGAGAAGTCCAAGGCGACAGAGCCAGCAACAGAGATCAGAGGCTCGGTTGGAAGAGTCGTGGAAGAGGCAGCTAAGGCGGCACCTGCGACTGTGGACCTTGTGACGCCGAGCACAGCTGTGGATGTTGGAACCCCAGTTTCAGACAGTGCGGGACATGGGGATGTCCATCTTGCAGCGGCACATGGATCTGGAAGGTTGTCAGCACTTACAGTGCACCAACCGACGCCAGCGAACTCACAGGCGGCGACGCCTACATCTCCAGCAGGAGATTCCCTTGTGGCTGGAGAAGCACCAGGACAAAGTTCAACTCACTGGTCGAATGCTCCGGTGATTTCACCGGTACCATCTACACCACCGCCAGCACCGGTGGGAGGCGAGACAGAGGTTTGTGTGGCATGCCAAGGGAGTGGATTGCTGAACTCGCAGGTGAATCTGCGATTGTTCCGACTTATCGGAACGGGGCAGCTCCGTTTGGCGGGGCCGAAGTCAGTCCAAGCCTCAGTGAAAACTCAGGTAGATCTCGTACTCCAACTCGTTCAGGTGTTTGCAGTGTGACTGAAGATGGAAGTATGACCATGTTTGATTCAGGTGGAAATCTTTTGATTTTGGAACTTGCTTGTGGTGTTGACTCAGTGATTCAAAATGCTTCTAGGGAGTTTGGATGCAGTTACATTGGAATTCATGCCGGTTTGGAGCTTTCTTCAACTCAACGTCAGGCCTATAAGTTCTTGAAGAACTTTGCTGAGGGATCTTCCGGTAGTGCGGATTCACAGAAACTGATTCAGGTACACATTTCTCTTCCCTGTACTGGGGGTAGCCCTTTGTTGGACTTATCCAAGAAAGACAGGAAACCTGCTCAGGACGCATATTTCAGGCTTCTTGATCATTGCAAGAGATATGTTTCATATATCAAGGGCATGAGCAATGTGTGTAGTGCTGTGACTCTGGAGCTTCCGAAATCGAACCGTTTTTGGTCAGACGAGAGATTGAAGAAGTTTCTAACTGACCACGACATGCAAAAGTTTGCGGATTGTGCTGCATGTGCCATGGGTTTGGAAACCAGTCAGGGACAGCCTATTGGTAAAGTCTTTCGCATTGCATGTTCGGATCAAGTACTTGCCACAGGTCTTGGAAAGAGATTTCAGTGTAAATGTACTCAGGACCACGCTCCATTGAATCAGGTCAACTATTCGATGACGGAAAGATACTCATATAAGTTTGCAAGATTCTATTGTCGTGCTATTGCACTTCGTTGGATTGATCAACAGGAAGAAACATCGTGATTTTGTTTGTCGTTGACTGCAGTTTGCATCAGTTTGCATTTCATGTCAGCAGTTTGACTTCAGGAAAGTACAGTTTTCTTTTTCAGCTGAACCGTTCAGTGGAATTTGCGTGTTTGCATGGTTCACAGCGGATTCAGGGACATTCGATTGTCAGGCACAGTTTTCAGTGAAGACTTCACTAAGTGAATTCTCAAAGCTTGTCATCAGGAATCAGGTGATGACATCAGTTTAGTTTCAGGAGCCTATCAACTCCGTTGAGAGAGTGCTCGCATCAGGACGCTCACACTCCAGTTGTTTTGTTCTGTTGTGTGTGTGTGTGTTTTCTTTTTCGTGTAGCCCGGGCCGGCCGCGCCGCGTTCGCCAGCCATGGATGAGCTTCTCATTGTGGTGCTATTTTCTGCATTGACTGGAGTGATGATTGGATCTTTGGGGACAGTTGTTATATTCTGGCTTTGTGGAGCACTGGAACGTAAGACAGTTATTGATAAAGTTAGTCCAGAGTTGAGGGATGCGACAATTCAGGCTGAATATACTCAGGCTACATCGGATGAAACGTCAGACTTCAGACAAATGCACAGAGCTCAGACTTCGTCTTCTTATCATTTGTACATTGGAACTGCGGAGAGATGTTATCATCTTGATCGCCGTTGTCGTTGTTATCCAGATTGGGACAATGTGAAGAGAGGGCTTACAATTTGTGAAATCTGCCGTATTTCATCTTCGACTTTTGAGATTGGGCAATGTATTTTTGTTTCTGAACAAGGACAGAAGTTTCATTTGACCCGATTTTGCCGTACTTTCAAGAGTCTGCCAGTGACTGAATATGCAAGGTGCACTGCATGTTGTACACTGGAACATTCTACACAGGTTTTATTCGGAGATTCAGTACCTCGCCAGCGAAGAACTGCTTCGTCAACTTCTTCTATTGCAGGTATGTCAGAGGACTAGATTTTTTCTGGATTGGAATGGGACGCCATGACTTTCTGGATTGCATTGCATTGCATTGACTGCACTACGTATTGGACGAAGACTCCATACTGACCTCTCATCGAAAGGGGGTGTGAAAATCCTACCTGGTATAGCGCTGAGAGATCAGTGACGTTGCACAGTTTTGATTTCACCAAGTATCGTCTGTGGACGAGCCTATTTTGACTTGGAACGATTGTGAATGGACAGATCGTAGTTTGTAGTTTTGATTTGACCGAATATCATCTGTGGAAGATATACTTTTGAATGTTTTTGGATGCTCTATGAAGCATAGATCATTTTGTGACACTCAACGAGCACAACCGACACTGCGGTTGCACTCGTCTCGTTTTGTAGTTGAGAGTTGTGATGTTTTTGTAGGAAACCGAACATTATTTGAACAGTTTGGAAATATTTCAACATCTTGCAGTTTGAGAACCGAATGAAAGCTTTTGATCCTCAGTGGATCGCTTTTCGGAATTTCGTCAAGACTGGAATCCAGTTTGCAGTTTAGACAAAAACCCCTCCTTGGTTTTTGTCACCTTTAAACAGTATTTGAACTGAAGGGTCAACGATACTCGTTGGCTCAAGCCCGAGCGAGAGAAACAGAGTGTGTGTTGAAGCGTTGCTTGTTGTCTGGAGTGATTTGAGCGAGAGAGCACGGAGAGTTTGACTCACGTTTGTTTATTTGTGGAAAAGCCTTTGGGTAACTTTGATCGCGATAGGTTTTGTTTTGGTTTTCAAGGCACAACTTAGCGGTGCAAAGTTTTACGACCAAGCTTGGTGCCCAGGATGTGTCAGTTTCAGAGCGCATGTAGATGCCCACAGAAACACTGGAGTAGCAAGAAGCGGAAGCACAAGAATAGCTTCGACTCTTGTGTGCCAGAAGATTCAGACCCGAAGAAGATCAGTGCAATCATTAGTCTCATCATGACTGATTCGATGACAGGTTACAGCCATGCAACAGCTGCCAGGAGCAAGAGTCAGTATCAGTTGATGGTGCAGGATTTTGACATTCTGCCAGTTGATGGGACGTAACACTGAATGCCAGGTTTTTTTTGTGGTCGGCGCCCGTTGCCTTTCGGCGGGTCGCACTTGAGACTCCCGAGTGGACCAGCAGGGATTCGAACCACCACCGGCAGTCTGTCAGCGCAGGCAAGACCAACGCCATACCAACTGAGCCATCGGGTCGCCTGTAACACTGAATGCCAGGTTGTCCATGCAAGAGCTTCAACTCCAATGGCCTGCTCTCATTAATTCTTTGGTTGAGAACGTTGTTGGACGTGCAAGGGGATTAGCAGGGAGTTTGATGTTTGCTTTGAGTGAAAAGGTTGGCATCACGTTTTGTAGCAACAGTACATGATGGTCATGGGCTCTTCAGACATGCATGCTGGATTTTGGATTGATTCAGTTCTGAGAGCTTTGAGACCATATGAGCTGGTTTGTGGACGCGAGTACACAGGCGCATTGTGTGAGTTTGGTGAACCAATTGTTGGATACCATAGAACCACTGCCAAGTCATCAGCAAGATGGAAGAGAAGACGATCCGTGGCTCAGTTGGTATGGCGTTGGTCTGCCAGCGCTGACAGGCCGGTGGTTCGAATCCCTGCTGGTCCACTCGGGAGTCTCAAGTGCGACCCGCCGAAAGGCAACGGGCGCCGACCACAAAAAATGATTGTCAGAACTTGGTGCTTACGTGAAGTTTGAGAAGAATCTCAACATGGGAAGAACACCTTGATTTCTACATCAATTTCACTTGCTGGAGTTGGAGAAAGAGTGGTTCCAACCGTGCAGCAGTGGACGCCAGCTTCAACCATCCAGAAGACTAAATTGAGCTATCTGCTTTCTTTGATGAGGAGGCAGAACAAGTGCATCAGAAGTTTCTTGAAGAGCAGAAGGAGGAGGAAGAAACTGTTGAGATGGCACTGCATGGCAAACCAACAGTTGCAAACTTGGAAGTTGAACAGAAGCTGCAGCAGTGAGCCGAAGGCTCCACCAGCAGACCTGCAGGATGTGAAACGGAGGGGGAGCATGAATAAGAGAAAGCGAGTTGAACATGTGAAAAGACAGAGAATTGAAATTGTGGCTGAACATAAAGAGCAATCAGCACGGTGAAGATTTCAGATGATGAGGCTGTCCATACAAGGATGACTACGAAACAGATAGACGACACAATGAGATTGATGTTGGGCTGGAGAGGACGAAGTTGCAACCACGGGCATGTCAGAAGCATTGTGGTGTGATGCAGATGTCAAGCATCATCCCCAGAGCCAGATAGCTGGGTGGATCGTTTGGCTGATGAAGTGGAACTCCAACGTCTTTGTTCAATGGGAATTCTAGCGCGTGCAGGTGAAGAGGCCCAGAAGGTGACAGACAAGCTCACCACCAAGCTTGTATATGATTGGAGACTCAAAACTTTTGTGGATGAGAATGGAGTGGAACGAAAACGCTCATCTTCCACTCATATCCTCAATCTACTTCGTCTGATGTACTTGCATAAGTGTGGTGAACGAGATGCAGAAATCAAAGCTGACAGCTTGGAAGTGACACTTGCGTGTTTGGATGTGAAAGATGCGTTCCTTATGGTTCCTCAAGACAAACCAGTGAAAATCAAAGTTGGAAAGGAGGAGTTCCTGGTTGAACGTAATTTGCCAGGGCAACGTATGGGAGCCAAGAAGTGGTACTTGTTTTTGAAAAAACTTCATGGAGAAGGAATTGCAGTGTCAGTTTTGCGTTGAACAGCTATGCTTAGCAAAGGGTCCACATGGAGTTTTCATGTTGCACGTTGATGATATTCTCTTTTGCGGACATGCAGCTTGGTGGAAAGAAGTTGTGGTGCCCGAGTTTCAGAAACGCTTCACAATCAGCTATGACGAGCTTGGTGCTGAGGGATCTTCAATTTCTTTTTTGAAGCGCAGGATTCTAAAAACAGAGAAGGGTCTTGCGCTGATTCCTGGAACGAATGCTGAGAAAGTAGTGAGGTCCTACGAGGAGCACTTTGGAAAGATCCGAGCTCAGATGGTGCCTTGTGATCAGTCAATGCAGACAGAAGACCTAACAGATGCGTTGTCACCCAAAGACTCATTTGCTTACAGGTCAGTTGTTGGTGTTTGCTTGTACTTGGCAAGGGACAAGCCAGACTTACTGTTCCCAGTCAAGGAGCTCAGTGGGAACATGAGCAAACCGACCCATGGAGCCTTGCAGAAACTGATTGGGTATTTGAAAAGCACGGCAGACTACTGTGTTGTTTTTGAAACACCTACTCCTGGTCAAGGCAAATGGAGGTCAACAGACAAATTTTGGGCGCTTGAGAGTTTTACAGATGCCGACTGGTCTTCAAATCAAAGGCATCGTCGTTCAACAAGTTGCGGAGTTCATTTGGTTTGCGGTGCATTTGCATATGGTTCCTCGAGAACCCACAAGGTTGTTTCCCTTAGCTCTTGCGAGAGTGAACTTCACGCTATGTTGAGCACCTTATGTGACGGCATATTCCAACGCCGTTGTTTGGAGTTCCTGACAGGTGCAACCATCGAGCACTACCTGTTTACTGACAGCAGCTCAGCCAAGCAGCTTTCAACCTGCCAAGGAGTTGGAAAGGTGAAACATGTGGCAGGAAAGTTGTTGTGGATACAAGATGCAGTGCTGCGCAAACAGGTGATGCTGATTCAAGTTCCGATCTTGTGGAATTTGAGTGATTTAGGGACAAAGCCCTTAGGAGCAAAACATTTGAGGCTGCTTCTACATGAACTTGGTGTCTCCACGCATGAAGGTGAATACGTTGTGGGCCAGGCAGAGTACGAGCAGCATTCTTCAAGGCATGGAGGTGGAAAGGAGATGGCAGTGTTAGCAATGAACATTGCACGTGTTTTGGTTGTGATGGGCCTTGGGCCAATGCCTGGAACCGGAATGACAGTGGACGATGATGAAACGCAGTGCAGTTTGACAAAGACCAATGGACAGCTTACAACTGATCATGATCGACTTGCGTTTTGGATGTTTCTGGTTTTCATGCTGGTCGTGATTGGGTGGTCAGCATTCCTCTGGCGTTTGTTCTGGCTGAGACACATTTGGGAAGGCCACGAAAATCTGTGTCTACAGGTGGCAGAGTTGGATGCCTATGCTGGGGGAATCAGAACAGATTGCGACAGGTTGGAAATTGAAACAGAACCTATGATGCAGAACATGATCGAGTTGGAGCAGCAACAGGAAATGGTTTCAGATGGCATTGATGCCATCCATTACGCTTTGGTGGAAATGGGAGGCTACGTGCGTATGTCTGAACTGAGTGCCAATCAACGGAGGCACATGTATACACAAGAGAGAGGAAACATGGTCACTGCAAATGTCATGGGTCAGCAAAGATACCTTTCAGCCATTCGACAACAGAATCATGGATTCTCAGTTGGACAGGACACAGATGTCAGAATGGATGAAGGTGAGCAAGAAGGAGAGTCTGAGAATGATTCTGCAGCAGATGACCCTACAGTGACAGTTGGAAGTGAAGGACCTTGGACTCCTCTCATCAACATTCTACGAGATGAAATCAACAATGCCTTGCGAATGGACAATTTCAGGGACGCCAGTGGATTGCAGAGGATGGTTTTGATTGTCCTTGACTACTTGAATGCTGGCAACCTTCGAGTCGATGTGATGCGAAATTCAGTCTTGGAACAGATTTCAAACAGACTGGCATCAATGGTGCCACGGCACAGGATGCTTCATCCAGCAACGGCAGAGCGCTACAGTGGCTATGCTGTGATTGTGAGGCAGTTGATGGTGATGGGAAATGAAACTTGAACTTGCGTACGAGGATGAAAGAAAATGTGAAAAGAAGGAGAAAATGGGGAATACAGGAACCTCCCCGAGACCATAATGCCTGTTAATTCAATGAGTGCAACCAGTTTCACGTAGTGAAAATTGGTTGAAGTGCGATCTAAAGCTGCGCATGTCAAAGGCGGAGTGCAATTGTTTTAGCAGTGCGCTCATGTCTACATTCATCCATGAAAATCATAGGATGACACGCACAAATCAACAGTTTAACAGAGCTTCAGTTCACGTCACACGTCACGTGAAAATTCATCTACTTTGAGGCCCTGAGGTTCAAAACAAGAGCGGCAGTGATAGGTTTGGCATTGAACCGTTGCAGTTTGTTAACAAACGCCTGTGGGGTCAGCCGCAGGCATCTATAAATAAACTTCATCGCTACTGCAAAGCAAAGGCACTGCCGCACCTTTCGCCGCTCTAGCCCTCCAAAGTTAAAAGCTTCGGCGTGTGGGAAATGTAGCTTGCAATGCTTTTCTGGAGATAAAACTTAAACTTTTACAGGCCTGGGGTTTGGCTGGGCAAGGATTTGTTTTTTTGTCCTTTCGCCACATTTCAGACATTTCGCGGTTTGTTTTGGTTGCAACTTTGAACAGCGTAGTTCGGGAAAAAAAATCGTCAGGAATTTTTCAACGGCGCCAAAGCCAACACGTTGTGTGATGAAATCCATCAATTTGCACAAACCGCAGTTTTAACTGCAAATATATTTGGTTTGCGGTTTGCTGACATGTAGGGGCTGCATGGGGCTGCCACTAGACAATGGAGTGGCGCGGATGCATTTGCCTGTTTTATCGCTGATGCGTTTTGCATACTCCTGAGAACAATTTTAACCCAAAAAACAAAATGGATTGATTCGGCGGAACTTTCCAAAATTGAAGATGGGGCATTGCATGAAAGGCAAATTGAATCAATGCGGAAAGGATCACTTATAAACCAATCCTAAAGTTCATTAAAAATTGTTTTCTACATTTTGCATCGTTGCAAAACATGTTTTTTTTGGTGTTGGCCACGTTGAGGCCAGTTCGCATTGCTTTGCAACCATGGTTTCCGACCGGTCTTTACGCATGCTGACGCGACGCCGACTGTTGGATGGCATGGTGAGGTGCCTCTTTGTGGCACTTTCGTTTGCAACGACCACATAGGAAATGTTGTTTCCATTTGACATATTGATTTTCAATGGCCATGATCGTCACTGTCTTGATACTTGATTCCGCCATGACACAGAATCCTAAAACCGTGTTTGATGTCCGGCGAGGCATGTGCTGTGCGGTTCTGGCACTGGAACTTCCATGGGCGAGCGAGGCTGATCCATTATAGAAATCTTGAAGTGAGCACGAAACAAAGATGGTTAAATATGAATTACTACTTATACATGATTTTTTCCCATTCACATTTCCATTGCGGGGATTTTACAGCCAACCATGTTTGATCAGAGGGCCAACAAAAAATGGTGGTTTCATCGGTATCCACGGTGCAAGGTTCACGTGAGAGCGTCAGCAAGGCACGGAGTTTGATCCAATGATGCAAATGAGGGTGCAGAAATACAAGTGCCAATGGACCAATATTTTTTTCCGTAATCAATCTGAAACCTTCATGTTGCCAAGTGAACATTTTGATTTCGGTTGACCCATACCCACATGGACATATGCAAAAAATGATTTTCCACCGTATGTTAACTTGCAAGAAACTGGGATATCAACTCAAATTGCAAAATGGTACCGTCATAGCAACCTGCAACATTGTCTCGGAAACTTGCAAACATGGTAGTTTGACAATTGTTTAGCCTTCAAACCTACAAATGGAGTCCAGTACTGTAGTTTCCTCTTAACCCTTTTCTAGCATGTGAAATCCATGAACCAACAGGTGCTTTGCCCAGTGCTTAATCTTTCAACTGTTTGATTGATTGGTTCCTAAGCGAAATATTGAAGGAATCATTTGATGCGTTTTTTTCAACTTGAGGTCAATTCATGGAAAAATTATGGAAAAATAGAAAAAACACCAGAATTATTGCCACTTCCGTCTTTCCCCTTTGAATTTTGAGGCATTTTCGGTGGTGGACTTGATCTCATCCCTTCTTTTGCACCTTTGGTCCTCAAGTTTCGACTCAAACTCCACAGGACAGCCGGCGGCGATCCTATCTTGCGAGGAGCCACAGATGGAACAAGTGTATATAGATGGTGTAACCTGCCCTTTTTTGTCGCAAATGAAAACTCTCGGAGTAGCATTCTTTTCAAAAAGCCAAAATATAACTCCACCAGAAGATACGGAAAGATGGTTGACATGGCATAAAGGCTGTTAAAACAAACATCTGGGAGGCTGGGAGGTGGTTTGAACTTGATACATTTTACTTTTTGCAGTCAGCAGACAGAAAGGTAGAAAAGTAAAGCACAATGGAAATTTCATTAGTAAACACACTCATAAACTGTCCCCAAATGGAGTTTTTGGTTTGTTTAACCACAGGCAGGGCTGGACATGTCTGTGCAGCTTGAGGTGCTCATCACGGACAAGTGGACTCTTCAGTTGTTGGAGCGTGTGGGGAGACCCTTTTTCATTTCAGCCATGGAGATGATGACACCGGAAAGGATTTCCCCCAATGGATTGATCATCCCCAAGTTCAGCAGCCACCGCTCAGTGAAATCGCAAACAAATTGGTCGGTGAATAGCCTGAGATGTTGACCTACACCCAGGCAGTATATTGTATATATATATATGTATAGTATATACGATATAGTATATAATGTATAATATATAATATGGGTTCTCTCATGTGAAGCATGATAGATCTTTATGAGACTGGGGAATCAGTAAAAACGAACATTGGTGAGTGTGCGGTGAATTGTTACATGTACATTTCCATGTCCATGCATCGAATCTTTTCAATGTTCATGCATTCAGATTGTTTTCTACCGTTTATTTCTGGCTTATAGTCACAAGTGTGACTAGCAGCAAGTGCTGCATTGTTGGAAAATGTCATGTTCATCAAAGTCAAGTCAACATGTCCAATCACGAACATCAGACATGTTGCAATGAACATAAACCATATCAATTTTCCAACTTAACATTACTTCAGAATGTTTTTCGTGTACTCTCTCCCTTCCGTGTACTGCCTCGGGCGTGGTGCCATGACCCCTGACTGGCACGAAGGTCACCAAGAAGGATTCTTTGACAATTTGCCGCCGCTTTCCAAGCGGGTGCCGATCTGGCACCAAGGCGATCGCGAGAATCAGACGATCGGGGCCATCAGTCCGTGGCTGGGCATCGACAATGTGGAGTGCGAGGTGTCGGCCTTCACCTACTTGGTGAAAACGTCGCACACCGCGAACTGCCTCCCATCGCTGAGCTCTTTGCTGTCGTTGTGGGCCCCGTGGGACGATGACCTTTCGGAACTGGTCCAGTTCCACCTGATTGTGTTCCAATGGGATGCCTACAAGGACATTCTGAACACGATCCAGGACGACGCGGTGAACATGACTGACGACGGCAACATCCCCGCGGAAAATCGTCACCAGACGTTCGTGACCATTCACTATCTCGAGGCCTCAGACTTGATCGACACCATCGGAGGGCTCAACAGAAGCCTCATGGCACTCAGAGCAGATCATGAGGAGCTCCTCGAAAGGTTTGAAACCTATCGAGAGTACACGGGGCGCATCATGGAGTACATCGCCAGCAGAGACCCTGCAATGGCCGGACCCTTCGGCCTCCTTCTTCGACCTGAAGACCTTGCGCCAGAGCGCACACAGCAAGGGCCAGTTGACCGATAGGTGTGGTGCCGCTTCTCGATGTCAGCTGACATTCAAGCAACTTTGGAGGTTCGACTTTGACCTGACGGTAGGCCATTTACGGGTCACCATGTGCTGCTTTTGGCTTCGGCTGCAGCGAAGGCTTCTTCAAGACTTTTTGCAATAGATGCAAGGCATCTAAATTTCGATGGTCGCCAGCCACAGGCGTAAATCCAAACAAACTTCAGCTCTTTGAAAATGGGCTGATTCCTCCGGGGGTTTGTCCGCATCATTCCATATAGACACGATCCACACATGGCATAATATGCATTATAGATGTACACTTTGCTGTGTAAAGGTAAGGGATATTTCTCAAGTCAGATCACATGCACAGACGTGAGGACCAAGGACAACTGAAGTGTGCGTGTGGATCATTTGTTCATCACGCCTATGTGTATGAAAGGCTCAAGTGAGCAGTTTTGAAAAATTTGTTGGGGGGGGTCTTTTCGGCTTCCCTCTTTCGTGCCATCCTCAGATGGGGTGTCGAGTGACACGAACTTTGTGAGTTTAACTGTCAAGTGACAGTTTTTACACATAAAGTGATTGGCACAGAACATGTAAACGTTGCCAAGTGGCATTGGGTTAGATCATGCGTTTGCTTGATCGATGCTCTAGGTTGGGCGTCGGACGCAGCGCCTGAGCGCCCCACTCAGACACTTTTCGGTGTTTGAACGTGTATGAGAAATGTGGTTTGACAAGTGTCGCCCTTGGAGTGAGTGTCGTATGACACTCTTAGGTGAGATCCGCGCCCCAGTCTCAGAGATTGCATCAATGCAATTTTTCCTCATTGATTCAGATTCATTGAAGTCAGTAAAACCTCTCTTTGATAACCAGTTCTGTTCAAGGCCTGGCGTCGAGTGACCCTTGCCGGTTGATATTGTTTGTGTACGAACCCAGATGTGTTTGTCTACGATCTGAGTCAGCCGCTTGATCTTACTTCCTTATTTGCGGAATCAACGAGTGTTCAATTTGAATTTGCCAGGCTGCGAGTCGAGTGACCGCGTCTGGAGGGTCGAGTGACCGTGGAGACTTGGTGGTTTGACCCTCATTTGAGTGGAACCATTCCTCCAGCATTTACTTCAATGTTTTGTGCAGTTGTGGAAGCAGCTAAATTTTATTTTATGCGTTGTGGCACAAAGTTTTTCGGAATTGAATGGTCACATCTTGACGTCAGGTTCTTGCACACGAAACCTACTTCCTGGCCTGAGCTTGACTGACCGCATGGAGTGATGCGGCGAGGTTCCAAGAGGACCCATGACGGTGACGTTGCATCCGATTCAGCATCCGTTAACTCTTGCACCATCCGTAAACCTCTGCCTGATGATTTGGATGCCGAAACCGTAGGTTTTAATGAAGATGCTTTGTTTCCTGACGGTCAAGAAAGTCCGCACTGGGATGGTTATGATGACACCCTCATCGCCGAACCAGATTTTCCGAGGGACCATGCATCCGTGCTTGACGACGCCAGTAGGAACAACCTCAAGTCCATGATTGATGATTCATGCTTGGCTGTCAAGCCCACGTTCAAGTTCAAAATGCCTTGGGAGAGAAAGGGGCTGTCAATGATCTTCAACAGAGATCCAGCCACGCTGATCCCCACTCCGGTAATGAGCCCCATAGATTTTGATAGCTTTGGAAGGCAGTCGACATCTTCTTCTCATCCTTCGACAGGTAAAACCGTCCGAGGAGCCTTCAGCGATGTCATTGATTTCAGAAACACTGATATCTCAGAGAAGGATGTTGAAGACTCAGCCATGAACAAAGCTTTGGAGAAGTGGTACAAAATCTTCGCTACCGGACGAGAAGCCTGGCCCAGGGGTTTCGATTTAAGTGCAGCCGTCCGAAACCACCGACTGGATGACATGAGATTAGTTTTCGGCAGCCGAAGTCACGGCACACTCCTCAGACGAGGGTCAAGCATTCTTCAGTATGTTGAGTGGTACAAATCTCGTTATTTCAGCTTGTGTCCGTTTCCGTTGACTGCAGAACTAGTCGAAGAATATGTGCAGTCTCTGAATGCATCAGGGAAACCAGCCTCGAATCTCAGGGGGTTTGTGGAAGCAGTCCACTTTTGCCAACATGTGATAGGTATGGACGTTAGCCTTGATGCAGGGACACTAATCTCAGCAAAGGTTCACAGGATCATAGAATCTAGTGATTGCCTTAGGAAAGAGAAAGTTCAAGCCAGAGTGCTCACTGTCAAGGAAGTCGAGCATCTTGAGATATTCCTTTCCGACGAACGTATGGACATCACAGACAGAACGGCCTGTGGCGCCATGCTCTTTTGTTTGTACAGTCGAAGTAGTAGATGGTCGGACATCCGTAGAGTCTACAATTTTGTCACAGACATTGCTGAGAGGGAAGGCAAGATCTCGGGATACGTAGAGTGCAGAACCAGATCTCACAAAACTGCTAGACTGGTCGCTAAAGGGGGGCTTTCTATGCCATTGGTCGCTCCGGTGTGGGGCGTGACATCCCCGCCATGGGGACTTGCATTTGTCAAGGTTTTGCAACTTGCAGGTAGGGCAGCAGATTGCTTGGACCATGAGCCCTTGCTCGCGGCTCCAACCCTTGATGGCAAATGGTCCTCCAGGGCGGTGACCACAAAGGAAGGAGGCAAATGGCTCAGAAACTTGTTAAGCAGTGTCGAAGGTGGATCACCATTCACCTCGATTCACACCTTGAAAGCAACTCCATTATCTTGGTGCGCCAAGTGGGGGCTAGACCCTGACACACGCTCGATCCTTGGACACCATACGACTGGGAAAAGTTCTGCTGAGTGCTATGGTCGTGATAACTTAGCAAAGCCCCTGCGTGAATTGGAACTTGTCCTCCAACAGATCCGGACAAGGGCTTTTTCACCAGACTCGACCAGATCTGGCATGATAGGCTCGGAGACCGTAGCCGATCCCAAAGCATCCTTCAGCTGCGCACTGGAGACGAATCAGTCACCCGACCAGACAGCGGTTGGTGTCAGCTCAGATTCCGAATCCTCGTCCTCTTCCAGCCCTTCCGACGGTGAAGACTCTGCATCCGAGGCAGGTGACAATCCCGACCCCGTGATTGCACCACGACAGCGGGCTCCTGATGTCCTCATGTATAGAAACATTAAAAGCCGGGTAGTCCATGTGGTCGCAGTAGGAGGTGCCGAGTCATTCAGCTGTGGAGTCAGGATTTCTGACGATTTTGAGCAAGTTGATTCGTCCCCCTTCTTGGAGATCAGGAAGTGTAAGAGGTGTGAGGCGGCTAAGCCCATCAAAACGGTCGGGCAGATGGCCTCAAGTTTGGAGAAGCTGCGCAAGGGAACGTAAAAAGGTGTCGAGCCTCAGTTGTCTGGGAGGAACCTTGGCAAGTGCCGGACTCATTTCCCAGAGCCAAAGTCTTCAAAACGTGTTGGGGCAAGTGCCGACTTGTGATGTTATGTTCACACGTCTGACACGTCATAAACAGCGAGTGCTGTGAGCTTGTGTCATGTGACCATGCATGCGCGTGGCTCAAGAAAAACAAAAAAAGAGTTTTTGATGAAACAAGTCTCCAACACATGCAATATCATCAGACAGAACCTGATCTAAGTCAGAGTTTTTCCAGGATTGAAACACTTTCAGTATGTTTTATGAACATCTGTTCGTTTTTCCTTCACCTTCCTCGATGGGATGGGCACGCTTCTTGAGTCGAAGGAAGCCTTACGCTCAAGAGGACTGGAAGTCAGCTTGACTTTGGACGAAGTGAATGCCCTCATCACAAACAGAGTGGATTCATTGGCACGCCTAGCCTTCGCAGCCTGCCCACCAGGCGAGGCACCGACCAATGACCAAATCGACGGGCTATTCAACGGCCTCATTACACCGAACCCAGGCACATATGCCTCAATGAAGCGACTCATCTTTGAGGCACAGACTTTGCTGTCAGCAGAACTTCAGAACAAAGTCCACAAGACGGACGAGCAATCGAAATCGAAACTTGCACCAGCCGAAAGAGATAATAGACTTAAGGAGCAGAAGACAAGGCTCGAAGGACTTAGGTTCAAAGGAGAAGAAGAGTGTTCTTACCAAAGTTACGACTTGGTACTGAATATGCTGGAAAAAGACTCCTTAGTTTATTTATCTCCAGAGAAGTTTGCAACGAGGCGCAATGAACTGGCGCTCAAAAAGACAGGCAAGGAGATCTCGATTGACCAAAGTTCGCTCGTCATCAAAGACAAAGCCCAAGAGTTGACCTGCTCAACGGCAACCGAGCTTGAGACAACCAACGCAATGAGGCGACGAGCCCTTGCATTCGATCTCGTGAAAGCCTGCAGTTACCACACCATGAATACGTATCATGCGGAGCTGTTTGATCATTTGCACCTTTCGCCTCCACCAGGATATGCACAGGTGACATTGACTCAGATCCTTCGTGCTGACAGAGCAGCATGGCTTTACATTGCTGAAAGAATCTCCACCCTGAAAAGAGATGAACATGGAGTTCTTCCGCTTGAGACCGAGATCCGACAGGTGCTGTCACAACCCAATGTTAGCTTCCATCTGCTCCCGCTGCCCTTGAAATCCGCAGAGAAGCCGGCACAGCCCAAGGCAGCACCTGCTCCAAAGCGCACTCGATCGCGCACACCACCGAAACCATCAGCTCCATCATCGCAGAAAGGCAAGGGCAAAGGAAAAGGTGGTAAAAACAAGAGAGGTAGAGGGCCGAACATCCCTCGCGGATTAATAGGCAAATGCCTTCAAACAAAGGCTGGCGAGAGAATATGTTGGGCATTCAATTTATCCCAAGGCTGCCAAGAAGCGAAAGCAGGATCCAAATGCTCCAGAGGAATCCATATATGTGCTGAGCCCGGCTGTGAGCAAGATCACAGCTTGCAGAACCATCGATGACAAACACCGGTGGCTGATTCGGTTTTGCCCGGAAACAGCATTCGAAGCAATGCACCAACTCCTTCTCAGAATCAGTCACTTCAGGAAAGTTTTTGCATAGAAGTTTTCGCTGGATCAGGCAAGCTAACAGCTGCCCTTCGGTCCTTAGGCCTTCGAGACAGTTTTGGCGTTGATGTCAAATTACCAGAACACCTTCGAAGCCCTATAATTAAATACGATCTCTTGAAAGAGGATCACGTGAGGCTTGTACAGGATCTTATTGCTTCACCTGTTTTTGCGTTTACGTGCATTTTGCACCACCATGCGGCACTAGCTCAAGGGCGCGCCTCATCCAAAGAAAGGGCCGATGGAACCCACCAATCCTTCGCACGGAGGAGTTTCCAGACGGACTGCCCGGCCTCAGTGGAACCCTCGCCGCCAGAGTACACTCTGCAAATGAACTATATCAAGTCACTTGTGACCTTGCCGAGTTTTGCCTGCAAAAACAAAAATACTTTTCGATTGAGAGTCCAGGCAGATCTTTTATGTGGCGCACCAAGCCTTTCCTCAAGTTTTGCCGAAAATTTTCCCTTCAAGAAGTATTCTTCCATCACTGCAGGTACGGGAGCGCACGACGGAAATTGACCAAATTCCTTCACAACGTGCCATCCTTTCAACAGCTTGAGTCATTTTGCGATAACCAGCATCAACATGAACCATGGGGACAAGACCCTGCCGGCCATTGGCGCACCTCAGAGGAGACAACGTACCCTTGGCAATTATGCAGAGCCATAGCCACCAAGCTCGCACTTCAACTGGAACAGGACGGGTACTGCTGCTCACCCCCAGTCTTTGCCCTCCAAGAGGCTTCTTTGAATACCATGCGAGCAACAACTGACATACAACCCCGCCGCGGGTTACCGCCTATGGTCTCTGAATTTTGCCAGATCATGTCACACCCACATGATGCTCCGCTGCCGCCAAACTCACGTCGGCTTAGCACTCTTTCCCGGGGGACAGTCGCGAGTGAAAAACCCGAAGAAACATCAAGCAGAAGCGTTGGATCGCCCAAAGACCAACATCAGACAGTCACCATAGGGATACATCACAGTCCAGAAGAGTTTGTGCAGAAAGCGTTGGAGATTGGTCACCCCACCAGAATGCACTCCTTTTTCCCGGATGAAATGGAGGAAGTCGTCAGTCATTATATGAACAATTCGGTTGCCGCGATCGCCCAGGCGCGAACCGAAGAGATCAGAAGGTGGTTGCAGCTGAAACTTTCCCTCTCCAACGAGGAAATTTCTCTGAAGACATCGATGTCCGAAAGGCGAAAGGAAGTCTTGAAGAACAAGAGCCTGTGCTTGTTCCAACACCTTCTAGAAGATGCCTTGCATGGGGATAGTGACCTGGTTGAACAACTGGCTCATGGGTTTGACTTGACTGGGGGACTTCCTGAGTCCAGAGTCTTCGCGAGGAAAGTCAGACCTGCCGTAATCTCATGCAATGACCTCCGGAGAATCGCCGATCTCAGCCGAGAAGGCATGATCCAGACCGTGAAAAGCTCTGGAGACCCGGAGCTCGATGAGCAACTTTACTCGGCGACCCTGAAGGAAGTCAATAAAGGTTTCTTGGTTGGACCCATAGACCCTAAGACATTACCCTCAGGTTCCACTCTAACCAGACGCTTCGGCGTTAAGCAGAAAAGTAAAACAAGGCCCATAGACGACTATAAAGCCTCCTTTGTTAACAGCAGTGTATCCCAAACTGAAACCGCCACGGTTCACACCATAGACCACATAGCCTCTCTGTTGGCTTGTTTACTTAGGAAGTCTGAAAGCTATCAGTGCGACCTTCAACTGTCAGCCAAGACGTGGGACTTAGCCGATGCTTATAAACAGATTCCCCTCAGCGATCAAGCTTTCGAAAGAGATGCGTATCTGGCCGTGTTCTGCCCGAACACAAACCGTGCTGAGATTTTCCAACAAAAAGTGCTTCCCTTTGGATCAGTTGCCTCTGTCACCGCCTTTCTCAGAGTAGCACATGGGATTTGGAAGGTCGGAACAAAGCTCCTGAAGCTCTTGTGGACGTCGTATTTTGACGACTTTTTCTCAGTAACCGATGTGGCATCAGCAAAACATACTGATTTTGTCATCTCGTCAATGTTTTGTCTTCTTGGCTGGAAACTTTCAACTGACAAGCTCATTGACTATCACACCGTGTGCAAAGTGCTTGGTGTTGAATTTGACTTGAAGATGGCAGGAGCAGGCCTGGCTGTAGTAAGCAACACGGAAGATCGTGTGCGAGAGCTGTGTGAACAGCTGAATGACGTACTTCGAGCACAACGCCTGAACAGAACGGACGGAGAGAAGTTGAGAGGGCGATTGCAATTCGCTAATGGGCAACTGTTTGGCAGGACAGCAAGAAATAGCCTTCGCATCCTGTCGAGGCACATAGCCAGCGGGAGGCAGACGTTGGGTGAAGAGACCGCTTCCGCACTGTCATGCCTACATGACCAACTTCTCCAGAACTCCCCTAGGAAAATCCCTGGGTCCATGTCAGATTACGTGCATGTGTATGTTGATGCTTCTTTTGACTTAGACGGTTACTCGGGGATAGGGGGTGTCATATATTCTAGTAGCGGCACAGTGCTCGATTTCTTCAGCGAACAAATTACTAAATCTTTCCTTCTTGCTGCAATGGGGTCCGATCAGCAGACCATGATCCAAGAGCTTGAGATGATGGCATTATTGGTCGCTGTTGACCTTTGGTTCCCTTCATACTCTGGACGCAAAGTAGTAGCCTTCACGGATAGCGAGTCTGTCCGAGGTAGCTTCTTAAAAAGTTGGTCTTTGAACGACCCCTGCAACAAGTTACTCAGATGCATCTTTGTTCTTGAGGAAAAGCACTCCTGTCAGGTGTGGTTGGAACGCGTTCCAAGTCAGTCAAATCCGGCTGATATGCTGTCCAGGAGCCAGGTGGCCCAATTCTCAGGACTGCATAGAACCCGAATAGATACTGGCAGAGTTTGGAATCACGCGGCCCAATCATAGGGTGAGGACGCGCCGAAGTTGGCGTGATACAGATCCAAACCCCACTGAAAAACGGAGTGTTGCTGCAGCTGCAGGGTTTTTCGTTCTGAATGCACACATGTCGTTGAAAGATCTTCACCGCGACTGATTCAACACAAAGCATAAGGGTTCTCTCATGTGAAGCATGATAGATCTTTATGAGACTGGGGAATCAGTAAAAACGAACATTGGTGAGTGTGCGGTGAATTGTTACATGTACATTTCCATGTCCATGCATCGTTTCAATGTTCATGCATTCAGATTGTTTTCTACCGTTTATTTCTGGCTTATAGTCACAAGTGTGACTAGCAGCAAGTGCTGCATTGTTGGAA
>CAMXCT020004074.1:0-46897 GCA_947184155.2 Cladocopium goreaui | reverse complement strand
ATCGACCCAAGAGGATGTGGATATGGCAGCAGCCCCAGGACCAGGTCAGACCGCAAGTAGTTGCCATTCTGTCCCTGCATCCGGGACGGTGCTTTCCGGAGGGTAAGAGACCTAGAGCAGTGGATGGACATGACATGCATCAGTGACAGTAGGCAGGCCTCAGCCTTGCATGCAGATGGGAGAGACTGAACTAGAAGGGGTATAGTCATGAGTCCTAGTCGCAGCCACTTCATTGTTGCACATTTTTCACAGGTGAGGCCCGCCCTTTTCGTCTTCGAGCACGAGCAGTGTTGGTAACCTACAATTCCTTGCAGCTGCAGCTGGCGGATTTCGATGAGTTCCTTACTTGGCTTGCAACGTGGGAGTGGGTCGGCAAATGGAGTGCCACGATGGAATCAATTTTGCGTTCGGAGGATGCTGGCCGTCTACATATTCATTGCTTCCTGGAATTCGCCCGCCCCGTCGACTGGCAATCATGCACGGCGCTCCGTTTCAAGGGCATTCAGCCCAATCTTTCCCCATGTCGGGCGCGGGGCGCACGCTGGCGAGATGCGGCAGACCAAGGACATTTTTACGTTTGGGCTGCAAAGGTGCATCTCCGTTGGGTTACCTTGTAACGACATTCTATCTCATGTTGAAAGTTGCAGGTCATGTAGGCCACCTTTGTCACTAATCCGATCGTGTGGCAGCAGCATGACGTAGCTTCTAGTTGATCATCAGTAGACCTGGCAGCTTTGCAGCAGATCGTGTTTGCAGTCAAACATTTTGTAGGCCACCTTGGTCTGGGAACCCACGAGCCTGATTTGGATGAACTGAACTCATTGGACCGCTATCTACGTGGTGGGTCTTGCATAGGCAATCCTTCTTCTTTGTACGCCTTGATTCAAGATTTATCCCACATCGATATATCGAAATATATCTCTGCATATAAACATATATATATGTGGTGATCCATCTGAAGGCCCTGATAACGAGTTTCAATTGGAAACACAGTTCATTTGTGCTGGGACCCCGCGCGAAAGTTTGTTTGCGAAACAGAAACTGTTTGCTTCGCGAAAGTGTCGCGAACGGTGGCTAGAATGCATCATCCTCATTGTCTACAGTACCGCTTGTTAAGGGCTACCACCGCCTCCCTGCTGTCGGGGGTCCGGCAGGAGACTGGGACCGCACATTGGCTTTTCCCTTCATAGGTAGCAGCCAGCTTCCGAAGGTCACGCTTCGCCAGAGCCCAATACCATGGTGGCCAAGCACATCCTTGCACCTGCCGCTGGTCCTGCCTAACGTTGCTTTCTGAAGTCTCAAGAAACAACCGCGAAATGCAGCAGCCAAGCTTCGAACAAGGACACTTTGCAAGAGCCAAACACCAAGGCACCTGGTGTTTGCTTTTCCTTTGCCGCCCCCCCGTGCTCCTGGCTGTGGTCTGCGGAGACAAGTCTTTGCACGACAGTTGCACGCAAGTGTTGCAAAAGACTAGGTAAAGTTAAAGGGCATTTTGAAGGGCGTGGCCCAGTAATCCTTGCTAAAAAAGTTCCTCAGCAGCAAGAACCTGTTCGCGAAGGGGATTCCGTGATGCTAGCACAATGTTTGCAAGGCTATGAAGCACTTTTCCGTGCTAATTTGGTGTGATTTGGCCTGTGCCGATTGAATCTTCATAAGCGGAGTTATTGCTCAACATGGGTTGCGCGAAATCACATGCAGTTTCGCGAAGGATGCGCGAAAGAACATATTTGCTTGCTTCGCGATAACTGGCCGTTTGCAGAGACAGAATTGACAGCAAGCGGCATATGTAGATTGTTTCGTCGCCAGCATCACATCTAATCTAATTGTCTGGACCCACCACCAGATCATTTCATCGCTGACAGCCTTTGAGTGCTGGGTGGAATTCACCCGGGCGATCTGTGCAGGTAGGAACCCTTTCGTTGCCAAAAGCTCCTACGGCGTTCAAGCGACCTACACAGTGCAGGGACATGGTGGATGCGCTGTGGAGTGGGCACAAAGCTTTCTCATCAGCAGTACCTGCAGTACGCGTGCCATGGGTTAAGCAGCATTGTTTTTTCATTTCCGGAGATACATAGGGTCCACAATTTATTGGACGCTCCATGGGCTGCATGGCGATCAGCATATGTAGATATATAGAGACATTTTTCGAGAGATTTAGATACCACACGCACACCACACACATATATATATATGTCTCTTCGAGACAGATCTATACAAAGAATGTCTTCTATATCTAGCTATATCTTCGATATATATATATATATATATCTATTTATATATATTATATACAGGACCCAGGGGTGCGGATGCCAAAGACTCACTTTAGGCGGTGTCATTTGCAGTTGACTTGTCAATAGCTGTTATCGATCCCCCTTGATTGAAGCTCTATATGGAAGGGAAGAAACCCATGTCGATGAAATGATTAACCCATAACTATAAATGTTTTCTTTATCAATAATTTTTATGTGGTCTGGAATATGGGCACCATAATATACAAGTAATAAAGAGGGATGGAGAAACCTTAAAATTCAACGAGGTCTGCATACCACTATTTATAAACACATATGCGCACGAAAACATGATCAGAATTCCTTGTCCCGATTCTGCTGGGGCGCGAACGTTTCGCGAAAGGGTGGCGTGCGGGCAGTTTTCGGGTACCAGAATATTGACCAACTCCGAAAAGATTTGTATGAAATGGAACATAACATAAACCCAATGTGAATTTTAGTGGGACCACTTCATAGCAGGTCCATTTCATAGAATAGGGAACGTCACAAACACCTATGTTGTTTATAAAAGTGCTGCTTCGAGTCTGATAACGTGTCCGAACATAAGCAATAATTTGGCCGTAACATATCTTCAGATACCTTCAAATATCCCCTTGGAATTTCCTCTACAGAATCAAGAACGTTGGGTCCTGGAAAATGGTGCGTTTTAACCCCCTGCTTTGTTTAGGGGTACCTACCCAGTGTCAACGTTTTCAATTGTATAGAGGACCTTGGGGCCTCTGATTCTATAGAGATTTCATGTTGAATACAGCACTGAGTCCTAGTCAGCAGAAAGCCTTAGCCACTGCGATTCTATAGTTGGATCTGTTCTCTTTGGGTGTATGTTATGTTCTTCAATTCTATAGAGAAGTATTGGCAGAACAAATTTCCCACAACAATTCGTTCATCATCATTGATCATCCTTGTATATAATCGAAGAGGTTGACAGTGAACACTTGGAGCCTTTGAGCTCTATTAAATTGGGAATGCATAAGGTAAGGTAGGCAAGAGCAACTGGAGCATTCAGGTCAGCTGTCAATGAATGACACTTGGGGAGCCTGATTTTATAGAAGGCCAACTAACCCCCCCAACCAAAAAACGGCTCTACGAGAGTGACTTGGGGCAGCGATTCTAAAGAGATTGTCAACTTGAAAATACCTTGGGGTCTCTGATTCTATAGATGCATTTTCAGAAAGAGGGCCAATGTCTCCAGAATTATCACTATAAAAGTGTCAACACCGTGTGCAGCAGGTTGCAGGTGCGCTTGGGCTATATCACCCGCCGCGCTGTGGAAGCAGTCAATGCAGCAGGAGAGCGAAAGTCGCCTCCGACGTGAGCAGGCCGAAGTGGTGGTCAGCTCTCCAGCCATTGCAAAAGCCATTTTTGCCAGAAGTGGTTGCCCGAGTCGAAGACTGGCCAAACAATTCCATTTTAGATTCTCGGTACAAATTTCTTGTGCTCGGGCGCCTTCGCGCGCGCTGGCAAAAGCACCTTGGCAAAATGCCTCCATTTCGTTTTGCCTACGTATATCCAGAAGCCTCCTTTCATTCAAACTGTCCAGGGTGCCACGGCCGCTGAGTTACAACATTACGACAGAGATTCTCACGGCTTTATCCTGTTCGACAATTGCAATTCTATGTCCTTTGTGCTATCTCAGCGGGCCTTATTTCAGGCAAACCCAGACATCGCTTAGGCCAGTCACAGACGAACATATTCTCATATCAGGTTTATTTATTCAGGGTCCCCATTGTGATCACCATAGAATGAATCAACTGACTGGGATGATGACGAACCATGGATTCGCGAGAATCAGCATTTGGTGCAGCTTACCGGCCCGTGTTATCATTTGGAGTAACAGCCTGCATGGGGTAGAGAAAGGCATGGCTTGGGTTAGGTTTGTGAAACCGCCTGCGGGGGAGATTTGGGTCTACAGCTGCTTGAACCCTCAATGTGCTTCTGCCATGTGGGGTGCATGCTGCACGTGCATTGTTTCTCAGAGTTGCAAGGGTTCCTTCTAGGAGTTGCAGTCAAGGAGGTTGTGTTTAGGTCAGCATGGAGAATCTGTTGCAGCCCCGCTCAGCCAGCCATCACTCACAGATTGCATGCAGCAGCTCTGTCGGGCCTTCGGTGTGGATCCAGCGCCACATGAGTCACAGGACATGGCTGTAACAGCACCAATTTTTCGCATTCATATGCCACAGAGTCACAGCCCAGCACAGAAGGGTATAGGCTTCCATGCAAAGACATCCAAGACAGCAACCCAGGTGGGCCGCAGCCTTGCCCCATGGCTCACGCACCTGCGGCGACTCCAGTGGCTTTAGCAGAAACCATTGCAACTTTGCAAGCAGACCTTGCCAGAAACAGAGCGGCCGGAGTGCAAGCCAAGCATGCCAGATACCGAGCAAGAAGGAAGCAGCCTCTGGAGGTTTTAGCCCTCTTGCTTGCAAAGCGATCGTTGCCGTCTATGTGTTGTCGGACTGCAATATGGAGCTAGCGCTTCGCTTCGCTGCCCTGTTGCCAGCAGTCAAGCCGACCTCAGGGACAACACGGGTTGTGGTGGAAGATTTGTTTTTGAGCACCACAGACTTAGACTTGCAGCACATTTTTTCACCTTCCGCGACTCCTTGGGCACGGCCAGTGCGGCATGCAGCCGCTTTTCTAGGCTAACACTTTCAACTGGGTTCTGGCTTGCAACCACGTCGGTGTAGCACCGCTATCGCTGGATGTCTATGCCACGTGGGAGAAAGCGCGGTTTGGCAGCCTCCTGGAGGGTTTGCCGCCTCGCCGGCATGTGAATCTATGGGTGCAGCGCTTCCTAGCCAAGTGGAATAAGTTTATTCGCTCCCTCACCTCTTCCCTCCCCCTCCCCCACCCTCCCCTTCTTCTCCTGCTTCCTCCTTCCCCACCATTTCCCCCTTTCGCCATCAGTCACGGTGCAGGCTAAGGCGCCAAGCACGGTCGTGTTTTTGCGACCGTTTTCCGGCTCCAAAAATGGGGCCGGGCAAGCTCATTGCAATTCGGACCTCCTCCCACATGTGGTCATTTTTTCCTAGCCTCCCTGCTCGGCTTCGCCCTGTCAGGTGAGAACCTTTTGGCAGTTACTCTCCTACTACGTGAACACGAAGTTTGTGGACAAGACTCCGCTGTTTTTGAATTTAGACGATACTAGCATTCCCTACACCATGCTGCAATTGCCCGGCTGCGTTGCTTTGCCACGACATGCCAGTCTTCGCATGCCTGTCCGGAAACAAGACGTGCGAGGGGCGTTGACCTATGTGAGCATCATTTGTGATGCGCCGCATATTCAAGGCAAGTTGCCGCACTACCTTTTTGGGACTGAGACCAAGCTGACACAGAAGTTGCTGAGGGGCCAGCGGCGCTTGCCACAAACGGCGCTGCACATAGTACGTCAGAAAGTGCTTGGACATCCTGCAAGAACATCACCAAGATTGTGCGCGATCTAGGCAAAGTCTTAAAACCTTATCCATTTCAACCTATCTTGTTGCTGGATGTTGCGTCCTCACATCTCGCAAAGGAAACCATGGTGTGCGCTCGGCGAAATGGTGTCCAGCTCCTGTACATACCAGCCGGATGTACAGACAAAATCCAACCGTTAGATATAGCAGGTTTCCACCCATTGAAAACACATTTGAAGAGGAAGTACCAGGAACTGAGGGCAGGTTCCTGTGAGGTTTGATAGACCCGTTAGCCTGGCTTTTTGAACTCATGCAGTGTCCCAGCTACTTTGCCGGCAAGAGTTGGAAACGCACTTTTGAATCTGTTGGTGCGGCGAAGCCGCCCGATACGGCGCACCTCCATACGGAGTTGCGAAAATTTATGGATATGCCACTGCATATGGCTCCAGGCAGCAAGCCCTCTAAAGAAGCCATGCAAAGCATCTGGCCTGAGCGACGCCGTATGGCGTACGCGTACACGGCTCTGTTGTGACGAGGTGCGAGCCGGGAGAAAATTGCGCGGCAGAGCACACATTGGCAGACATACTATCAGGGTACATCGGTGCATGACCATTTTGTCACATTCTCGTAGCCATGTTTCTGGGGTCGTGAACAGGGGTGAAAAGGAGGTACCAGGCAAGCACAAAGAGAACACAGGATCATCTTGAGGACTGCATGCAGTTTGAGTGGAGCAAGCCTGTTGTCCGCCCGCCTTGAGTGCCATGTCCGCTGCTGATGCAAACGCCGCGGCAGCTGCAGCCCGACCGGCCGCGGCTGATAGGGTTGCTGTGCTGAAGGAAGAGCGCAAAAATTTGAAACGCCAGTTAGCAGCAGCCACCAAAGAGCTACAGAACCAGGAGAGTGCATGTAAATGCATGGATACGGTGTCTTTTCGTGAGTGCAGGTGGGACATGTGAACGCTGAACCCATGTTGAAAGACATGTGCTCCATAGCCTGCAGG
This sequence comes from Cladocopium goreaui, assembly GCA_947184155.2. Lineage (NCBI taxonomy): Eukaryota > Dinophyceae > Suessiales > Symbiodiniaceae > Cladocopium > Cladocopium goreaui. Next base: position 40,214 of record CAMXCT020004074.1, on the reverse strand, counting down.
AAAGGAAACGAAGTCGTCTTCTACGACAAGCAGGAAAGCTGGATGTGAGTGATTTGACGTGGCTGCTGGCACGTCACATGCATCCAATGGCAAGCCCGCATGAGTAGAGTCAAGCCGTGAACTATGTGGAAAGCGCCATGCCAAAGACATAGAGCGCTTGGAGTGAGAGCGGCCATGTGAAGGTTCGAAAGCACCATGCCAAAGGCATGGACACTAGGAGGGAAATCTGGCAACCGCAGACTTGCAAGCGCCATGGTCAAGACATAGAGCGCTTGGAATGAGACCATGTCAAGGCTGAAAATCCCAATGCCAAAGGCATAGCGCGGCAGGAGTGAAAGCTGGAAACCGCAGACTTGCAAGCGCCATGTCGAAGACAAAGCGCTTGGAAGACATGCGCGGTCCAGAGACCCCATTTAGAAGACATCCAGGGATACAACGCTAGCTAGACAAGATATCTCCCCAAGAATCTTCCCACACCCCACCTCCAAAACATCACCTCCCCAAGAATCTTCCCACACCCCACCTCCAAAACATCACCTGACCCCCCTGGTATATTATTATAATTCCCAAGCGGGGTATGCGGTCCCGCTCCTATAAATTCACAGGTAAAGTGGTCCCGCCGACGGCGGGACCGGTCCCGCCTCAAACCTGCTCCGTGGGAATTCCACATTTTGGCGTTCCCGCCGCCGCTGTCCCCCGCTGCGGTCCGCTATAGTAATAAAATAAATATATAAAATTAGAAAAAGTCGGAAGGACGACAAATCTCGTACTCGGAAGTCAGGGATAAACAGCGCGACAGCCAAGGACGCGAAGGATCGGGGGTTGGGCAAAGGAACAGGCGAGAGGACACGATCGACGGTAACGGCCGCCCGATGAGGGCTTTGGCGAAAAGGAGTAAGGCGTGGGAGTATAGGGATGGTGCGTACTGTCGCGCGCAGCAGCAACAGCAGCTTTAAGACCTTACCCCCATGCACATCCTTCCCATTCCATCATTTGCAGCGGCCATGTTCCCACATCACATCTACCTCTTTTCCACCCCTTCTTCCAGCTTCCATTCCTTTTTTTTGCATTGCTGTCGCAGCATGGCGTCTGTGGATCGCACGTGTGCGAAGCGGCAGCCGGAGAGAACTGCAGTCACGTCGGGTGAAAACATGGGCCGTGATCGGTTTTGTTTCTGGGGCAGACCGTCTCTGTAGATATTGCTACTCAGACACGTGCCTCTACCAGTCACATTTCTCTAGCGGAAATCATCAGCAGCATTCCTGGGTGTCAACGGTCGACACGCTTTTTCCAGACCTGTGGGCCATATTCACGTCCAGCTGTTTGTGACAATGGAATCCTAGCAGACTATCTGCTCCATGTGCTTTTTTCATGCTCAAGCCTGTGACCTGCATTCTGCTTTAAGGACGTGGTGGTGAGTTCCTTGCGGTTTCTAGTGTCAAGCCCTCTCCAAAGGAAATGGGCCACCTGACAGCAAAGCGGGGTGTCGCAAGCAACTGACGTAGCACATCGCATTGGAGCCTTGCACCCAAGACATGCCATGCAGACAGGATGTTTCCGCATTGAACTTGGGCCGAGCCATGAGATCCTCCACGACACGGAAGCGTGCTGCGTGCGGGTCGTTGCGGGAACTGCTGCAAGCCAACCAGCTCGAGGTGCCGAAATTTTCGGGGTGCGGTTTGCACTTTGCAAGCGCAACGACAGCGCCTGGAGAACTGCACCTTGTCTCCGATGCACTCAGAAGCTGCGAGACATCATTGACCTCTATGAGGTGCCTCACCTGTTTTCGGGTGCTAAAGACGGCGACCCGTTGTTCGGGTCACTTTTCACATGTCTCACCCTGCTGCGACTTGCTCAGCCGTCCTGGTTGGTGCTACCATTCGCTTGGGTTTGCACGGCCTTCTGGTTCACACTGTTTCTAATCCGCTTTGCAGGGCGTTGCAGCAGCAGACGAAGCTGGTGCAGCAGCATCGACACAAGAGGATGTGGATATGGCAGCAGCCCCAGGACCAGGTCAGACCGCAAGTAGTTGCCATTCTGTCCCTGCATCCGGGACGGTGCTTTCCGGAGGGTAAGAGACCTAGAGCAGTGGCTGGACATGACATGCATCAGTGACAGTAGGCAAGCCTCAGCCTTGCATGCAGATGGGAGAGACTGAACTAGAAGGGGTATAGTCATGAGTCCTAGTCGCAGCCACTTCATTGTTGCCCATTTTTCACAGGTGATGCCCGCCCTTTCGTCTTCGATCACCGAGCAATTTTTGGTACCCTACAATTTTCCTTGCAGCTGCAAGCTGGCGGATTTCGATGAGTTCCTTACTTTGGCTTGCAACGTGTGAGTGGGTCGGCAAATGGAGTGCCACGATGGAATCAAGTTTTGGGCGTTCGGATGATGCTGGCCGTCTCCATATTCATTGCTTCCTTCCTGGAATCGCCCGCCCGTCGACTGGCAATCATGCACGGCGCTCTCCGTTTAAGGGCATTCAGCCCAATCTTTTCTCCCCATGTCGGGCAGCGGGCCCCGCTGGCGAGATGCGGCAGACCAAGGACATTTTTACGTTTGGGCTGCAAAGGTGCATCTCCGTTGGGTTACCTTGTAACGACATTCTATCTCCTGTTGAAAGTTGCAGTTCATGTAGGCCACCTTTGTCACTAATCCGATCGTGTGGCAGCAGCATGACGTAGCTTCTAGTTGATCATCAGTAGACCTGGCAGCTTTGCAGCAGATCGTTTTTGCAGTCAAACATTTTGTAGGCCACCTTGGTCTGGGCACCCACGAGCCTGATTTGGATGAACTGAACTCATTGGACCGCTATCTACGTGGTTGGTCTTGCATAGGCAATCCTTCTTCTTTGTACGCATTGATTCAAGATTTATCACTATCGATATATCGAAATATATCTCTGCATATAACCATATATATGTGGTGATCCATCTGAAGGTCCTGATAACGAGTTTCAATTGCAAACACAGTTCATTTGTGCTGGGACCCCGCGCGAAAGTTTGTTTGCGAAACAGAAACTGGTTGCTTCGCGAAAGTGTCGCGAACGGTGGCTAGAATGCATCATCCTCATTGTCTACAGTACCGCTTGTTAAGGGCTACCACCGCCTCCCTGCTGTCGGGGGGCCGGCAGGAGACTGGGACCGCACAGTGGCTTTTCCCTTCATAGGTAGCAGCCAGCTTCCGAAGGTCACGCTTCGCCAGAGCCAAATACCATGGTGGCCAAGCACATCCTTGCACCTGCCGCTGGTCCTGCCTACGTTGCTTTCTGAAGTCTCAAGAAACAACCGCGAAATGCAGCAGCCAAGCTTCGAACAGGGACACTTTGCAAGAGCCAAACACCAAGGCACCTGGTGTTTGCTTTTCCTTTGCCGCCCCCCCGTGCTCCTGGCTGTGGTCTGCGGAGACAAGTCTTTGCACGACAGTTGCACGCAAGTGCTGCAAAAGACTAGGTAAAGTTAAAGGGCTTTTGAAGGGCGTGGCCCCAGTAAGCCTTGCTAAAAAAGTTCCTCAGCAGCAAGAACCTGTTCGCGAAGGGGATTCCGTGATGCTATCACAATGTTTGCAAGGCTATGAAGCACTTTTCCGTGCTAATTTGGTTGATTTGGGCCCTGTGCCGATTGAATCTTCATAAGCGGAGTTATTGCTCAACATGGGTTGCGCGAAAGATACACATGCAGTTCGCGAAGGATGCGCGAAAGAACTTTTTGCTTCGCGATAAATGGCCGTTTGCAGAGACAGAATTGACAGCAAGCGGCATATGTAGATTGTTTCGTCGCCAGCATCACATCTAATCTAATTGTCTGGACCCACCACCAGATTCATTTCCTCGGCTGACATGCCTTTGAGTGCTGGGTGGAATTCACCCGGGCGATCTGTGCAGGTAGGAACCATTTCGTTGCCACCAGCTCCTACGAGGCGTTCAAGGACTACACAGTGCAGGGCAGATGGCTGGATGCGCTGTGGAGTGGGCACAAGCTTTCTCATCAGCAGTACCTGCAGTACGCGTGCCTGGGTTAAGCAGCATTGTTTTCATTCCGGAGATACATCAGGGTCCACATTTATTGGACGCTCCATGGCTGCATGGCGATCAGCATATGTAGATATATAGAGACATTTTTCGAGAGATTTAGATACACACGCACACACACACACATATATATATCTCTCTTCGAGACAGACTATACAAAGATATGTCTTTCTATATCTATCTATATCTATCTATGGGATATATATATATATCTATTTATATATATATACAGGAACCCAGGGGTGCGGATGCCAAAGACTCACTTTTAGGCGGTGTCATTGCAGTTGACTTGTCCATAGCTGTTTATCGATCCCCCTTGATTGAAGCTCTATATGGAAGGAAAGAACCCATGTCCGGATGAAATGATTAAACCCATACTATAAATGTTTCTTTATCATATTTTATGTGGTCTGGAATATGGGTACCATAATATACAAGTAATAAAGTGGGATGGAGAAACCTTAAAATTCAACGAGGCCTGCATACCACTATGTATAAACACATATGCGCACGAAAACATGATCAGAATTCCTTGTCCCGATTCTGCTGGGGCGCGAACGGTTCGCGAAAGGGTGGCGTGCGGGCAGTTTTCGGGTACCAGAATATTGACCAACTCCGAAAAGATTTGTATGAAATGGAACATAACATAAACCCAATGTGAATTTCAGTGGACCACTTCATAGCAGGTCCATTTCATAGAATAGGGAACGTCACAAACACCTATGTTGTTTATAAAAGTGCTGCTTCGAGTCTGATAACGTGTCCGAACATAAGCAATAATTTGGCCGTAACATATCTTCAGATACCTTCAAATATCCCCCTTGGAATTTCCTCTACAGAATCAAGAACGTTGGGTCCTGGAAAATGGTGCGTTTAACCCCCTGCTTTGTTTAGGGGTACCTACCCAGTGTCAACGCTTTCAATTGTATAGAGGACCTTGGGGCCTCTGATTCTATAGAGATTTCATGTTGAATACAGTACTGAGTCCTAGTCAGCAGAGAGCCTTAGCCACTGCGATTCTATAGTTGGATATGTTCTCTGTTCTCTTTGGGTGTATGTCATGTTCTTCAATTCTATAGAGAAGTATTGCAGAACAAATTTCCCACAACAATTCGTTCATCATCATTGATCATCCTTGTATATAATCGAAGAGGTTGACAGTGAACACTTGGAGCCTTTGAGCTCTATAAAATTGGGAAGCATAAGGTAAGGTAGGCAAGAGCAACTGGAGCATTCAGGTCAGCTGTCAATGAATGACACTTGGGGAGCCTGATTTTATAGAGGCCAACTAACCCCCCCAACCAAAAAAACGGCTCTACGAGAGTGACTTGGGGGCAGCGATTCTAAAGAGATTGTCAACTGAAAATACCTTGGGTCTCTGATTCTATAGATGCATTTTCAGAAAGAGAGGGCCAATGTCTCCAGAATTATCACTATAAAAGTGTCAACACCGTGTGCAGCAGGTTGCAGGTGCGCTTGGGCTATATCACCCGCCGCGCTGTGGAAGCAGTCAATGCAGCAGGAGAGCGAAAGTCGCCTCCGACGTGAGCAGGCCGAAGTGGTGGTCAGCTCTCCAGCCATTGCAAAAGCCATTTTTGCCAGAAGTGGTTGCCCGAGTCGAAGACTGGCCAAACAATTCCATTTTAGATTCTCGGTACAAATTTCTTGTGCTCGGGCGCCTTCGCGCGCGCTGGCAAAAGCACCTTGGCAAAATGCCTCCATTTCGTTTTGCCTACGTATATCCAGAAGCCTCCTTTCATTCAAACTGTCCAGGGTGCCACGGCCGCTGAGTTACAACATTACGACAGAGATTCTCACGGCTTTATCCTGTTCGACAATTGCAATTCTATGTCCTTTGTGCTATCTCAGCGGGCCTTATTTCAGGCAAACCCAGACATCGCTTAGGCCAGTCACAGACGAACATATTCTCATATCAGGTTTATTTATTCAGGGTCCCCATTGTGATCACCATAGAATGAATCAACTGACTGGGATGATGACGAACCATGGATTCGCGAGAATCAGCATTTGGTGCAGCTTACCGGCCCGTGTTATCATTTGGAGTAACAGCCTGCATGGGGTAGAGAAAGGCATGGCTTGGGTTAGGTTTGTGAAACCGCCTGCGGGGGAGATTTGGGTCTACAGCTGCTTGAACCCTCAATGTGCTTCTGCCATGTGGGGTGCATGCTGCACGTGCATTGTTTCTCAGAGTTGCAAGGGTTCCTTCTAGGAGTTGCAGTCAAGGAGGTTGTGTTTAGGTCAGCATGGAGAATCTGTTGCAGCCCCGCTCAGCCAGCCATCACTCACAGATTGCATGCAGCAGCTCTGTCGGGCCTTCGGTGTGGATCCAGCGCCACATGAGTCACAGGACATGGCTGTAACAGCACCAATTTTTCGCATTCATATGCCACAGAGTCACAGCCCAGCACAGAAGGGTATAGGCTTCCATGCAAAGACATCCAAGACAGCAACCCAGGTGGCCGCAGCCTCCCCCATGGCTCACGCACCTGCGGCGACTCCAGTGGCTTTTAGCAGAAACCATTGCAACTTTGCAAGCAGACCTTGCCAGAAACAAGCGGCCGGAGTGCAAGCCAAGCATGCCAGATACCGAGCAAAGAAGGAAGCGCCTCTGGAGGTTTTAGCCCTCTTGCTTGCAAAGCGATCGTTGCCGTCTATGTGTTGTCGGACTGCAATATGGAGCTAGCGCTTCGCTTCGCTGCCCTGTGGCCAGCAGTCAAGCCGACCTCAGGGACAACACGGGTTGTGGTGGAAGATTTGTTTTTGAGCACCACAGACTTAGACTTGCAGCACATTTTTTCACCTTCCGCGACTCCGTGGGCACGGCCAGTGCGGCATGCAGCCGCTTTTTCTGGCAGAGGCCTAACACTTTCAACTGGGTTCTGGCTTGCAACACGTCGGTGTAGCACCCTATCGCTGGATGTCTATGCCACGTGGGAGAAAGCGCGGTTTGGCAGCCTCCTGGAGGGTTTGCCGCCTCGCCGGCATGTGAATCAATGGGGTGCAGCGCTTCCGAGCCAAGTGGAACGGCTTTTTCTCCTAGGTGTGCAAGGACCAGTCACGGTGCAGGCTAGGCGCCAAAGCACGGTCGTGTTTTTGCGACCGTTTTCCGGCTCCAAAAATGGGGCCGGGCCAAGCTCATTGCAATTCGGACCTCTCCCACATGTGGTCATGTTTTCCTAGCCTCCCTGCTCGGCTTCGCCCTGTCAGGTGAGAACCTTTTGGCAGTTACTCTCCTACTACGTGAACACGAAGTTTTGTGGACAAGACTCCGCTGTTTTTGAATTTAGACGAAACTAGCATTCCCTACACCATGCTGCCAATTGCCCGGCTGCGTTTTTTGCCACGACATGCCAGTCTTCGCATGCCTGTCCGGAAACAAGACGTGCGAGGGCTTTGACCTATGTGAGATCATTTGTGATGCGCCGCATATTCAAGGCAAGTTGCCGCACTACCTTTTTGGGACTGAGACCAAGCTGACACAGAAGTTTGCTGAGGGGCCAGCGGCGCTTGCCACAAACGGCGCTGCACATAGTACGTCAGAAAAGTGCTTGGACATCCTGCAAGAACATCACCAAGATTGTGCGCGCGATCTAGGCAAAGTCTTAAAACCTTATCCATTTCAAACCTATCTTGTTGCTGGATGTTGCGTCCTCACATCTCGCAAAGGAAACCATGGTGTGCGCTCGGCGCAATGGTGTCCAGCTCCTGTACATACCAGCCGGATGTACAGACAAATCCAACGTTAGATATAGCAGGTTTCCACCCATTGAAAAACATTTGAAGAGGAAGGACAGGAACTGAGGCAAGGTTCCTGTGAGGGTTTGATTAGACCGTTAGCCTGGCTTTTTGAACTCATGGCAGTGTCCAGCTACTTTGCCGGCAAGAGTTGGAAACGCACTTTTGAATCTGTTGGTGCGGCGAAGCCCCGATACGGCGCACCTCCATACGGAGTTGCGAAAATTTATGGATATGCCACTGCATATGCCTCCAGGCAGCAAGCCCTCTAAAGAAGCCATGCAAAGCATCTGGCCTGAGCGACGCCGTATGGGCGTACGCGTACACGGCTCTGTTGTGACGAGGTGCGAGCCGGGAGAAAATTGCGCGGCAGAGCACACATGGCAGACATACTATCAGGGTACATCGGTGCATGACCATTTGTCACATTCTCGTAGCCATGTTTCTGGGGTCTGAACAGGGGTGAAAAGGTACCAGGCAAGCACAAAGAGAACACAGGATCATCTTGAGGACTGCATGCAGTTTGAGTGGAGCAAGCCTGTTGTTCGCCCGCCTTGAGTGCCATGTCCGCTGCTGATGCAAACGCCGCGGCAGCTGCAGCCCCACCGGCCGCGGCTGATAGGGTTGCTGTGCTGAAGGAAGAGCGCAAAAATTTGAAACGCCAGTTAGCAGCAGCCACCAAAGAACTACAGAACCAGGAGAGTGCATGTAATGCATGGTACGGTGTCCTTTTCGTGAGTGCAGGTGGGACATGTGAACGCTGAACCCATGTTGAAAGACATGTACTCCATAGCCTGCAGGAAAGGAAACGAAGACGTCTTCTACGACAAGCAGGAAAGCTGGATGTGAGTGATTTGACGTGGCTGCTGGCACGTCGCATGCATCCAATGGCAAGCCCGCATGAGTGAGGAGTCACCGTGCACTATGTGGCAAGCGCCATGCCAAAGACATAGAGCGCTTGGAGTGAGAGCGGCCATGTGAAGGTTCGAAAGCACCATGCCAAAGGCATGGACACTAGGAGGGAAAGCTGGCAACCGCAGACTTGCAAGCGCCATGGTCAAGACATAGAGCGCTTGGAATGAGACCATGTCAAGGCTGAAAATCCCAATTGCCAAAGGCATAGCGCGGCAGGAGTGAAAGCTGGAAACCGCAGACTTGCAAGCGCCATGTCGAAGACAAAGCGCTTGGAAGACATGCGCGGTCCAGAGACCCATTTTAGAAGACAATCCAGGGATACAACGCTAGTAGACAAGATATCTCCCCAAGAATCTTCCACACCCCCCACCTCCAAACATCACCTCCCAGAATCTTCGACCCCCTCACCTGGGTATATTATTATAATTCCCAACGGGTATGCGGTCCCGCTCCTATAAATTCACAGGTAAGTGGTCCCGACCGACGGCGGACCGGTCCCGCCTGCAACCTGGAATCCGTGGGAATTCCCACATTTTCGGTCCCGCCGCGGTCCCGCTGCGGTCCCGCCTAAGAATTGCGTAACTTCGCCGCAGCACAAAGCAGCTCATGACCCCCATGCCATCCTTCCATTCCATCATGTGCAGCGGCCATGTTCCCACATCACATCTACCTCTTTTCCCACCCCTTCTCCAGCTTCCATTCCTTTTTTTTGCAGTGCTGTCGCAGCATGGCGTCTGTGGATCGCACGTGTGCAAGCGGCAGCCGGAGAGACTGCAGTACGTCGGGTGAAACATGGGCCGTGAGCGGTTTTGTGTTCTGGGGCAGCCGTCTCTGTATATATTGCTCTCAGACACGTTGCCTCTACCAGTCACATTTCTCTAGCGGAAATCATCAGCAGCACTTCCTGGTGTCAACGGACACACCTTTTTTCCAGACCTGTGGGCCATTGCACGTCCAGCTGTTTTGACAATGAATCCTAGCAGACTATCTGCTTCCATGGGGCTTTTTCATGCTCAGCCTGTGAACCTGCATTCTGCTTTAAGGACGTGGTGGTGAGTTCTCTTGGCTGTTTCTAGTGTCAAGCCTCTCCAAAGGAAATGGGCCACCTGACAGCAAAGCGGGGTGTCGCAAGCAACTTACGTAGCACATCGCATTGGAGCCTTGCACCCAAGACATGCCATGCAGACAGGAGTTTCCGCATTGCACTTGGGCCGCCATGAATCCTCCACGACACGGAAGCGTGCTGCGTGCGGGTTCGTTGCGGGAATCTTCGTGCAAAGCCAACCAGCTCGAGGTGCCGAAATTTTCGGGGTGCGGTTTGCACTTTGCAAGCGCAACGACAGCGCCTGGAGAACTGCACCTTGTCTCCGATGCACTCAGAAGCTGCGAGACATCATTGACCTCTATGAGGTGCCTCACCTGTTTTCGGGTGCTAAAGACGGCGACCCGTTGTTCGGGTCACTTTTCACATGTCTCACCCTGCTGCGACTTGCTCAGCCGTCCTGGTTGGTGCTACCATTCGCTGGGTTTGCACGGCCTTCTGGTTCACACTGTGTTCTAACAGCTTTGCAGGGCGTTGCAGCAGCAGACGAAGCTGGTGCAGCAGCATCGACCCAAGAGGATTGGATATGGCAGCAGCCCCAAGGACCAGGTCAGACCGCAAGTAGTGCCATTCTTCCCTGCATCCGGGACGGTGCTTTCCGGAGGGTAAGAGACCTAGAGCATGGATGGACATGACATGCATCAGTGACAGTAGGCAAGCCTCAGCCTTGCATGCAGATGGGAGAGCTGAACTAGAAGGGGTATAGTCATGAGTCCTAGCAGCCACTTCATTGTTTGCACATTTTTCACAGGTGATGCCCGCCCTTTTCGTCTTCGAGCACGAGCAGTGTTGGTAACCCTACAATTCCTTGCAGCTGCAGCTGCGGATTTTCGATGAGTTCTTACTTGGCTTGCAACGTGTGAGTGGGGCGGCAACATGGAGTGCCACGATGGAATCAAGTTTGCGTTCGGATGGATGCTGGCCGTCTACATATTCATTGCTTCGGGAAATTCGCCCGCCCCGTCGACTGGCAATCATGCACGGCGCTCCGTTTCAAGGGCATTCAGCCCAATCTTTCCCCCATGTCGGGCACGGGGCGCACGCTGGCGAGATGCGGCAGACCAAGACATTTTTACGTTTGGGCTGCAAAGGTGCATCTCCGTTGGGTAACTTGTAACGACATTCTATCTCATGTTGAAAGTTGCAGTTCATGTAGGCCACCTTTGTCACTAATCCGATCGTGTGGCAGCAGCATGACGTAAGCTTCTAGTTGAATCATCAGTAGACCTGGCAGCTTTTGCAGCAGATCGTGTTTGCAGTCAAACATTTTGTAGGCCACCTTGGTCTGGGCACCCACGAGCCTGATTTGGATGAAACTGAACTCATTGGACCGCTATCTACGTGGTTGGTCTTGCATAGGCAATCCTTCTTCTTTGTACGCATTGATTCAAGATTTATCACTATCGATATATCGAAATAATCTCTGCATATAACATATATATATGTGGTGATCCATCTGAAGGTCCTGATAACGAGTTTCAATTGCAAACACAGTTCATTTGTGCTGGGACCCAGCGCGAAAGTTTGTTTGCGAAACAGAAACTGTTGCTTCGCGAAAGTGTCGCGAACGGTGGCTAGAATGCATCATCCTCATTGTCTACAAGTACCGCCTGTTAAGGGCTACCACCGCCTCCCTGCTGTCGGGGTCCGGCAGGAGACTGGGACCGCACATTGGCTTTTCCCTTCATAGGTAGCAGCCAGCTTCCGAAGGTTCACGCTTTCGCCAGAGACCAAATACCATGGTGGCCAAGCACATCCTTGCACCTGCCGCTGGTCCTGCCTAACGTTGCTTTCTGAAGTCTCAAGAAACAACCGCGAAATGCAGCAGCCAAGCTTCGAACAGGGACAACTTTGCAAGAGCCAAACACCAAGGCACCTGGTGTTTGCTTTTCCTTTGCCGCCCCCCCGTGCTCCTGGCTGTGGTCTGCGGAGACAAGTCTTTGCACGACAGTTGCACGCAAGTGCTGCAAAAGACTAGGTAAAGTTAAAGGGCTTTTGAAGGGCGTGGCCCCAGTAAGCCTTGCTAAAAAAGTTCCTCAGCAGCAAGAACCTGTTCGCGAAGGGGATTCCGTGATGCTATCACAATGTTTGCAAGGCTATGAAGCACTTTTCCGTGCTAATTTGGTTGATTTGGGCCCTGTGCCGATTGAATCTTCATAAGCGGAGTTATTGCTCAACATGGGTTGCGCGAAAGATACACATGCAGTTCGCGAAGGATGCGCGAAAGAACTTTTTGCTTCGCGATAAATGGCCGTTTGCAGAGACAGAATTGACAGCAAGCGGCATATGTAGATTGTTTCGTCGCCAGCATCACATCTAATCTAATTGTCTGGACCCACCACCAGATTCATTTCCTCGGCTGACATGCCTTTGAGTGCTGGGTGGAATTCACCCGGGCGATCTGTGCAGGTAGGAACCATTTCGTTGCCACCAGCTCCTACGAGGCGTTCAAGGACTACACAGTGCAGGGCAGATGGCTGGATGCGCTGTGGAGTGGGCACAAGCTTTCTCATCAGCAGTACCTGCAGTACGCGTGCCTGGGTTAAGCAGCATTGTTTTCATTCCGGAGATACATCAGGGTCCACATTTATTGGACGCTCCATGGCTGCATGGCGATCAGCATATGTAGATATATAGAGACATTTTTCGAGAGATTTAGATACACACGCACACACACACACATATATATATCTCTCTTCGAGACAGACTATACAAAGATATGTCTTTCTATATCTATCTATATCTATCTATGGGATATATATATATATCTATTTATATATATATACAGGAACCCAGGGGTGCGGATGCCAAAGACTCACTTTAGGCGGTGTCATTGCAGTTGACTTGTCAATAGCTGTTTATCGATCCCCCTTGATTGAAGCTCTATATGGAAGGGAAGAACCCATGTCCGGATGAAATGATTAAACCCATACTATAAATGTTTCTTTATCATATTTTATGTGGTCTGGAATATGGGTACCATAATATACAAGTAATAAAGTGGGATGGAGAAAAACCTTAAAATTCACGAGGTCTGCATACCACTATTATAAACACATATGCGCACGATAACATGATCAGAATTCCTTGTCCCTATTCTGCTGGGGCGCGAACGGTTCGCGAAAGGGTGGCGTGCGGGCAGTTTTCGGGTACCAGAATATTGACCAACCCCGAAAAGATTTGTATGAAACGGAACATAACATAAACCCAATGTGAATTTCAGTGGGACCACTTCATAGCAGGTCCATTTCATAGAATAGGGAACGTCACAAACACCTATGTTGTTTATAAAAGTGCTGCTTCGAGTCTGCTAAAGTGTCCGCACATAAGCAATAATTTGGCCGTAACATATCTTCAGATACCTTCAAATATCCCCCTTGGAATTTCCTCTACAGAATCAAGAACGTTGGGTCGTGGAAAATGGTGCGTTTTAACCCCCTGCTTTGTTTAGGGGTACCTACCCAGTGTCAACGCTTTCAATTGTATAGAGGACCTTGGGGCCTCTGATTCTATAGAGATTTCATGTTGAATACAGCACTGAGTCCTAGTCAGCAGAAAGCCTTAGCCACTGCGATTCTATAGTTGGATCTGTTCTCTTTGGGTGGTATGTCATGTTCTTCAATTCTATAGAGAAGTATTGGCAGAACAAATTTCCCACAACAATTCGTTCATCATCATTGATCATCCTTGTATATAATCGAAGAGGTTGACAGTGAACACTTGGAGCCTTTGAGCTCTATAAAATTGGGAATGCATAAGGTAAGGTAGGCAAGAGCAACTGGAGCATTCAGGTCAGCTGTCAATGAATGACACTTGGGGAGCCTGATTTTATAGAAGGCCAACTAACCCCCCCAACCAAAAACGGCTCTACGAGAGTGACTTGGGGGCAGCGATTCTAAAGAGATTGTCAACTTGAAAATACCTTGGGGTCTCTGATTCTATAGATGCATTTTCAGAAAGAGGGCCAATGTCTCCAGAATTATCACTATAAAAGTGTCAACACCGTGTGCAGCAGGTTGCAGGTGCGCTTGGGCTATATCACCCGCAAACGCGCTGTGGAAGCAGTCATGCAGCAGGAGAGCGAAAGTCGCCTCCGACGTGAGCAGGCCGAAGTGGTGGCCAGCTCCAGCCATTGCAAAAGCCATTTTTGCCAGAAGTGGTTGCCCGAGTCGAAGACTGGGCCAAACAGTATTCCATTTTAGATTCTCGGTACAAATTTCTTGTGCTCCGGGCGCCTTCGCGCGCTGGCAAAAGCACCTTGGCAAAATGCCTCCATTTCGTTTTGCCTACGTATATCCAGAAGCCTCCTTTCATTCAAACTGTCCAGGGTGCCACGGCCGCTGAGTTACAACATTACGACAGAGATTCTCACGGCTTTATCCTGTTCGACAATTGCAATTCTATGTCCTTTGTGCTATCTCAGCGGGCCTTATTTCAGGCAAACCCAGACTTTCATCGCTTAGGCCAGTCACAGACGAACATATTCTCATATCAGGTTTATTTATTCAGGGTCCCCATTGTGATCACCATAGATGAATCAACTGACTGGGATGATGACGAACCATGGATTCGCGAGAATCAGCATTTGGTGCAGCTTACCGGCCCGTGTTATCATTTGGAGTAACAGCCTGCATGGGGTAGAGAAAGGCATGGCTTGGGTTAGGTTTGTGAAACCGCCTGCGGGGGAGATTTGGGTCTACAGCTGCTTGAACCCTCAATGTGCTTCTGCCATGTGGGTGCATGCTGCACGTGCATTGTTTCTCAGAGTTGCAAGGGTTCCTTCTAGGAGTTGCAGTCCAGGAGGTTGTGTTTAGGTCAGCATGGAGAATCTGTTGCAGCCGCCGCTCAGCCATCACTCACAGATTGCATGCAGCAGCTCTGTCGGGCCTTCGGTGTGGATCCAGCGCCACATGAGTCACAGGACATGGATGTAACAGCACCAATTTTTCGCATTCATATGCCACAGAGTCACAGCCCAGCAACAGAAGGGTATAGGCTTCCATGCAAAGACATCCAAGACAGCACCCAGGTGGCCGCAGCCTTGCCCCATGGCTCACGCCACCTGCGGCGACTCCAGTGGCTTTAGCAGAAACCATTGCAACTTTGCAAGCAGACCTTGCCAGAAACAGAGCGGCCGGAGTGCAAGCCAAGCATGCCAGATACCGAGCAAAGAAGGAAGCAGCCTCTGGAGGTTTTAGCCCTCTTGCTTGCAAAGCGATCGTTGCCGTCTATGTGTTGTCGGACTGCAATATGGAGCTAGCGCTTCGCTTCGCTGCCCTGTGGCCAGCAGTCAAGCCGACCTCAGGGACAACACGGGTTGTGGTGGAAGATTTGTTTTTGAGCACCACAGACTTAGACTTGCAGCACATTTTTTCACCTTCCGCGACTCCGTGGGCACGGCCAGTGCGGCATGCAGCCGCTTTTCTGGCAGAGGCTAACACTTTCAACTGGGTTCTGGCTTGCAACCACGTCGGTGTAGCACCGCTATCGCTGGATGTCTATGCCACGTGGGAGAAAGCGCGGTTTGGCAGCCTCCTGGAGGGTTTGCCGCCTCGCCGGCATGTGAATCAATGGGTGCAGCGCTTCCGAGCCAAGTGGAACCTGCGGCGCCGAGTCCTACGTCCACAAGTGCACAGGGACCCAGTCACGGTGCAGGCTAAGGCGCCAAGCACGGTCGTGTTTTTGCGACCGTTTTCCGGCTCCAAAAATGGGGCCGGGCAAGCTCATTGCAATTCGGACCTGCTCCCACATGTGGTCATGTTTTCCTAGCCTCCCTGCTCGGCTTCGCCCTGTCAGGTGAGAACCTTTTGGCAGTTACTCTCCTACTACGTGAACACGAAGTTTGTGGACAAGACTCCGCTGTTTTTGAATTTAGACGAAACTAGCATTCCCTACACCATGCTGCAATTGCCCGGCTGCGTTGCTTTGCCACGACATGCCAGTCTTCGCATGCCTGTCCGGAAACAAGACGTGCGAGGGGCTTTGACCTATGTGAGCATCATTTGTGATGCGCCGCATATTCAAGGCAAGTTGCCGCACTACCTTTTTGGGACTGAGACCAAGCTGACACAGAAGTTGCTGAGGGGCCAGCGGCGCTTGCCACAAACGGCGCTGCACATAGTACGTCAGAAAAGTGCTTGGACATCCTGCAAGAACATCACCAAGATTGTGCGCGATCTAGGCAAAGTCTTAAAACCTTATCCATTTCAACCTATCTTGTTGCTGGATGTTGCGTCCTCACATCTCGCAAAGGAACCATGGTGTGCGCTCGGCGCAATGGTGTCCAGCTCCTGTACATACCAGCCGGATGTACAGACAAAATCCAACCGTTAGATATAGCAGGTTTCCACCCATTGAAAACACATTTGAAGAGGAAGTACCAGGAACTGAGGGCAGGTTCCTGTGAGGGTTTGATAGACCCGTTAGCCTGGCTTTTTGAACTCATGCAGTGTCCCAGCTACTTTGCCGGCAAGAGTTGGAAACGCACTTTTGAATCTGTTGGTGCGGCGAAGCCGCCCGATACGGCGCACCTCCATACGGAGTTGCGAAAATTTATGGATATGCCACTGCATATGCCTCCAGGCAGCAAGCCCTCTAAAGAAGCCATGCAAAGCA
This sequence comes from Cladocopium goreaui, assembly GCA_947184155.2. Taxonomy (NCBI): domain Eukaryota; class Dinophyceae; order Suessiales; family Symbiodiniaceae; genus Cladocopium; species Cladocopium goreaui. The sequence goes on along the minus strand of CAMXCT020004074.1, from coordinate 23,796 downwards.
TCTGGCCTGAGCGACGCCGTATGGCGTACGCGTACACGGCTCTGTTGTGACGAGGTGCGAGCCGGGAGAAAAATTGCGCGGCAGAGCACACATTGGCAGACATACTATCAGGGTACATCGGTGCATGACCATTTTGTCACATTCTCGTAGCCATGTTTCTGGGGTCGTGAACAGGGGTGAAAAGGAGGTACCAGGCAAGCACAAAGAGAACACAGGATCATCTTGAGGACTGCATGCAGTTTGAGTGGAGCAAGCCTGTTGTTCGCCCGCCTTGAGTGCCATGTCCGCTGCTGATGCAAACGCCGCTGCAGCTGCAGCCCCACCGGCCGCGGCTGATAGGGTTGCTGTGCTGAAGGAAGAGCGCAAAAATTTGAAACGCCAGTTAGCAGCAGCCACCAAAGAACTACAGAACCAGGAGAGTGCATGTAAATGCATGGATACGGTGTCTTTTCGTGAGTGCAGGTGGGACATGTGAACGCTGAACCCATGTTGAAAGACATGTACTCCATAGCCTGCAGGAAAGGAAACGAAGACGTCTTCTACGACAAGCAGGAAAGCTGGATGTGAGTGATTTGACGTGGCTGCTGGCACGTCGCATGCATCCAATGGCAAGCCCGCATGAGTAGAGTCAAGCCGTGCACTATGTGGAAAGCGCCATGCCAAAGACATAGAGCGCTTGGAGTGAGAGCGGCCATGTGAAGGTTCGAAAGCACCATGCCAAAGGCATGGACACTAGGAGTGAAAGCTGGCAACCGCAGACTTGCAAGCGCCATGGTAAAGACATAGAGCGCTTGGAATGAGACCATGTCAAGGCTGAAAATCCCAATGCCAAAGGCATAGCGCGGCAGGAGTGAAAGCTGGAAACCGCAGACTTGCAAGCGCCATGTCGAAGACAAAGCGCTTGGAAGACATGCGCGGTCCAGAGACCCCATTTAGAAGACATCCAGGGATACAACGCTAGATAGACAAGATATCTCCCCAAGAATCTCCCCACACCCCACCTCCAAAACATCACCTGACCCCCCCTGGTATATTATTATAATTCCCAAACGGGGTATGCGGTCCCGCTCCTATAACGGTCCCGCCTGCAACCTGGAATCGTGGGAATTCCCACATTTTGCGGTCCCGCCGCGGTCCCGCTGCGGTCCCGCCTATAGTAATTGCGTACTGTCGCGCGCAGCAGCAACAGCAGCTTTGAGACATGACCCCCATGCACATCCTTCCCATTCCATCATTTGCAGCGGCCATGTTCCCACATCACATCTACCTCTTTTCCACCCCTTCTTCCAGCTTCCATTCCTTTTTTTTGCAGTGCTGTCGCAGCATGGCGTCTGTGGATCGCACGTGTGCGAAGCGGCAGCCGGAGAGAACTGCAGTCACGTCGGGTGAAAACATGGGCCGTGAGCGGTTTTGTTTCTGGGGCAGACCGTCTCTGTAGATATTGCTACTCAGACACGTGCCTCTACCAGTCACATTTCTCTAGCGGAAATCATCAGCAGCATTCCTGGGTGTCAACGGTCGACACGCTTTTTCCAGACCTGTGGGCCATATTCACGTCCAGCTGTTTGTGACAATGGAATCCTAGCAGACTATCTGCTCCATGTGCTTTTTTCATGCTCAAGCCTGTGACCTGCATTCTGCTTTAAGGACGTGGTGGTGAGTTCCTTGCTGTTTCTAGTGTCAAGCCCTCTCCAAAGGAAATGGGCCACCTGACAGCAAAGCGGGGTGTCGCAAGCAACTGACGTAGCACATCGCATTGGAGCCTTGCACCCAAGACATGCCATGCAAACAGGATGTTTCCGCATTGCACTTGGGCCGAGCCATGAGATCCTCCACGACACGGAAGCGTGCTGCGTGCGGGTCGTTGCGGGAACTGCTGCAAGCCAACCAGCTCGAGGTGCCGAAATTTCGGGGTGAATTGTCTCGCGCCGACTTTGCAGCGCAACGACAGCGCCTGGAGAACTGCACCTTGTCTCCGAGTGACACTCAGAAGCTGCGAGACATCATTGACCTCTATGAGGTGCCTCACCTGTTTGTCGGGTGCTACAGACTGCGACCCATTGTTCGGGTCACTTTTCACATTTCTCACCCTGCTGCGACTTGCTCAGCCGTCCTGGTTGGTGCTACCATTCGCTGGGCTTGCACGGCCTTCTGGTTCACACTGTTTCTACTCAGCTTTGCAGGGCGTTGCAGCAGCAGACGAAGCTGGTGCAGCAGCATCGACCCAAGAGGATGTGGATATGGCAGCAGCCCCAGGACCAGGTCAGACCGCAAGTAGTTGCCATTAGCATCCGGGACGGTACTTTCCGGAGGGTAAGAGACCTAGAGCAGTGGATGGACATGACATGCATCAGTGACAGTAGGCAAGCCTCAGCCTTGCATGCAGATGGGAGAGACTGAACTAGAAGGGGTATAGTCATGAGTCCTAGTCGCAGCCACTTCATTGTTGCACATTTTTCACAGGTGATGCCCGCCCTTTTCGTCTTCGAGCACGAGCAGTGTTGGTAACCTACAATTCCTTGCAGCTGCAGCTGGCGGATTTCGATGAGTTCCTTACTTGGCTTGCAACGTGTGAGTGGGTCGGCAAATGGAGTGCCACGATGGAATCAAGTTTGCGTTCGGAGGATGCTGGCCGTCTACATATTCATTGCTTCCTGGAATTCGCCCGCCCCGTCGACTGGCAATCATGCACGGCGCTCCGTTTCAAGGGCATTCAGCCCAATCTTTCCCCCATGTCGGGCACGGGGCGCACGCTGGCGAGATGCGGCAGACCAAGGACATTTTTACGTTTGGGCTGCAAAGGTGCATCTCCGTTGGGTTACCTTGTAACGACATTCTATCTCATGTTGAAAGTTGCAGTTCATGTAGGCCACCTTTGTCACTAATCCGATCGTGTGGCAGCAGCATGACGTAGCTTCTAGTTGATCATCAGTAGACCTGGCAGCTTTGCAGCAGATCGTGTTTGCAGTCAAACATTTTCTAGGCCACCTTGGTCTGGGCACCCACGAGCCTGATTTGGATGAACTGAACTCATTGGACCGCTATCTACGTGGTTGGTCTTGCATAGGCAATCCTTCTTCTTTGTACGCATTGATTCTAGATTTATCACTATCGATATATCGAAATATATCTCTGCATATAAACATATATATATGTGGTGATCCATCTGAAGGTCCTGATAACGAGTTTCAATTGGAAACACAGTTCATTTGTGCTGGGACCCCGCGCGAAAGTTTGTTTGCGAAACAGAAACTGTTTGCTTCGCGAAAGTGTCGCGAACGGTGGATAGAATGCATCATCCTCATTGTCTACAGTACCGCTTGTTAAGGGCTACCACCGCCTCCCTGCTGTCGGGGGTCCGGCAGGAGACTGGGACCGCACATTGGCTTTTCCCTTCATAGGTAGCAGCCAGCTTCCGAAGGTCACGCTTCGCCAGAGCCAAATACCATGGTGGCCAAGCACATCCTTGCACCTGCCGCTGGTCCTGCCTAACGTTGCTTTCTGAAGTCTCAAGAAACAACCGCGAAATGCAGCAGCCAAGCTTCGAACAGGGACACTTTGCAAGAGCCAAACACCAAGGCACCTGGTGTTTGCTTTTCCTTTGCCGCCCCCCCGTGCTCCTGGCTGGGGTCTGCGGAGACAAGTCTTTGCACGACAGTTGCACGCAAGTGCTGCAAAAGACTAGGTAAAGTCAAAGGGCATTTTGAAGGGCGTGGCCCAGTAAGCCTTGCTAAAAAGTTCCTCAGCAGCAAGAACCTGTTCGCGAAGGGGATTCCGTGATGCTAGCAGAATGTTTGCAAGGCTATGAAGCACTTTTCCGTGCTAATTTGGTGTGATTTGGCCCGTGCCGATTGAATCTGCATAAGCGGAGTTATTGCTCAACATGGGTTGCGCGAAAGATGCACATGCAGTTCGCGAAGGATGCGCGAAAGAAACTTTTTGCTTCGCGATAAATGGCCGTTTGCAGAGACAGGAATTGACAGCAACCGGCATATGTAGATTGTTTCGTCGCCAGCATCACATCTAATCTAATTGTCTGGACCCACCACCAGATCATTTCCTCGGCTGACATGCCTTGAGTGCTGGGTGGAATTCACCCGGGCGATCTGTGCAGGTAGGAACCCATTTCGTTGCCACCAGCTCCTACGAGGCGTTCAAGGACTACACAGTGCAGGGCAGATGGCTGGATGCGCTGTGGAGTGGGCACAAGCTTTCTCATCAGCAGTACCTGCAGTACGCGTGCCTGGGTTAAGCAGCATTGTTTTCATTCCGGAGATACATCAGGGTCCACATTTATTGGACGCTCCATGGCTGCATGGCGATCAGCATATGTAGATATATAGAGACATTTTTCGAGAGAGGTTTAGATACACACGCACACACACACATATATATATATCTTCGAGACAGATCTATACAAAGATATGTCTTTCTATATCTATCTATATCTATCTATGGATATATATATATATATCTATATATATATATACATGGACCCAGGGGTGCGGATGCCAAAGACTCACTTTAGGCGGTGTCATTGCAGTTGACTTGTCAATAGCTGTTTATCGATCCCCCTTGATTGAAGCTCTATATGGAAGGGAAGAACCCATGTCCGGATGAAATGATTAAACCCATACTATAAATGTTTCTTTATCATATTTTATGTGGTCTGGAATATGGGTACCATAATATACAAGTAATAAAGTGGGATGGAGAAACCTTAAAATTCAACGAGGTCTGCATACCACTATTTATAAACACATATGCGCACGAAAACATGATCAGAATTCCTTGTCCCGATTCTGCTGGGGCGCGAACGGTTCGCGAAAGGGTGGCGTGCGGGCAGTTTTCGGGTACCAGAATATTGACCAACTCCGAAAAGATTTGTATGAAATGGAACATAACATAAACCCAATGTGAATTTCAGTGGGACCACTTCATAGCAGGTCCATTTCATAGAATAGGGAACGTCACAAACACCTATGTTGTTTATAAAAGTGCTGCTTCGAGTCTGATAAAGTGTCCGAACATAAGCAATAATTTGGCCGTAACATATCTTCAGATACCTTCAAATATCCCCCTTGGAATTTCCTCTACAGAATCAAGAACGTTGGGTCCTGGAAAATGGTGCGTTTTAACCCCCTGCTTTGTTTAGGGGTACCTACCCAGTGTCAACGCTTTCAATTGTATAGAGGACCTTGGGGCCTCTGATTCTATAGAGATTTCATGTTGAATACAGCACTGAGTCCTAGTCAGCAGAGAGCCTTAGCCACTGCGATTCTATAGTTGGATATGTTCTCTTTGGGTGTATGTCATGTTCTTCAATTCTATAGAGAAGTATTGGCAGAACCAATTTCCCACAACAATTCTTTCATTCATCATTGATCATCCTTGTATATAATCGAAGAGGTTGACAGTGAACACTTGGAGCCTTTGAGCTCTATAAAATTGGGAATGCATAAGGTAAGGTAGGCAAGAGCAACTGGAGCATTCAGGTCAGCTGTCAATGAATGACACTTGGGGAGCCTGATTTTATAGAAGGCCAACTAACCCCCCCAACCAAAAAACGGCTCTACGAGAGTGACTTGGGGGCAGCGATTCTAAAGAGATTGTCAACTTGAAAATACCTTGGGGTCTCTGATTCTATAGATGCATTTTCAGAAAGAGGGCCAATGTCTCCAGAATTATCACTATAAAAGTGTCAACACCGTGTGCAGCAGGTTGCAGGTGCGCTTGGGCTATATCACCCGCAAACGCGCTGTGGAAGCAGTCATGCAGCAGGAGAGCGAAAGTCGCCTCCGACGTGAGCAGGCCGAAGTGGTGGCTCAGCTCCAGCCATTGCAAAAGCCATTTTTGCCAGAAGTGGTTGCCCGAGTCGAAGACTGGGCCAAACAGTATTCCATTTTAGATTCTCGGTACAAATTTCTTGTGCTCCGGGCGCCTTCGCGCGCTGGCAAAAGCACCTTGGCAAAATGCCTCCATTTCGTTTTGCCTACGTATATCCAGAAGCCTCCTTTCATTCAAACTGTCCAGGGTGCCACGGCCGCTGAGTTACAACATTACGACAGAGATTCTCACGGCTTTATCCTGTTCGACAATTGCAATTCTATGTCCTTTGTGCTATCTCAGCGGGCCTTATTTCAGGCAAACCCAGACTTTCATCGCTTAGGCCAGTCACAGACGAACATATTCTCATATCAGGTTTATTTATTCAGGGTCCCCATTGTGATCACCATAGATGAATCAACTGACTGGGATGATGACGAACCATGGATTCGCGAGAATCAGCATTTGGTGCAGCTTACCGGCCCGTGTTATCATTTGGAGTAACAGCCTGCATGGGGTAGAGAAAGGCATGGCTTGGGTTAGGTTTGTGAAACCGCCTGCGGGGGAGATTTGGGTCTACAGCTGCTTGAACCCTCAATGTGCTTCTGCCATGTGGGTGCATGCTGCACGTGCATTGTTTCTCAGAGTTGCAAGGGTTCCTTCTAGGAGTTGCAGTCCAGGAGGTTGTGTTTAGGTCAGCATGGAGAATCTGTTGCAGCCGCCGCTCAGCCATCACTCACAGATTGCATGCAGCAGCTCTGTCGGGCCTTCGGTGTGGATCCAGCGCCACATGAGTCACAGGACATGGCTGTAACAGCACCAATTTTTCGCATTCATATGCCACAGAGTCACAGCCCAGCAACAGAAGGGTATAGGCTTCCATGCAAAGACATCCAAGACAGCACCCAGGTGGCCGCAGCCTTGCCCCATGGCTCACGCACCTGCGGCGACTCCAGTGGCTTTAGCAGAAACCATTGCAACTTTGCAAGCAGACCTTGCCAGAAACAGAGCGGCCGGAGTGCAAGCCAAGCATGCCAGATACCGAGCAAAGAAGGAAGCAGCCTCTGGAGGTTTTAGCCCTCTTGCTTGCAAAGCGATCGTTGCCGTCTATGTGTTGTCGGACTGCAATATGGAGCTAGCGCTTCGCTTCGCTGCCCTGTGGCCAGCAGTCAAGCCGACCTCAGGGACAACACGGGTTGTGGTGGAAGATTTGTTTTTGAGCACCACAGACTTAGACTTGCAGCACATTTTTTCACCTTCCGCAACTCCGTGGGCACGGCCAGTGCGGCATGCAGCCGCTTTTCTGGCAGAGGCTAACACTTTCAACTGGGTTCTGGCTTGCAACCACGTCGGTGTAGCACCGCTATCGCTGGATGTCTATGCCACGTGGGAGAAAGCGCGGTTTGGCAGCCTCCTGGAGGGTTTGCCGCCTCGCCGGCATGTGAATCAATGGGTGCAGCGCTTCCGAGCCAAGTGGAACCTGCGGCGCCGAGTCCTACGTCCACAAGTGCACAGGGACCCAGTCACGGTGCAGGCTAAGGCGCCAAGCACGGTCGTGTTTTTGCGACCGTTTTCCGGCTCCAAAAATGGGGCCGGGCAAGCTCATTTCAATTCGGACCTCCTCCCACATGTGGTCACGTTTTCCTAGCCTCCCTGCTCGGCTTCGCCCTGTCAGGTGAGAACCTTTTGGCAGTTACTCTCCTACTACGTGAACACGAAGTTTGTGGACAAGACTCCGCTGTTTTTGAATTTAGACGAAACTAGCATTCCCTACACCATGCTGCAATTGCCCGGCTGCGTTGCTTTGCCACGACATGCCAGTCTTCGCATGCCTGTCCGGAAACAAGACGTGCGAGGGGCTTTGACCTATGTGAGCATCATTTGTGATGCGCCGCATATTCAAGGCAAGTTGCCGCACTACCTTTTTGGGACTGAGACCAAGCTGACACAGAAGTTGCTGAGGGGCCAGCGGCGCTTGCCACAAACGGCGCTGCACATAGTACGTCAGAAAGTGCTTGGACATCCTGCAAGAACATCACCAAGATTGTGCGCGATCTAGGCAAAGTCTTAAAACCTTATCCATTTCAACCTATCTTGTTGCTGGATGTTGCGTCCTCACATCTCGCAAAGGAAACCATGGTGTGCGCTCGGCGCAATGGTGTCCAGCTCCTGTACATACCAGCCGGATGTACAGACAAAATCCAACCGTTAGATATAGCAGGTTTCCACCCATTGAAAACCCATTTGAAGAGGAAGTACCAGGAACTGAGGGCAGGTTCCTGTGAGGGTTTGATAGACCCGTTAGCCTGGCTTTTTGAACTCATGCAGTGTCCCAGCTACTTTGCCGGCAAGAGTTGGAAACGCCCTTTTGAATCTGTTGGTGCGGCGAAGCCGCCCGATACGGCGCACCTCCATACGGAGTTGCGAAAGTTTATGGATATGCCACTGCATATGCCTCCAGGCAGCAAGCCCTCTAAAGAAGCCTTGCAAAGCATCTGGCCGTAGCGACGCCGTATGGCGTACGCGTACACGGCTCTGTTGTGACGAGGTGCGAGCCGGGAGAAAAATTGCGCGGCAGAGCAAACATTGGCAGACATACTATCAGGGTACATCGGAGCATGACCATTTTGTCACATTCTCGTAGCCATGTTTCTGGGGTCGTGAACAGGGGTGAAAAGGAGGTACCAGGCAAGCACAAAGAGAACACAGGATCATCTTGAGGCCGGCATGCAGTTTGAGTGGAGCAAGCCTGTTGTTCGCCCGCCTTGAGTGCCATGTCCGCTGCTGATGCAAACGCCGCGGCAGCTGCAGCCCCACCGGCCGCGGCTGATAGGGTTGCTGTGCTGAAGGAAGAGCGCAAAAATTTGAAACGCCAGTTAGCAGCAGCCACCAAAGAACTACAGAACCAGGAGAGTGCATGTAAATGCATGGATACTGTGTCTTTTCGTGAGTGCAGGTGGGACATGTGAACGCTGAACCCATGTTGAAAGACATGTACTCCATAGCCTGCAGGAAAGGAAACGAAGACGTCTTCTACGACAAGCAGGAAAGCTGGATGTGAGTGATTTGACGTGGCTGCTGGCACGTCGCCTGCATCCAATGGCAAGCCCGCATGAGTAGAGTCAAGCCGTGCACTATGTGGAAAGCGCCATGCCAAAGACATAGAGCGCTTGGAGTGAGAGCGGCCATGTGAAGGTTCGAAAGCACCATGCCAAAGGCATGGACACTAGGAGTGAAAGCTGGCAGCCGCAGACTTGCAAGCGCCATGGTAAAGACATAGAGCGCTTGGAATGAGACCATGTCAAGGCTGAAAATCCCAATGCCAAAGGCATAGCGCGGCAGGAGTGAAAGCTGGAAACCGCAGACTTGGAAGCGCCATGTCGAAGACAAAGCGCTTGGAAGACATGCGCGGTCCAGAGACCCCATTTAGAAGACATCCAGGGATACAACGCTAGATAGACAAGATATCTCCCCAAGAATCTCCCCACACCCCACCTCCAAAACATCACCTGACCCCCCCGGGTATATTATTATAATTCCCAAACGGGGTATGCGGTCCCGCTCCTATAAATTCACAGGTAAAGTGGTCCCGCCGACGGCGGGACCGGTCCCCCCTGCAACCTGGAATCGTGGGAATTCCCCCATTTTGCGGTCCCGCCGCGGTCCCGCTGCGGTCCCGCCTATAGTAATTGCGTACTGTCGCGCGCAGCAGCAACAGCAGCTTTAAGACATTACCCCCATGCACATCCTTCCCATTCCATCATTTGCAGCGGCCATGTTCCCACATCACATCTACCTCTTTTCCACCCCTTCTTCCAGCTTCCATTCCTTTTTTTTGCAGTGCTGTCGCAGCATGGCGTCTGTGGATCGCACGTGTGCGAAGCGGCAGCCGGAGAGAACTGCAGTCACGTCGGGTGAAAACATGGGCCGTGAGCGGTTTTGTTTCTGGGGCAGACCGTCTCTGTAGATATTGCTACTCAGACACGTGCCTCTACCAGTCACATTTCTCTAGCGGAAATCATCAGCAGCATTCCTGGGTGTCAACGGTCGACACGCTTTTTCCAGACCTGTGGGCCATATGCACGTCCAGCTGTTTGTGACAATGGAATCCTAGCAGACTATCTGCTCCATGTGCTTTTTTCATGCTCAAGCCTGTGACCTGCATTCTGCTTTAAGGACGTGGTGGTGAGTTCCTTGCTGTTTCTAGTGTCAAGCCCTCTCCAAAGGAAATGGGCCACCTGACAGCAAAGCGGGGTGTCGCAAGCAACTGACGTAGCACATCGCATTGGAGCCTTGCACCCAAGACATGCCATGCAAACAGGATGTTTCCGCATTGCACTTGGGCCGAGCCATGAGATCCTCCACGACACGGAAGCGTGCTGCGTGCGGGTCGTTGCGGGAACTGCTGCAAGCCAACCAGCTCGAGGTGCCGAAATTTCGGGGTGAATTGTCTCGCGCCGACTTTGCAGCGCAACGACAGCGCCTGGAGAACTGCCCCTTGTCTCCGAGTGACCCTCAGAAGCTGCGAGACATCATTGACCTCTATGAGGTGCCTCACCTGTTTGTCGGGTGCTAAAGACTGCGACCCATTGCGCAACGACAGCGCCTGGAGAAACTGCACCCTTGTCTCCGAGTGACAATCAGAAGCTGCGAGGGACAGCATTGACCTCTATGAGGTGCCTCACTGTTTGTCGGGTTGCTTACAGACTGCGACCATGGTTCGGTCATTTTGCATTTTCTACCCGCTGCGACCTTGTCAGCCGTCCTGGTTGGTGCTTACCATTAGCCGGGTTGACACCGGCGCTTCTGGTTTCACACTGTCTACTCAGCTGTGCAGGGGCGTGTGTTGCAGAAGCAGAACGAAGCAGCTGGTGCAGCAGCATCGACCAAGAGGCTGGGATATGGCAGCAGGCCCCCAGGAACAGGTCAGACCGCAAGTAGTTTGCCCTTAGCATCCGGGGACTGGGTACTTCCGGAGGGTAAGAGGACCTAGAGCAGTTGGAATGGACATGACATGCTACAGTGACAGTAGGCAAGCCAGCCTGCATGCAGATGGGAGAGACTGAACTAGAAGGGTTGTCATGAGTCTCCAGTCGAAGGCCATTCATCGGTGCACATTTTTCACAGGTGATGCCCGCCCTTTTCGTCTTCGAGCACGAGCAGTGTTGGTAACCTACAATTCCTTGCAGCTGCAGCTGGCGGATTTCGAGGAGTTCCTTACTTGGCTTGCAACGTGTGAGTGGGTCGGCAAATGGAGTGCCACGATGGAATCAAGTTTGCGTTCGGAGGATGCTGGCCGTCTACATATTCATTGCTTCCTGGAATTCGCCCGCCCCGTCGACTGGCAATCATGCACGGCGCTCCGTTTCAAGGGCATTCAGCCCAATCTTTCCCCATGTCGGGCACGGGGCGCACGCTGGCGAGATGCGGCAGACCAAGGACATTTTTACGTTTGGGCTGCAAAGGTGCATCTCCGTTGGGTTACCTTGTAACGACATTCTATCTCATGTTGAAAGTTGCAGTTCATGTAGGCCACCTTTGTCACTAATCCGATCGTGTGGCAGCAGCATGACGTAGCTTCTAGTTGATCATCAGTAGACCTGGCAAGATTTATCACTATCGATATATCGAAATATATCTCTGCATATAAACCTATATTGTGGTGATCCATCTGAAGGGCCGGAAACAGTTTCATTGCAAACACCGTTCAATTTGTGCTGGGACCCCCGCGCGAAAGTTTTGTTGCGAAACGGAGAATAGAACTTTTGCTCGCGAAAGTGTCGCGAACGGTGGCTAGAATGCATCATCCTCTGGTCTACATACCGCTTGTTAAGGCTACACCCGCCTCCCTGCTGTCGGGGGTCCGGCACGGAACCTGGACCGCCCCTTGGCTTTTCCCTTCATAGGTAGTCAGCCACTTCCGAAGGTCACGCTTTCCCAGAGCCAAATACCATGGTGGCCAAGCACATCCTTGCGCCTGCCGCTGGTCCTGCCTAACGTTGCTTTCTGAAGTCTCAAGAAACAGCCGCGAAATGCAGCAGCCAAGCTTCGAACAGGGACACTTTGCAAGAGCCAAACACCAAGGCACCTGGTGTTTGCTTTTCCTTTGCCGCCCCCCCGTGCTCCTGGCTGTGGTCTGCGGAGACAATTCTTTGCACGACAGTTGCACGCAAGTGCTGCAAAAGACTAGGTAAAGTTAAAGGGCATTTTGAAGGGCGTGGCCCAGTAAGCCTTGCTAAAAAAGTTCCTCAGCAGCAAGAACTTGTTCGCGAAGGGGATTCCGTGATGCTAGCACAATGTTTGCAAGGCTATGAAGCACTTTTCCGTGCTAATTTGGTGTGATTTGGCCTGTGCCGTTTGAATCTTCATAAGCGGAGTTATTGCTCAACATGGGTTGCGCGAAAGATACACATGCAGTTCGCGACGGATGCGCGAAAGAAACTTTTTGCTTCGCGATAAATGGCCGTTTGCAGAGACAGGAATTGACAGCAAGCGGCATATGTAGATTGTTTCGTCGCCATCATCAAACAATCTTAATCTGAAGTTGTCCTGGACCCACCAACCAGAATCATTTCTCGGCTGAACATGGCCTTGAAGTGCTGGGTGTGTAATTCACCCGGGCGATCTGTGCAGGTAGGAACCCATTTCGTCGTTGCCCAGCCAGCTCCTACGAGTGCGTTCAGGACTACACAGTGCATGCATTATGGCTGGAATGCGCTGTGATGGGCCAACTTTCTCATCATCATAAAACCTGCAGTACGCGGGTGAGTGAGCCTGGGGTGGTAATAATGCAGCATTGTTGTTCATGGGTCCGGAGATACATCAGGTCCACATTTATTGACTCCTCCATGTCTGCATGCCGAGATCAGCATCTGTAGAATATAGAGACATTTTTCGAGAGATTTTGAATACACACTCAACACACACACCTTATATAAGTATATCTCTTCGAGACAGATCTATACAAAGATATGTCTTTCTATATCTATCTATATCTATCTATGGATATATATATATCTATATATATATATATACATGGACCCAGGGGTGCGGATGCCAAAGACTCACTTGAGGCGGTGTCATTGCAGTTGACTTGTCAATAGCTGTTTATCGATCCCCCTTGATTGAAGCTCTATATGGAAGGGAAGAACCCATGTCCGGATGAAATGATTCAACCCATACTATAAATGTTTCTTTATCATATTTTATGTGGTCTGGAATATGGGTACCATAATATACAAGTAATAAAGTGGGATGGAGAAACCTTAAAATTCAACGAGGTCTGCATACCACTATTTATAAACACATATGCGCACTAAAACATGATCAGAATTCCTTGTCCCGATTCTGCTGGGGCGCGAACGGTTCGCGAAAGGGTGGCGTGCGGGCAGTTTTCGGGTACCAGAATATTGACCAACTCCGAAAAGATTTGTATGAAATGGAACATAACGTAAACCCAATGTGAATTTCAGTGGGACCACTTCATAGCAGGTCCATTTCATAGAATAGGGAACGTCACAAACACCTATGTTGTTTATAAAAGTGCTGCTTCGAGTCTGATAAAGTGTCCGAACATAAGCAATAATTTGGCCGTAACATATCTTCAGACACCTTCAAATATCCCCCTTGGAATTTCCTCTACAGAATCAAGAACGTTGGGTCCTGGAAAATGGTGCGTTTTAACCCCCTGCTTTGTTTAGGGGTACCTACCCACTGTCAACGCTTTCAATTGTATAGAGGACCTTGGGGCCTCTGATTCTATAGAGATTTCATGTTGAATACAGCACTGAGTCCTAGTCAGCAGAAAGCCTTAGCCACTGCGATTCTATAGTTGGATCTGTTCTCTTTGGGTGTATGTCATGTTCTTCAATTCTATAGAGAAGTATTGGAAGAACAAATTTCCCACAACAATTCGTTCATCATCATTGATCATCCTTGTATATAATCGAAGAGGTTGACAGTGAACACTTGGAGCCTTTGAGCTCTATAAAAGTGGGAATGCATAAGGTAAGGTAGGCAAGAGCAACTGGAGCATTCAGGTCAGCTGTCAATGAATGACACTTGGGGAGCCTGATTTTATAGAAGGCCAACTAACCCCCCCAACCACAAAACGGCTCTACGAGAGTGACTTGGGGGCAGCGATTCTAAAGAGATTGTCAACTTGAAAATACCTTGGGGTCTCTGATTCTATAGATGCATTTTCAGAAAGAGGGCCAATGTCTCCAGAATTATCACTATAAAAGTGTCAACACCGTGTGCAGCAGGTTGCAGGTGCGCTTGGGCTATATCACCCGCAAACGCGCTGTGGAAGCAGTCATGCAGCAGGAGAGCGAAAGTCGCCTCCGACGTGAGCAGGCCGAAGTGGTGGCCCAGCTCCAGCCATTGCAAAAGCCATTTTTGCCAGAAGTGGTTGCCCGAGTCGAAGACTGGGCCAAACAGTATTCCATTTTAGATTCTCGGTACAAATTTCTTGTGCTCCGGGCGCCTTCGCGCGCTGGCAAAAGCACCTTGGCAAAATGCCTCCATTTCGTTTTGCCTACGTATATCCAGAAGCCTCCTTTCATTCAAACTGTCCAGGGTGCCACGGCCGCTGAGTTACAACATTACGACAGAGATTCTCACGGCTTTATCCTGTTCGACAATTGCAATTCTATGTCCTTTGTGCTATCTCAGCGGGCCTTATTTCAGGCAAACCCAGACTTTCATCGCTTAGGCCAGTCACAGACGAACATATTCTCATATCAGGTTTATTTATTCAGGGTCCCCATTGTGATCACCATAGATGAATCAACTGACTGGGATGATGACGAACCATGGATTCGCGAGAATCAGCATTTGGTGCAGCTTACCGGCCCGTGTTATCATTTGGAGTAACAGCCTGCATGGGGTAGAGAAAGGCATGGCTTGGGTTAGGTTTGTGAAACCGCCTGCGGGGGAGATTTGGGTCTACAGCTGCTTGAACCCTCAATGTGCTTCTGCCATGTGGGTTCATGCTGTACGTGCATTGTTTCTCAGAGTTGCAAGGGTTCCTTCTAGGAGTTGCAGTCCAGGAGGTTGTGTTTAGGTCAGCATGGAGAATCTGTTGCAGCCGCCGCTCAGCAATCACTCACAGATTGCATGCAGCAGCTCTGTCGGGCCTTCGGTGTGGATCCAGCGCCACATGAGTCACAGGACATGGCTGTAACAGCACCAATTTTTCGCATTCATATGCCACAGAGTCACAGCCAAGCAACAGAAGGGTATAGGCTTCCATGCAAAGACATCCAAGACAGCACCCAGGTGGCCGCAGCCTTGCCCCATGGCTCACGCACCTGCGGCGACTCCAGTGGCTTTAGCAGAAACCATTGCAACTATGCAAGCAGACCTTGCCAGAAACAGAGCGGCCGGAGTGCAAGCCAAGCATGCCAGATACCGAGCAAAGAAGGAAGCAGCCTCTGGAGGTTTTAGCCCTCTTGCGTGCAAAGCGATCGTTGCCGTCTATGTGTTGTCGGACTGCAATATGGAGCTAGCGCTTCGCTTCGCTGCCCTGTGGCCAGCAGTCAAGCCGACCTCAGGGACAACACGGGTTGTGGTGGAAGATTTGTTTTGAGCACCACAGACTTAGACTTGCAGCACATTTTTTCACCTTCCGCGACTCCGTGGGCACGGCCAGTGCGGCATGCAGCCGCTTTTCTGGCAGAGGCTAACACTTTCAACTGGGTTCTGGCTTGCAACCACGTCGGTGTAGCACCGCTATCGCTGGATGTCTATGCCACGTGGGAGAAGGCGCGGTTTGGCAGCCTCCTGGAGGGTTTGCCGCCTCGCCGGCATGTGAATCAATGGGTGCAGCGCTTCCGAGCCAAGTGGAACCTGCGGCGCCGAGTCCTAGGTCCACAAGTGCACAGGGACCCAGTCACGGTGCAGGCTAAGGCGCCAAGCACGGTCGTGTTTTTGCGACCGTTTTCCGGCTCCAAAAATGGGGCCGGGCCAGCTCATTGCAATTCGGACCTCCTCCCACATGTGGTCATGTTTTCCTAGCCTCCCTGCTCGGCTTCGCCCTGTCAGGTGAGAACCTTTTGGCAGTTACTCTCCTACTACGCGAACACGAAGTTTGTGGACAAGACTCCGCTGTTTTTGAATTTAGACGAAACTAGCATTCCCTACACCATGCTGCATTTGCCCGGCTGCGTTGCTTTGCCACGACATGCCAGTCTTCGCATGCCTGTCCGGAAACAAGACGTGCGAGGGGCTTTGACCTATGTGAGCATCATTTGTGATGCGCCGCATATTCAAGGCAAGTTGCCGCACTACCTTTTTGGGACTGAGACCAAGCTGACACAGAAGTTGCTGAGGGGCCCGCGGCGCTTGCCACAAACGGCGCTGCACATAGTACGTCAGAAAAGTGCTTGGACATCCTGCAAGAACATCACCAAGATTGTGCGCGATCTAGGCAAAGTCTTAAAACCTTATCCATTTCAACCTATCTTGTTGCTGGATGTTGCGTCCTCACATCTCGCAAAGGAAACCATGGTGTGTGCTCGGCGCAATGGTGTCCAGCTCCTGTACATACCAGCCGGATGTACAGACAAAATCCAACCGTTAGATATAGCAGGTTTCCACCCATTGAAAACACATTTGAAGAGGAAGTACCAGGAACTGAGGGCAGGTTCCTGTGAGGGTTTGATAGACCCGTTAGCCTGGCTTTTTGAACTCATGCAGTGTCCCAGCTACTTTGCCGGCAAGGGTTGGAAACGCACTTTTGAATCTGTTGGTGCGGCGAAGCCGCCCGATACGGCGCACCTCCATACGGAGTTGCGAAAATTTATGGATATGCCACTGCATATGCCTCCAGGCAGCAAGCCCGCTAAAGAAGCATCGGTACCTAATCCCTCTGTCTTCCACGCCTCATCTAGGCGCCTCGCCATGGCGTACCAAGCGTCATGCTGCTACCGGTGACTGACACGGGTGTATGGCAACTCTTTCGAGGGGAGGGGGGGGGGGGGGAGGGACGTGTGACGAGGTGCGAGCCGGGAGAAAAATTGCGCGGCGAGCACCTTGGCAACATACTAATCAGGTACATTCGGTGCATGACCATTTTGTCACATTCTCGTAGCCATGTTTCTGGGGGCGTGAACAGGGGTGAAAAGGAGGTACCAGGCAAGCACAAAGAGAACACAGGAGCATCTTGAGGACTGCATGCAGTTTGAGTGGAGCAAGCCTGTTGTTCGCCCGCCTTGAGTGCCATGTCCGCTGCTGATGCAAACGCCGCGGCAGCTGCAGCCCCACCGGCCGCGACTGATAGGGTTGCTGTGCTGAAGGAAGAGCGCAAAAATTTGAAACGCCAGTTAGCAGCAGCCACCAAAGAACTACAGAACCAGGGGAGTGCATGTAAATGCATGGATACGGTGTCTTTTCGTGAGTGCAGGTGGGACATGTGAACGCTGAACCCATGTTGAAAGACATGTACTCCATAGCCTGCAGGAAGGAAACGAAGACGTCTTCTACGACAAGCAGGAAAGCTGGATGTGAGTGATTTGACGTGGCTGCTGGCACGTCGCATGCATCCAATGGCAAGCCCGCATGAGTAGAGTCAAGCCGTGCACTATGTGGAAAGCGCCATGCCAAAGACATAGAGCGCTTGGAGTGAGAGGGCCATGTGAAGGTTCGAAAGCACCATGCCAAAGGCATGGACACTAGGAGGGAAAGCTGGCAACCGCAGACTTGCAAGCGCCATGGTCAAGACATAGAGCGCTTGGAATGAGACCATGTCAAGGCTGAAAATCCCAATGCCAAAGGCATAGCGCGGCAGGAGTGAAAGCTGGAAACCGCAGACTTGCAAGCGCCATGTCGAAGACAAAGCGCTTGGAAGACATGCGCGGTCCAGAGACCCCATTTAGAAGACATCCAGGGATACAACGCTAGATAGACAAGATATCTCCCCAAGAATCTTCCCACACCCCACCTCCAAAACATCACCTCCCCAAGAATCTTCCCACACCCCACCTCCAAAACATCACCTGACCCCCCTGGTATATTATTATAATTCCCAAACGGGGTATGCGGTCCCGCTCCTATAAATTCACAGGTAAAGTGGTCCCGCCGACGGCGGGACCGGTCCCGCCTGCAACCTGGAATCGTGGGAATTCCCACATTTTGCGGTCCCGCCGCGGTCCCGCTGCGGTCCCGCCTATAGTAATTGCGTACTGTCGCGCGCAGCAGCAACAGCAGCTTTAAGACATTACCCCCATGCACATCCTTCCCATTCCATCATTTGCAGCGGCCATGTTCCCACATCACATCTACCTCTTTTCCACCCCTTCTTCCAGCTTCCCTTCCTTTTTTTTGCAGTGCTGTCGCAGCATGGCGTCTGTGGATCGCACGTGTGCGAAGCGGCAGCCGGAGAGAACTGCAGTCACGTCGGGTGAAAACATGGGCCGAGAGCGGTTTTGTTTCTGGGGCAGACCGTCTCTGTAGATATTGCTACTCAGACACGTGCCTCTACCAGTCACATTTCTCTAGCGGAAATCATCAGCAGCTTTCCTGGGTGTCAACGGTCGACACGCTTTTTCCAGACCTGTGGGCCATATGCACGTCCAGCTGTTTGTGACAATGGAATCCTAGCAGACTATCTGCTCCATGTGCTTTTTTCATGCCCAAGCCTGTGACCTGCATTCTGCTTTAAGGACGTGGTGGTGAGTTCCTTGCTGTTTCTAGTGTCAAGCCCTCTCCAAAGGAAATGGGCCACCTGACAGCAAAGCGGGGTGTCGCAAGGCAACTGACGTTTAGCACATAGATTGGAGCCTTGACCCAGACAGCCACGCAAACAGGATGTTTCCGCCATTCCCTTGGGGCGACGCCCTTGAGATTCCTCCACGACACGGAAGCGTGCTGCCGTTGCGGTTCGTGCGGGAACTGCCCCAAGCCAACCAGCTCGAGGGTGCCGAAAATTCGGGGTGGAATGTCTGCGCCGACTTTGCAGCGCAACGGACAGCCGCCGGGAGAACTGAAGCGGCCTGCCAAAGACATAGAGGCTGGCGAGTGAGAGCGGCCATGTGAAGGTTCGAAAGCACCATGCCAAAGGCATGGACACTAGGAGGGAAAGCTGGCAACCGCAGACTTGCAATCGCCATGGTCAAGACATAGAGCGCTTGGAATGAGACCATGTCAAGGCTGAAAATCCCAATGCCAAAGGCATAGCGCGGCAGGAGTGAAAGCTGGAAACCGCAGACTTGCAAGCGCCATGGCGAAGACAAAGCGCTTGGAAGACATGCGCGGTCCAGAGACCCCATTTAGAAGACATCCAGGGATACAACGCTAGATAGACAAGATATCTCCCCAAGAATCTTCCCACACCCCACCTCCAAAACATCACCTCCCAAGAATCTTCCCACACCCCACCTCCAAAACATCACCTGACCCCCCCTGGTATATTATTATAATTCCCAAACGGGGTATGCGGTCCCGCTCCTATAAATTCACAGGTAAAGTGGTCCCGCCGACGGCGGGACCGGTCCGCCTGCAACCTGGAATCGTGGGAATTCCCACATTTTGCGGTCCCGCCGCGGTCCCGCTGCGGTTCCCGCTTAGTAATTGCGTTACTGTCGCGCGCAGCAGCAAACAGCAGCGTTAAGACAATACCCCCATGCCATCCGTCCAAGTCCATCATTGCAGCGGGCCATGTTCCAACATCACATATATACCTCTTTTCCCATCCCTTCTTCCAGGCTTCCATCCTTTTTTTTGACGTGCTTCGCAGCATGGCAGTCTGTGGATCGCCGTGTGCGAAGCGGCAGCCGGAGAGAACTGCAGTCACGTCGGGTGAAAACATGGGCCGTGAGCGGTTTTGTTTCTGGGGCAGACCGTCTCTGTAGATATTGCTACTCAGACACGTGCCTCTACCAGTCACATTTCTCTAGCGGAAATCCTCAGCAGCATTCCTGGGTGTCAACGGTCGACACGCTTTTTCCAGACCTGTGGGCCATATGCACGTCCAGCTGTTTGTGACAATGGAATCCTAGCAGACTATCTGCTCCATGTGCTTTTTTCATGCTCAAGCCTGTGACCTGCATTCTGCTTTAAGGACGTGGTGGTGAGTTCCTTGCTGTTTCTAGTGTCAAGCCCTCTCCAAAGGAAATGGGCCACCTGACAGCAAAGCGGGGTGTCGCAAGCAACTGACGTAGTACATCGCATTGGAGCCTTGCACCCAAGACATGCCATGCAGACAGGATGTTTCCGCATTGCACTTGGGCCGAGCCATGAGATCCTCCACGACACGGAAGCGTGCTGCGTGCGGGTCGTTGCGGGAACTGCTGCAAGCCAACCAGCTCGAGGTGCCGAAATTTCGGGGTGAATTGTCTCGCGCCGACTTTGCAGCGCAACGACAGCGCCTGGAGAACTGAAGCGCCATGCCAAAGACATAGAGCGCTTGGAGTGAGAGCGGCCAGGTGAAGGTTCGAAAGCACCATGCCAAAGGCATGGACACTAGGAGGGAAAGCTGGCAACCGCAGACTTGCAAGCGCCATGGTCAAGACATAGAGCGCTTGGAATGAGACCATGTCAAGGCTGAAAATCCCAATGCCAAAGGCATAGCGCGGCAGGAGTGAAAGCTGGAAACCGCAGACTTGCAAGCGCCATGTCGAAGACAAAGCGCTTGGAAGACATGCGCGGTCCAGAGACCCCATTTAGAAGACATCCAGGGATACAACGCTAGATAGACAAGATATCTCCCCAAGAATCTTCCCACACCCCACCTCCAAAACATCACCTCCCCAAGAATCTTCCCACACCCCACCTCCAAAACATCACCTGACCCCCCTGGGATATTATTATAATTCCCAAACGGGGTATGCGGTCCCGCTCCTATAAATTCACAGGTAAAGTGGTCCCGCCGACGGCGGGACCGGTCCCGCCTGCAACCTGGAATCGTGGGAATTCCCACATTTTGCGGTCCCGCCGCGGTCCGCTGCGGTCCCGCCTATAGTAATTGCGTACTGTCGCGCGCAGCAGCAACAGCAGCTTTAAGACATTACCCCCATGCACATCCTTCCCATTCCATCATTGGCAGCGGCCATGTTCCCACATCACATCTACCTCTTTTCCACCCCTTCTTCCAGCTTCCATTCCTTTTTTTTGCAGTGCTGTCGCAGCATGGCGTCTGTGGGTCGCACGTGTGCGAAGCGGCAGCCGGAGAGAACTGCAGTCACGTCGGGTGAAAACATGGCCGTGAGCGGTTTTGTTTCTGGGGCAGACCGTCTCTGTAGATATTGCTACTCAGACGCGTGCTCTACCAGTCACAGTTCTCTAGCGGAAAAATATCAGCAGAATTCTGGGTGTCAACACGGCGTCGACACATCTCCCCAGTTTGCCCACCTTGTATCAGGACCCCCCTTGTGTGGCCCCAATGTGTGCACGTCAGCTGTATCGGGACTATCTGCTCCATGTGACTTTTAATGCTCAAGCTGGGACTCACATATGTGTCTGCTCCTTCTTCCAGTGTTTTTTTCAAGCTTTCTTCAGACCGTGGTTGGGTGGTTCATGCTGTTTCGAGTGTTCCAAGCCCTCTCCAAAGGAAATGGGCCACACTGACAGCCAAGAGGGGTTGTCGCCAATGCCAACTGACGTTATGCCATCGCATTGGAGCTTGCACCCAAGACATGCCATGCAAACAGGCTGTTTCCGCATTGCACTTGGGCCGAGCCATGAGATCCTCCACGACACGGAAGCGTGCTGCGTGCGGGTCGTTGCGGGAACTGCTGCAAGCCAACCAGCTCGAGGTGCCGAAATTTCGGGGTGAATTGTCTCGCGCCGATTTTGCAGCGCAACGACAGCGCCTGGAGAACTGAAGCGCCATGCCAAAGACATAGAGCGCTTGGAGTGAGAGCGGCCATGTGAAGGTTCGAAAGCACCATGCAAAAGGCATGGACACTAGGAGGGAAAGCTGGCAACCGCAGACTTGCAAGCGCCATGGTCAAGACATAGAGCGCTTGGAATGAGACCATGTCAAGGCTGAAATCCCCAATGCCAAAGGCATAGCGCGGCAGGAGTGAAAGCTGGAAACCGCAGACTTGCAAGCGCCATGTCGAAGACAAAGCGCTTGGAAGACATGCGCGGTCCAGAGACCCCATTTAGAAGACATCCAGGGATACAACGCTAGATAGACAGGATATCTCCCCAAGAATCTTCCCACACCCCACCTCCAAAACATCACCTCCCCAAGAATCTTCCCACACCCCACCTCCAAAACATCACCTGACCCCCCCTGGTATATTATTATAATTCCCAAACGGGGTATGCGGTTCCGCTCCTATAAATTCACAGGTAAAGTGGTCCCGCCGACGGCGGGACCGGTCCCGCCTGCAACCTGGAATCGTGGGAATTCCCACATTTTGCGGTCCCGCCGCCGTCCCGCCGCGGTCCCGCCTATAGTAATTGCGTACTGTCGCGCGCAGCAGCAACAGCAGCTTTAAGACATTACCCCCATGCACATCCTTCCCATTCATCATTTGCAGCGGCCATGTTCCCACATCACATCTACCTCTTTTCCACCCCTTCTTCCAGCTTCCATTCCTTTTTTTTGCAGTGCTGTCGCAGCATGGCGTCTGTGGATCGCACGTTTGCGAAGCGGCAGCCGGAGAGAACTGCAGTCACGTCGGGTGAAAACATGGGCCGTGAGCGGTTTTGTTTCTGGGGCAGACCGTCTCTGTAGATATTGCTACTCAGACACGTGCCTCTACCAGTCACATTTCTCTAGCGGAAATCATCAGCAGCATTCCTGGGTGTCAACGGTCGACACGCTTTTTCCAGACCTGTGGGCCATATGCACGTCCAGCTAGCAGACTATCTGCTCCATGTGCTTTTTTCATGCTCAAGCCTGTGACCTGCATTCTGCTTTAAGGACGTGGTGGTGAGTTCCTTGCTGTTTCTAGTGTCAAGCCCTCTCCAAAGGCAATGGGCCACCTGACAGCAAAGCGGGGTGTCGCAAGCAACTGACGTAGCACATCGCATTGGAGCCTTGCACCCAAGACATGCCATGCAAACAGGATGTTTCCGCATTGCACTTGGGCCGAGCCATGAGATCCTCCACGACACGGAGGCGTGCTGCGTGCGGGTCGTTGCGGGAACTGCTGCAAGCCAACCAGCTCGAGGTGCCGAAATTTCGGGGTGAATTGTCTCGCGCCGACTTTGCAGCGCAACGGCAGCGCCTGGAGAACTGAAGCGCCATGCCAAAGACATAGAGCGCTTGGAGTGAGAGCGGCCATGTGAAGGTTCGAAAGCACCATGCCAAAGGCATGGATACTAGGAGGGAAAGCTGGCAACCGCAGACTTGCAAGCGCCATGGTCAAGACATAGAGCGCTTGGAATGAGACCATGTCAAGGCTGAAAATCCCAATGCCAAAGGCATAGCGCGGCAGGAGTGAACGCTGGAAACCGCAGACTTGCAAGCGCCATGTCGAAGACAAAGCGCTTGGAAGACATGCGCGGTCCAGAGACCCCATTTAGAAGACATCCAGGGATACAACGCTAGATAGACAAGATATCTCCCCAAGAAACTTCCCACACCCCACCTCCAAAACATCACCTCCCCAGAAAAAATTTCTTCCCACACCCACCTCCAAAGCCATAAACATCAGCACCTACGGCGGAGAGACCCCCCTGGTATATTATTATAATTCCAAAAGGGGGTATGCGGTCCCGCTCCTAAAAATTCACAGGTAAAGTGGTCCCGCCGACGGCGGGACCGGTCCCGCCTGCAACCTGGAATCGTGGGAATTCCCACATTTTGCGGTCCCGCCGCGGTCCCGCTGCGGTCACGCCTATAGTAATTGCGTACTGTCGCGCGCAGCAGCAACAGCAGCTTTAAGACATTACCCCCATGCACATCCTTCCCATTCCATCATTTGCAGCGGCCATGTTCCCACATCACATCTACCTCTTTTCCACCCCTTCTTCCAGCTTCCATTTCTTTTTTTTGCAGTGCTGTCGCAGCATGGC
>CAMXCT020004073.1:0-46906 GCA_947184155.2 Cladocopium goreaui | reverse complement strand
TTTTTGTACCGGCCTGAATTCTGAGTTGCTTTTTGTCAGATCTTCTAGCATTCGTTCTACGTTCTACCTAGCACCTACTCAGATATTCGGCCACTGTTCTAGCGGTCTATCTAATATCCACCCTCAGGAACATCTACAGCAGATATGTTGTAGCAGTCTAGCCTACATTCTTTTGAACATATCGTCTACCATTCTGACACCCATTCTGGCATACTCTCTGGCATATAAGATGACAGTTTTCGGTCATGCTCTTTAAATAGCATCTCCTGAAACTTTTTTCCGATCTATTCTAGCATTCTATCTCGCATCTACTCCAAAATGCCAATGGACACACAGCCTGATATGGCTTCGGACCTTCCAACCGAAAGTATTTATCGTTTTTTTGAGTCTCTCTTTTTTTTTATCTGACAGTCTTTTCTATCATTTTCTGTGGTTGACTTTCGGTTATATGAGTATACGACAAAATTCCCCGAATACTAAAGTAGCAAAGAGCGGACATGAACATTGCTTACCCTTACGAAAAACCTTCACAACCGATAAGGGGCCGACCCAGCACCGATACCCCTAGATTCCAACGCGTTTCCACACTACTTTGCAGTAGGGGGCTGCCTGGCGCATATTTCTAAAACAACGGCTACAGACAGTGGTATACTTTTCCTCTTAGAAAGCACCAAAAAGTTGTTTGCAGTAATTGTTCACCGATACCCCAACCGATACTAAACGATACCAGTTTTGCAGTTTTCCTCACTTGGCAAGACCATGCCCACGTACTACCACTACTCTTACTCCCACTACTCCTACTCCCATTGCTATTGCTCCTATTGCTCCTACTGCTCCTACTGCTTCTCCTGCTCCTACTCCTACTCCTTCTCCTCCTGCTACTATTACTACTATTACTACTATTACTACTATTACTACTATTACTACTACTACTACTACTACTACTCCTCCTACTCCTACTCCTACTGCTACTGCTACTCTACTGCTACTGCTACTCCTACTGCTACTGCTACTCTACTGCTACTGCTACTGCTACTAGTACTAGTACTAGTACTAGCACTACTACTATTGCTGCTGCTACTACTGCTTCTACCATTGTTCCTCTTACTCCTACTCCTACTCCTCCTCAAACTCCTACTCCTTACAGTATTCCAGCCTACTCCTACTCCTACGACTACTACTTCACTACTCCTACTACTCGTTCTATTATTACTATTACTACTACTGCTACTAGTACCATCAGTACTATTACTACTACTAGGAGGGCCTCCGAAACCCTCTGGAACGTTCCGGACCCTGCCAACCTGCACTTGGCCCTGCACCAGAGCCCTCCAGTACATTCCGCAACCCTCCATAACTTTCCAAAACCTGGGCATGCAATCCGGCACAACCTTACGGAACTTTCCGTAACCTTCCTGCACCTGCGCTTGCAAGTTGCACTTTGCCCTGCACTGGAACTTCCCGGAACCTTCCGGAACCTGCGCCTGCAACCTCCACCCCTGACCCTGCACCAGACCCCTCCGGAACCTACCGGAACCTTCCGAAGCCTGTGCCTGCCACCCGCACCGGCACACTGGAGGCTATCTGGGCTGAAACCCCATGAGCTTACGCTGTTAAGGAAAAATACCTACCAGCCAACTTCCTTGAAAGCTACCTGTACAATTTCCTTTAATGATCACAGTTTGCAACCCTTGTGCTACCCAAAGTTTCAAAACATTTCAACTTCACTTACAAGATCAATTTGAAAAAATTGCGACTCAAAGACCAGATGCCTTTGCACATTGCCAAGCAGATGCTAAAAAAACAATTTGTCAATTGTCTCTGCGGGTCAATCCTCAGAGACAATCCTGTGAGGCTCTCGCTGGACACTACCTATCGCTTGGGCGCCAGTGTTGCTCGCCTCCTGGCCAACAGCATCAGCTGCTACGAGAACCTGGTGAGCTCCGCGGGTCATGATACCGCGATCCATGTTTGGCAGCTGGCTGACACAAGGCCGGGGGACACGACAGCCCGAATTATGCCATCCCATGATCTCCACTTGTCATTCCACTGAATACACAACCGGTCTTGACGCAAGCTCTCAAAATCGTGATTTTCAAAAAAGTGACTGCCGCATCGGCACGTTGTTGCGATGCCCAGTCGACCATGTTTTTTTGCGCCTTGCATAGCGACTGGCGACAAGCCTTGAACCGAAGACCTGGTGCATATTCTGTATATGTATATGTATTGTTGTATGCATATATGTATATGTATATATGTATATATGTATATATGTATATATATATATGTATATGCATATATGTACATGTATATTCACAAACACACACACATATATATATAGTGTTATTTCTGTATTTATGGATATTTATATGTATATATATATATATTGAATAATGCATATAGATATTTACATATGAATTGGTGCAATGTCTTTCACCGCCCCCATCCCATTGGTTTTGAAGATTCCATATGTGCACGCACTCTTCCGAAATGTTGTGCACGTATCAGAGATATTTTGCACGTGTGACAGATGTTGTGATGTCAGCAGCAAGAAACAGCACGAGGTCATTCCAGCAGCACGCGACTGCAGGGATCGGCGGGGTCCACACACCGGAGCTTTATGGAGCGGTGGAAACCTTGACCCGCCAACTTCAGCGACAGTATCAACGCCTGGCAGTCATCACATGGTATTCTTCGCAAAAAAACATGGTCAAGTCCTTCCTTCACCACCTGGACCTGCCGATCGAGACGCTGACGGTGCGGAGCAGCCGGGGATACGAAAGTCAGGCGATCGTGCTGCTGCTGCTGCCGAGCAACTTGGCAGATATTTTCAAAACCAATTGGACTGTTCGTGTCAGCGGTCAATGAATAAGACTTAAGGCATTTGATTTTACCTAAAGCCAAAAAACCTCCTGACCTCAAACAGCTGTACGAGACTTACTTGGGCTCAGCTATTCTATAAATAATGTGCGTATAGAGAACCTCAGTGACAGCAATTCTTTAAATATTAGCAACTTAAAAATGTCTGCATCTCACATTCTATAGATACATGTTCGAAACACAAATCAAAGTCTCCGAGTTAATCACTCTAAACTTGCTCGCGCCAACACTTTTTACCTTTCATGATCCGTGGCTGCTGAGGATGTGCCAGCGAAGACACCCCTAGAGGCAGCCTGTTGGATGTTGGCAAAATGGCAGTGGCCTTCTCAAGGGCGAGTCACGAGTTGCATGTGGTGAACGGCTTTCCCCGCCCTCCCACCGTCTCTGCGGAGTGGCGGCATCTGGTGAGTGAGTTGCCAAGAGCTGTGCCTCGACCACATTGCGATTTTTTTGCTGCGGTTTTGCACACCACATTCCCATACTTCCACCATCCAAGCACCATGCCTTGCACACAACATGTGAATCCCTCGGTGTCTTCTATGAAATAAAATATTTTGCCAAGAAACATTCTTCTTCAAATTCAGGCTCCCATGTAAATTTGCCAGGTCAATTTCCTTGCAGTCTGTAGACATAACCGTGATACATAACACACGCATATGCCAGCCCAGGAGCGATGGCCAGAACATGCACGGCTGACCGAGAGAGGGTGGCAGGCATACCACACTATGGTCACGACTTTGACAAAGCCAGAAGATGACAGAGAGATCGACGTTGTGGATTTCTTCAACGCGCCATCGCACTGGAACACTTTGCTGACCTCTCAAAGGGCGACAGACGGCCAATCACGATCCTTGGCCAAAATATGCCAAAACAACAAGCATGCCCCCAAACAATGATTAGTTTTCATCCGCTTGGACAACATTGATCCTTTGCAATGCAACTTAAATGGAGAAGATCCTTCTGTGAGAACCAAATCAGATCTCCCACTCTATCACCTGAGATCTTCCCAACCAGTAGTACCGGACAAGGCGGTGGCGGAAGTTTCAAAGATGAGAAACATATAGGACAGGTTCGTTGCTGTGAATGATGGATGGCAGAAAACCCAGTGATGGAATGACAAGTGGTTGGAGGCTGCGCAATGTAGTTGTAATTGAAGACAACTTGTAGTCGTGGTTTAGTTCTAGAGGTAGTTGTAATGAATTTGTATTTGTATTTGTTGTGCAGTGCAATGTAGTGAAGTTGTAGTGGTTAGTGTGGTTCTAGTTGTAGTTGTGGTGGTTGTACCTGTAGCTGTTGTAGTTGTTGTAGTTGTTGTCATTGTAGTAGTTGTAGTAGTTGTTGTAGTTGTAGTTGTCATGGAATTGAAATTGTAACTGTAATTGTCATTGTAATTGTAGCAGTAGTAGTAGTAGTAGTAGTCGTAGTAGTAGTAGTAGTCGTAGTAGTAGTAGTAGTAGTGGTAGTAGTAGTAGTTGTTGTTGTTGTTGTAGTACTTGTTGTTGTTGTTGTACTTGTTGTTGCAGTCGTTGTGGTTTTCGTTTTCAGTTGTAGTCGTCGTCGTCGTGGTCGTCGTCGTCGTCGTCGTTGTTGTGTTTGTTGTTCTAGTGGTATGGTATTTTCACTTGTAGTTCTTGTAGTAGTTGCTGTTGTGGTGGTAGTAGTGGTAGTTGCAGTTGTAATCGTAGTGGTGCTGTGTTGTAGTTGTGTTTGTACTTGTGCTTGTACTTGTAGTTATGATATAGTCACACCCAAACTTGAAAAATTGACCCGAGACCCGCAGTGTTTACCACTTTTGACTTGGAAATGGCCTTCGCGCCACAACGGTTTGCACTTTTGCGACATCGAATCGCCGTGGAATCGTCAAAAAGTGCCCCGAACCCCACTCAGTTTTTTACACTTCTCACTTCTCACTTTTCGACTCTGAGGTGTTTTTGCATTTTGACTTGCTGACGTCTTTTTCCATTTTGACTTGGACATGTGCTCCGCGCCATAACGGCGTGCAATTTTTCACTTCTCATCTGGCCAGCTGGCTCCGCACCCGCCGCTTTAGCGAGCCGACCTTCCGGAGCCACAAAACATTGGAAAAATACGGTGTTTCGCGACTTTGCTACCTTTTCGCGTGCCTGCATCTGCTCACTTCTGACTTTCTTCATCTCTTATCTTCTCACTTCTGACTGTCTCCCTGTCTGAGCTTCTTCCTGGCTGTGCTTTTCCATCTGTCCACACTGTCGGACGTTTCACTTCTCATAAAACTTCCTTCGACACGTTCCTCGCGCCAAGGAGAGCGCCGACCACCGCCACCACCACCTGATGTTCACGATCCAGACGAGTTGTGGGCTCAGCAACCACTGGTGGACGCAGTGACGCTATCTGGAACTGTGCTTGGGATACCTGTGGTGGCAACGCGTGACAACAGCACCTGGAGGCCAGGCGCCGAAAATTACTGGAACCAACTCCAGGAACCAAATTTCATCAGACGAAATTTCATCAGGAATTCATCCAATTGACATGTCGCAACCAATGTGTGTGCTGTTCTTGATAGATACACAAAGTTTTGGATTCATGTTGACATGCCGGTCACTTCACTTTGATCATGTCGAACACAATCTGACAAACCACAAGACGGCATAGCAGAAGAAAAGAAAAGATATAAAAATTGACCAGCAACTGGATGCAAGATTGAGTAGAGGTAGCAGAATAGAGCTGGCAACATCATTCTCAAAATGGGAACGAAGTATTCCATTATTGAATTCACGAGGAATCAGCCGCCTCAGCCTAGGCAAGCGCCGATGGCCCTAGCCATGCTTGTTGCTGAACGCTTGGAAGGACACGAAGCGACCACGGTGTGGGCCTTGCATAAAGCAGAGGTGGCCATTCTAGAGGGCCAGGACTTCTGCAGCCAACGCTGCAGGTCTTGGCGCTTCGCCGCTGACATCCTCATACGCGGCGCCAAAGCGATGCACATATATTGGGCAATGGGAGTGACAAAGCAGAGTCACCACCTGCACAGCATTGTCGCTGCAGCGGCGCACACAGAGGACAGCCGAAACAACATCCGAATTAGATTTCCTCTCGGCACCATCCTTGACGAATGAAGCAACATGTTCTGACACTTTCCTTCCCCTGTACCAGCCCATAGTCAGCATCTCCAAGAGAGAGTGCATGTACTGTATCACCCCACAACCCCATATCCTGGAAAAAGTAAAGACTCACAAATAATCGTCTCCAATTGGGGTCCTCAAGTAAAGTAAACAATTTGATACTGTTTGGTTTGGGACAAAACTTGTCAAAATCATGACCTTGAAAACGGATATAAGGAAAAACGATTGCTGCAATGCATTTCATGCATTTTCTAAAAGGCTTTGTGAAAAGAAGACAGCGCAAGCTGATCTGATTTTGCCATACAGCCACCCAGCGGCAGGATGGCATCGAAGCGCTGCGCCAGACACTGGAAGTGTTGCGCCCATTCGAGCCTCTGCAGCTTGGCATGGTAGCCATTGACACGCAGATGAATTTTAAAGGCTTGCAACCTCACTTTTTTTTTTTCTGCCCATGAACCCATGCGAAATTCTACAGCTTGGCATGGTAAACATTGACATGCACCTGCATTTTCAAAGTTCTCAGCCTCAGGCAGCCTCAGTCATTTTGTTTCTACTGTCACAAAACATGCAGTGTGTCTACACTAAGAGATGCTTATTCATAAACCCGGTACTTGATCCGGATGCTCCAAGTAGATGCGGCATTGCTCTGTAAACATTCCGTGCAAAATAGCTCCTGTCAATTCCTGCGACGTGTGCGTGTGAATTTCGCTTGCGCTGACAAACATACAGACTACGCCCTAAACTTTCCCGTCCGTTTCCATCAAAAATAACTCTTTGGTCGTGTTAACATACATCTCCACTGCGCATGGTAAAACCATCAATGTGTGTATACTGGCCACGGTCATGTGGCCCGACATTCGAGAGTTCCAATTACAACAAAAGATACAAGTAGCCCTTGTGACATGTTGCTCTGTATGTCCACTGCGGGCCGCGCGGGGTCACACAAAATATGCACCCAGGTCTTGTAGCACGGCATGGTTTCTGAGAATTCCAAACAAATAATCTTCTATCGTGTTGCCTACATCTCGGTCATCATCAGCATCAGCATCAGCACCATCATGATCATCATGCATCATCATCATCATCATCATCACCATCACCATCATCGTCATCATGATCATCATCCTCAACATCATCTTTCTGCACCGCATCATCCGAAACATCACTATCCTCTACATATTCCACCACCACACCGTCATCCTTCTCGTCATCGTGACTATCATCACCATCATTATCACCGGCATTGTTCAACATTACCATATTATACATTCTTTCCCCCCTCTCACACACTGCTTAGAGTCTCTTGATGTATGCAAGAATTGGCATTCTTGCATACATCTCGACACAGAAAATGAAAACCGTTCGTTTGAATTAATATTAACGACAATGAAGGACGTCCATCCTCACATTGTCGCTCTCATGTCTCACCATTGTGATTTTCCAAGGATTGCCGGCGAAAACTTCTTGGAAACCAATCGGTTGGAGTCCTTGCCTGAACCAGTGGATGCAGATGCCGAGCCAGAGCCAGAGGAATGACAGCAGCGAAACCTGCAGGAAAACGCATTGCTGAGCGTGACGTCCCAAATTGTTAAGCAACAATTTGTAGATTCAACCACCTTGTGTTGATTGATATCAATTCAGGAGACAAATTTAAACTCATTTTACTCCTTTTTTGATACTCTTCGTGTCTCCTTTGAACATGCAGATCGACACGACATTCCCGATGAGGTAAAGTCACCGGACCATCCCCAGTGTTTTTATGGTTTCCAGCTTCTTATGCAAATTTCGCAGATGCCCATCTAATGGGTTTGACTGGACAAGCCCCCTGGCTTACGACTATCAATCATAATTTCCCAATTTTTCTGCCTGTCAAGATCTTGGATATCTCATGCGACAGCGGGACAGGTACAACGTCTCCTTCTTTTGCCCCAGAAACTGGGAGACCTGGGAGGAGCCGGATGCGAAGGATGCGCTGCAGAAGTTGAGTCTTTTCCAGACTTTCCGGAGTTATACCTCTTTATCATAAAGTTCTCCAGAGATAGAATTTTCATAGAATTTTCATCTATGCTTCTGATGACGATCTAGTTTCCGAGAGAGGTCAGAGGCTGAAAGCAGAACATCCAAACACCAGTCATGTGCAGTGACCAATGGGAAGCGATTCCTTCAATTCAGCCAGATCGTTGCATTAAACCTTCAGTGGAAAAAAACCTCGTGTTTTTGGCCCACCCATATTCTTAGGGGCGTAGTTGACCTAACCAATGGAACTAACCGATTGGGATATGGAGCTCTGTAGGCAGATTCGTGGTCCTGGACTGAACTCGACCTTGCTTCGAGCTTTACAGTGCGCATCTTGGCTGTGACTTCGTAGTGAAACACTGCACGGTGAAAAATTCCCGCGTTTTTTCTGTGTGAAATTTCATGTCTCTCCAAAAACTAAGCCTCGAAGCCCCAAATTGTGAGAAAAATACCAGAAGTTAGGTCGTCTCTCAACTGTAGTAGCGACACTTCGCATGTTAAGCTGTATCGTCTCTGTTCGCATTACCTTTTCGTTTACTGCTACGATAATCTCACCACTCTATGGCTAAATTTCCATCTTCCGACAATCATCCTCTCCAAAAAAGTCTCCATCTATTTTTCATTATGTTTCATCCCTAAAAAGGATGTTGCGTCATTGTCTCATGGATTTTCCCATGAATTTTCGCATGGATTTTCGGTCCATTTGAGGTCCACAACCTTCAGGGAGCGCTGGAAGGGAGCTGCGCTTTGAGGCGCTGAAACTGCAGACTCTGGAGCCCTTCCTAGAAGTCCAGATGCTCTATTATCTAATTATACTTATATCTATATCTATATATCTATATCTCTATACCTATATATATATATATGTATATTCATATATTTATATCTCTATACCTATATCCGTATGTCTACATCTCCATATCTATCTCTATATCTGTATCTCTATGTCTATGTCAATATTGATTTCTATATCTCGATTGTATATCCCTATATCCATATATCGATATCTCTATGCCTATAGGTCTACATCTATAGGTCTATCTCTAAATCTCTATATCTAAATCTAAATCCCTTTATCTATGCCCATATCTCTATCTATATCAATATATGCTTATGAATATCTACTATGGCTGACATATTATATATTTTATCTACCCCTTGGTAATGTCACCTAGCTGACCTAGCTATACAAAATGACCCATTTATAGTGAATTTACTGCGTGAAGATGATGACTTTCCATGACTATATTTGTTCACTAGAGGGTAATGGGATACAAGTGGATACTGTAGCATAATATAAATCTAGGGTGTGCTAAATTGACTCACATACTCCGCAAAGAGATAGAAAAGTAGATATCATCAAATTAGTAAAGAGTTCACTCTTCTATCGTTTTCGCGGATGTCAATGATATGGGGATGCACTTGAGAAATGATTGTTGGCATGGCGGTTCCTAGCCAATCCTTTGAACATTGTTCGGGTCGACGGATCTATCATATACCGTATATTATTGATTCTCCTTATATATAAATATAGATAAATAGAAACCATCTCCCGTATATACCATATTTGAATAGATATATATATGTATATTTACACACCATATATGATTATATACATTATATAAATACATGCTTTGTGTTTACAGATCTGCATTGTATTTGGATATACATTACATATACATATACATGAAGTAGGTGTAAATATATTTATGTGTGTATAAATATGTAAATACATATACATAAATATATATATACTATTCACATGTATATATATATACTATATGATATATATATACTATATGATATATATATATATATATTCATATTGTATCATGATCTGGTTACAGCTCACAATGCAGATTTATCAGCTCCGCGTAGGAGATGGAAAGAGTTGAGGTTATCTCGTGCAAGTATGCTCCGGATGACAGAGTCGGCAGAGTTGTACTTTCTCGGAACTGCCCCTACACAATGGGTATGAGTTGTAGCTGGCCACAAAAAAACAACCGAGGCAGCTGCTAGCAAGACATTTCTGATGTTTATTCTTTGACGTTTTCAATGTTGCCATCTTGAGGGAAGGGACCAGTTGAAATGCAATGCCAGTTGACACTGCGTCAACCAAAGCAAAAGCTGCGATGCTGGGCGCGCCCATCAAATTAATACCCTGCTGAAAGATACGACTGGCCACGCATCCGCCCTGCGGTCAACAGTTGCATGAATTTTGCTGGATTCTAAACAAAGAAGGTGATGTATACGATTGTGAAATTTTAGATATACAATGTTTGGCTCTAAACTACCATGAACTGGCTATGCTCTCTAATCATTAGGACATGTGATGATTGTTTTTGAACGGTATTTCATTAGCAACATTACCTTCCGGTAAGCTGACATACCATGATAATTCACCATTTTTAATTGGTACATCAACTATAATTCACCCATTGTCACTAGATATGTTAGTTTACAAGAGAGTATTGAAATTCAACGGTACCAACTTGATCAAAAAGTTTGATGATTTGTTTAATGCTCACATGTGGTCATAGTTTGTTTGCCCGCGGGTTCTGTTTCTACAAGTTTCACTTTGTGTTTCAAGCGAGGCGTGGACAGCTGCGACACGGTTTGGAAAACGAATTTCGCTTTGAGCTGCTTTAGACATGTTTGGTGACCATCTAGATTTGTCCAAAAATGTGCAAACCCTTCAATTTGTCACTATTTGAAGCGAACCATCATGATACTCCGGTCGAATTCGGAGAAGGCACGCCATTTTTCGACAAAACCATTTGCTGTCTCAACTTGCTATCCATGAAGAACTTTTCAGCATGCGAAGAGTTGCAAGAGGATGCCATTTACAACCCCAAATTTTGATCTCTCCCATATTTGAGCCATAGCCAGAGAAATCCCCTCCAAAATCGGCCCCCAGCTTTCCAAGCACCTTTCCTCTTAAATATTAGATAAAATATATGAATATATATATATATATATAATTGATAAAATATGATACATAAAATATATTATATATGTAATATATATCTTATGTATACACAGTATAATAGATATATATATATATGTATTAAGATATACTGTATCTCAGATATATTCCCACCCAAACTTTTTTTCATGTGGCTGACCTACCGATCCTGCTAACTTGAAAAAAACACTTTTCCAACGAAACTATTTCTTTTTCAAGATGCTACCTTGTCGTTCTAGCGGCCACCCGAGTGGCTGCGAGTGGCTGCGAGTGTCTGCGAATTGCCGCAGAGGTAGGCCGCAATTAGCTGCAAGAGGCCGTAACTTGAAAAAAAACACTTTTCCAACGAAACCGCTTTTTTTCAAGATGCTACCTTGTCATTCTAGCGGCCACTCGAGTGGCTGCTTCACCCGAAACGGCC
This sequence comes from Cladocopium goreaui, assembly GCA_947184155.2. NCBI lineage: Eukaryota > Dinophyceae > Suessiales > Symbiodiniaceae > Cladocopium > Cladocopium goreaui. The sequence goes on along the minus strand of CAMXCT020004073.1, from coordinate 35,523 downwards.
ACCTGCGGCCACTGGCCGCTCATACCCCTGTGGCCATTCGCAGCCACTCGCAGCCACTTGCAGCCACTCGAGTGGCCGCAAGTGGCCGCTTCACCGACAACGGCCTCTTGCAGCCAATTGCAGCCAACCCCTGCGGCCATTCGCAGCCACTCGCAGACACTCGCAGCTACTTGAGTGGCAGCAAGTGGCCGCAAGTGGCCACTTCACCGACAACAGCCTCTTGCAGCCAAGTGCAGCCAACCCCTGTGGCCATTCGCAGCCACTCGCAGCCACTTGCAGCCACTCGAGTGGCCGCAAGTGGCCGCTTCACCGACAACGGTCTTGCAGCCAAGTGCAGCCAACCCCTGCGGCCATTCGCAGCCACTCGCAGCCACTCGCAGCCACTCGAGTGGCCGCAAGTGGCCGCAAGTGGCCGCTTCACCGACAACGGCCTCTTGCAGCCAATTGCGGTCAACCCCTGCGGCCATTCGCAGCCACTCGCAGCCACTCGAGTGGCCGCAAGTGGCCGCGAGTGGCCGCTCCTCCCAAGTGGCCGCAAGTGGCCGCAAGTGGCCGCTCCTCCCAAGTGGCCGCAAGTGGCCGCAAGTGGCCGCTCCAGACAAATCCGAGCGAGTGGCCGCAAGTGGCCGCGAGTGGCCGCTTTCGGCCAAATCAATTTCCACCCTCAAAGCAACCCCCCTGCCCATTTTGCTTTTTTAGATAGAAACGGATTGCCATGTTGTTTGAGCCGCTGGTTAAAAAACAAATCCCATTTCTAGTTGGGGACTGCTACAGATCTACCGGGTCCGTTCACCGAGGTCTCTTGATGCCCTAAGTCTTCAACCCTTTGGCATCACGCCGGCTGAGTTGGGAGCGAATGTGGCGCATGGCAAGTCGGAAGACCCAGACTTGGGGCGCAGCTAAATCAGCACGGATCGCGTATGTTGGGGTGCCGTGAATTCCAATGGTTTGGGCAACCAAACAACCTGATTGAAATGGCAGTTTTTGGGGGCCCCACCTTTTGGGCAAACTCATGTGAAATAGAATGAAATCGAATGAGAAGTACCTGCATGCTGATTTCATTGGCGATTGTGATGATGTTTGAGGATTGAAGCTGTGAATAGCTATGTGACAAGCAAAGACTACATGGTAAGAACCATTTACCCACGTTGCTTGGGTGAACAGGGAGAGGTAGCGTGCCCTGATAAGCGCGGCATGTGTGCCAAGGCAATTATTTGGTCCAAGAGAAGAGCAGGAGGGATGCCCAGAATCACGACATGGACGACTGTGGTGCCTTCACATTCGAAACATGGCCCTGCAAAGACCTTGGCATGCCAGGAAATGACAGGCAAGAGTGATGCGTTGCTTGCTGTTGGGCAGGAATCTTGCAAGGACGTTTGCATCAAACACATCGACCAGAACTTTCCAACCTGGGAGGCTGGAATTCTGCATGCTTACAAGATTGCTTGGTCCTTGTGGAATATGCAGTCTGCACAAAGCAAAACTACAAAGTCCCTTGGAAACATTGAGAGGCAGTGAGAGATGGAGTCTGGGCCTCAATTTAGATCATCTAACGTCTGGTGCATAAAAACAAACGTGATTCGAATGGCTCTAAATATGACGCTTACGCTGCCAAAGCGCAGTTCTGATGGGCTTGGCTGCACACAGGTGAGCACCTTCCTGATGCGCCTGATTGCGGCAGAACCAAGGGTTCGTGGCTATGTGCGAAAGGACGGATGTTCTCTTGGGCTCTGCAAGACACGCAGCCCCAAAGCTCTGCGTGATGTTTCTTCGGCCAAGAAAGGCATGGAGCAACAGAAAAAAATCAGGCCTTACCACCGTACTGACACCAAAGTCTAGCGGTAGATCGTTCCAAGCCAGTCATACGCATCATTTCGAATCATGTTCTTTTTTTTTTACATTATATATATATATGTATATATATATATTCCAATATATAGTATATATATATATAATTATATATGTATATATATATATTCCAATATATGTATATATATATATTCCAATATATAGTATGTATATATATATGTATATATATAGAGTATTATATATAGTATTATATATATAGTCCATATATATATATATATATTCTTATATATATATAGAGTATTATATATATACAGTAGTATTATGTATATATATAGTATTATATATAGTATTATATATATAGTATTCTATATAGTATTATATATAGTATTATATATATAGTATTCTATATAGTATTATATATAGTATTATATATATAGTATTATATATATAGTATTATAATATATATAGTATTATATATATATAGTATTATATATATAGTACCATATATATAGTATTATATAGTATTATGTGTATACATAGTATTATATACATGAATGATACACACTCCATAAAAATCAACAAGAACATCCCTGCCAGGAGTTCTGGAAGCATTGCGCCATCTCTGCCAAAGTCACTGAGGCGATGGCGCCTTATTGGGTTTGCTATCCTAGTGGGGTTTCTAGGTGAGACTTGGTACATGGGCTGTTGATGGTGGAAATTCATCCCAAATATGGGTAGAAGAATGCCATTTTGCTTCAATTGATGGGTATGCCATCTTGCTCATCTTGCTCATCATTTTGTTTGCAATAATTTTGTTTTACCCGGTGAGATTGGCTGTGCGTTAGGAATGAATCTTTTTTCCATCAACCAGTGGGAAGATGTCGGACACATTTTGAAATGAAAGGCTGGCCGGTCCTTGGCAAAAGATGCGGCTCACAACTTTAAGAAGTCAGTGCCTCAGCTGGCACGGACAACTGCGAACAGCCGGTATTTTGTGCTCAACTTTTAAGTTGCCACTCAATTAAATGCCTGATTGGAGAAGCTTTTCTCAACTTGTGTGCATGAGTCTGTGCTGAATCTTTGAAATTATTTGAATGTGTCTTACCCGCGTCATTGAGAGGTCGTATAGAGGTTTCACCGTTGCCTACCGCCCTGTGCGGCTCTTAGCAGCAGTCAAATTCATGCCTGAATTGGAATCAAATCAGCAACAAGTCTACACAGAAATTTGTTGTCATATCTGTGTTGGCAAACATATGCCTTTTTTTTTCCTGCACGTCGGAAGTTCTTCACTGAGCCCAGGTTTCCAGATTTCATGAACACGACGACCTGTTTCTGGAGATGATGCAGCTGCAAAGAAGGGGATTCATCAAGATCCACTATGACCTGGTGGTGGTTGGAAACTTAGAGAAAGAACAGTCCTGGTGAACCCAATCTCCACCGTCCCGCAATTGGCAAATCTCAAAGTTTTTCTGCTTTTCTGCGAGGAAGACCCAAAAGAAGAGAGGCAGAAAGTTGCTTCTTGGCAGCGAAGTTTCGGAAGACCGACAATTGGCTCCTCAATTTGTCACACTTGTCGTGCTGTTGTCCAAGGAAAACAACAACAACCAAGATCAACAAGGGATTAAAATGGATGTTTCAACATGTTTCACCCATCCGAGGTGATGCCATGTCAAAGCTGGCCGGATTTCATCAGGACATCGCGTCTGATAGCGTCTGCATCTAAAATATTTGACATTATTGTTCCTGAATAGACATTTTATTTATCTAAGGTGGCTGTTTGCAGGCGTACCATCGGTTTTCAGACACCCATGAGTTTTGACAACGCAAGTGGATGTGGTTACAAAGCTTCGAACAATCGGCGTGATGGTTTGGCGTACCACATTACCTCTCTTTTGCATCCTGTGCTGATGATTTTGTGATGCCTTGTGGCATGAACCTTGATAGGATCAAGCAGAAACTCACCTCCCATGCGGAGAAAAGACATCTGCAGCGGAAACCCAGCCATGGAAGTGGTGACAGTGGACCCCTTGTTGGGAGGGAGAACTGAAAGGCCAAGTTTGTGAGAAGTGAGCATGTCGGAAAAGTCGATGCTGGGAACCGATTGTTTGTGTAGATATGTGTGGGCGAGTACTCTCTGTGTTCATGTGACCATAAGAGCCTTCCAAGACTAGATCTTTGTACGGTATTTGAGATGCACCGTACATTTCCAGCGCCTCAAATTTGTCACGAGGTCTTTTGATTCAACTCTATCTTAGCCGCTGTTAACCAGCAAGGCTAAGGGGATATCACTTAGCTTTGGGGTCTGCTTTGGTTTTATATGTTGGAATATCATGGGATATCAAGATTCATTGAGGATCTGAACCGTCTTTTTATGAGTCGGCAATACCACCCATCTACATCATCTACATCATCTACTTGTCCGCTGTGTCTGCAAGTCGCTCATGATATTTCGGCAACAGGGTGTTTATACAACCGAATTTCAGCTAGGATCTAGCATCAAGAATACCTTTCCAGGTGCTGGTCCTCATGCATGTTGCTTGTCCATATGAAAGCTGGATATTGAATGCCATATTGAACGTGCATTGCATCTTCTCAAAACACTGACATTAACAATTTGATCTGGGCAATCTCACCAACGGATCCAACGGCATCGCTGGAAGGAAGGGTTAGTCAGTCTTTCAAAGTCTTCTTGTGCATGGTAAGCAGACCTTTGTAAACCCACTGGAAGATACTATCTTGAACCCCTTAAGTTTTGCTACTTCTTTCAAATAGTCAAAGTGTTCTGATTTCATGTCATCGGTTAGGTAGGTCTGGGACAGGAAGGTGACTCTGAAGAGCTTGTTCAAGCTTGATCGTGGAAATCCGATTCTGATATGATTTATTTATTTTATATATGTTCATATTTCTTTATATCTTTATACTGTGTGAAGTTCATCCCGTGGTGATCACTGAGGAACTGCCAGCACTCTCGTGCCATTTTGGCGCAAGTTCATCTGATCACTCCCAGGCTGAAATCTTTTTCTTGTGCCTCTCGGTGTTTGTGCATAAGGGCCTGGGAGTTGATCTAATGTCAAATTTTCCCCCTGCTCGATCGACATTCCCATCTGCTCAGTTTCGCCAGCAAACCATGGCATCCTCTCGTGCTGCAGATTGGATCGGTCCTGATGACTCTGCAAGTGCGACAGGCTCAGCAGTATCGTGGAGTGTTGTTCAAGAAGCGGGAGCTCAGCCTGCAAGGATCCAGTACCCTGCTCCAAAGCCGCCGCCCAAAGGCTTTGAGAAGAAGGTGATCCCAGAGAGCGCTCCAGCTGGCCAAGAGGAGGTGGAGTCTGAACCTGATATGCCTCCTCATGATGGATGGGATGCAGATCTGCCAAAGACGGCTCCACCACAAGCGGCTCCAGCTGTTCAAGCAGCAAAGCAGCTCCTGGGTAGTGCTCAAAAACAGGCTGCGAAGATCGCCTCGCAGAATGCCAAGGCTCGGAAGAAAGGGCATCGCGGCATTCGCTGGGGCCAGATGCCGGCGGCCAACCCTCAGAATTTTCAGTTGCCCCCTTACGTTCAACAACTGGGGGCAAAGGAGCATGAACGATCGGTGCTTGTCATTGACAGCAGAGACAAGCGGATCCAGTCTCCTTACCAAGGTTGGCTTCTGGACGAGATCTTGCTGAATGCTCAGAGTGGCATCAATGTGCTGTCCGATCGACAGTTAGTGAGATCTCCAAACACGGGCTATCACTTCAACCTGTTCTATGTCCGCACTCTGGATGGGTTCAAGTTTGTGTTGGTCGGCTCAATGACCTCGTATGGGACAGTTCCTTGCGCGAAGTGGGACTATCCTACGGGGCAAGTGCTCTCGCACCCAGCCTTCCAACCGTTCAGATGGCCTATGATGACAGATGATGGATCCACATGGGTCGACGTCAAGGTCAAAGTGGAAGGTGAGTTGCTGCTCCACCTTGAACTGCGTGGTTACCGATCGGACCAGGATATGACGGTCCAGTTGAACTACATCAACGACTCGGTGATCCCGCGGTTGGATGAGATGCTCTTCATCCCTTCGGTCGCGGTCACGGTGTTCCAAGGGTGGAGAGTCATTGCTACCTCGTTCGAGGTTGGAGGGCGGCTCTATGCATGCAGTGATGGAGGCACAGTGGTTGCTCTTGATTTCCCACTGTGTCACTTTGAGATGAGAGTGACTGCAATCTCATCGTCGGACTCGATCGGGATGGATGCCGATCGTCTGGAGTTTCGCTTCAGGTCATCTGGAGACAAGGTTGACGTGTCGTGCTCCCAGGTGGTGGTACCATCGACCTGGCTGGTCGTTTCGCGTGTGTCAGGCCCGACGCTCGTGAAGAACGCTCATTGGTGCCGTGACCACCATGCCAGGATCGAGGGTCCAGATCAGACTATGCAGCTCTCACAGCTGGCTGGGATCCACGCCCATTGGACGGCATCGATCGAAGCTGGCTCTGTGGAAGAGACGGGACCCAGAGTGGGGGCAGTTGCGGTGGAGTCTCATGCCTCCAACCTGCACTTCACCTGCGAGTCCCCTTTGTTCAAGGCGGAGAAGGCGATCGTGCCTCGGGAAGCTCTGGCCATACAAGCTCACAATGTAGAGCTCGAGCAGAAGACGGTCGTTTTGCCGCCAGTCACAGGTGGTCCATCGGTGGTGCCAGCTTCTTCGGTCTCTGGAAGTTTGCGAGCTCTCGCAGGGCCTATGGCGCCATCATTGACTGTGGCTCCAAATGTGCCTTCTGAGGTGGCTTTGACGGCCCCAGGAGAAGCTCCGACAGCCACCAATCTGCAGGGCGGCGCCGTGCATGTTCATCGCAGACCTTTGGAAGCTCGCCAAGGGGAACAGATGTCAGCAGCAGCGGTCACTCCGCAGTTCTTTTTGGATCGTGTCAGCCAGGCCACAAGCGGCTATGTGGCTGGATCCAGCACTGCGCAGCCTGGTCAGCCAGTCAGCTATGGACCCCCACCTGTTGTGGAAGAGGTCACAGATTGCTGAGGCAGACGGCTCCGTAATCCATCTTTTGAGATGCTTTCCTTCAGATTGGCATGATCGCCAAACTGCGCAGCTTGTGAAAAGTTGTTGCAGCATTTCAGAGGGAAAGTTTTTGGACAAGTGATGTTTGTAATTTGATCTTGTGTTTTATTTTACTGCTTTGCTGAGTTTCCACTTTTGCTGAGGGATGCCCGAGTGTTCACATCTCCCCCATTTTTCTTTTTGTGATGGGACGATCGTCCTTGGGCAACGTTGCCCTGCTCAGGCACGCCCCTCAGCAGTGTTGTTGTGGGAACTCAGATCAGACTGTCAGTGAGAGCGACTGATTAGTTTAGGTTTATCCCTGATCAGTCATCTCGCTCGGTTTGATCTGTAATCCGTGACATGCTCACATTCATTACATGTTCATGTCCTTGTGCTCGTGAAGAGCCGCCTCGTGAAGAGGTTAACATAATTGCTGAATTTCGCGTCAATTGATGTTCATTGGGGGTTCATGCTACATGCACGTTATTTGTTCAGGCATTTGCCCATGACCTCACCCAGGTTGGTACACTCATTTTTAGGAGAGTGGTGTTCCTTGGTGCTGGGTTTCATGTTGCTTTTGTCTTATTTGTTCATATAATGTCATGTTCATGAACAGTTGCAAGATGGCTCAATCGAACGAGAGATGGGCATCCAAGATCTTATGCCTCCCTGTTTTCTCTGATGCTTTCGCCCAGGCCGTGCTCGCCTCGCCGTTCGCCAACTTGGCACTCATCTCGGCCATGGAGGTGCGTGTGGCGTCGGAGTTCGTTGTCAAGGTCCATGAGTGGGCTCCCACACTGGATGAAGGCATCAGGGATGTTTTACTGGAGAGCAGTTTTATGCTTGAGCAGTATTGGAGCCTGGCCTCGTCGATCGAGAAAGCCTTCTTTGCTTCAACTGCCCAACAGCTAGGTTTTGGTATGTGTGACCCTTTATCAGTTACTTTGAGTTCTGAAGCTGCCAAAGCCAGACGCTCTCTTGCGATCCGTGCTCTTGCTCAGAAGCCTGCCCAACCGCCTAGGAAGATCTTGAAGAAGCCGGAGGAGGAGGTGACTTCAACTCCGCTTCTGGATCAAGAGAATGCGGCCAGGCGCAAATGGGCAGCCAAGCTCGAGGACATAGGGAAACGTGCAGGGGAGTTCTCCAAACTGTTGATCGACACCACCAATAGTGAAGGGTTGTCAGCAGCTGAAACGGCACGGCTCAGACAGCTTGTGTTGTCATCAGGGGCTCCCCGGACGATGGCTGCCCATATTTCAGCCTGGGAAAGGTTTGAAGATTGGCTAGCCAGTGAACAGTTGGCTATGTTCCCATTGACCCATGACAAGATCTTGAAATACGCTCTTGCATTGGATCAGAAGGAATGTGGCCCTTCTGTTTTGCCGTCCTTTAGAACTTCAGTTAAATGGGTGACCTCCAAATTGGCGATCGAGTGCCCTGATCTAGCTCACCCCGCACTGCTGGCTGTTCAGGCAGAGATCGTCAAGAAGAGGAACACGACCTTGAAAGAGGCCGTCCCCATCCCAATTGCAGCGGTCGCTTGCTTGGAGCTCTTTGTGGTGGATCCGAATGAACCGGATGCAGCGAGGCTCTTTGCATGGTGGTGGCTCTGCATGGTTTTTGCTTCTCTGAGGTTTGATGATGCTTTGCATGTTAAACCCCAAGAACTTGTTTTAACTGATCAGGGTCTTTTTGGGATCGCGTGGCAGACCAAAGTGGAAAGGCGCAGGCGAGGCACGAAGTTCGTAGTCGGCTTGGCTCGAGACAGGCTGGGAGTTGCTCCTCCTTGAGAACCCTGATCGAGACTACTGGATGCGGGACCTTAACTCTCGTGAAGAGTTTCGTGATGCCCCTGCGTCCTACCAACGATCAATGCAGTGGCTGCGAACGCTAGGCCAAACCGCCGTGACCCAGTTCATGAACGACAATCAAGAAGAGATCAATGCGGTGTTGGACCGGCTCTCAGAAGTGACAGCTCATTCAGCCAGAGTGACGTTGCTCGACGCTGCGGTCCACGCCGGCCGCTCCACCGAGGAGATAGGCCTCCAGGCGAACTGGAAGAACCCTGGTCCTTTGGTGCTTAAGTACACTCGTAATCGCACCAGTGTTCCGGCTCAGATGGTGAGACAGCTCGTCCAGGATATGATCGAGAATGAGCATCCAATCGAGCCACCAGAGGGGGCCATCCTTGATGGAGAGGATCCTTCGGCGCTTGAGGACGTTCAGTTCTTTGTCAAGTCTTCGGGCGCCAGGCAAGCTCATGACTATAGGCACCACTGCTCTCAACTTGGGGATCCCACAGCGTTAGCGTGTGGTCGCCTTCCTTTGGACGAATGCTCGTCTGTAGGGTCAGCATTGCCAGATGCAGCAGTTCTGTGCAAACATTGTGCTAAAGCTCGTCCTGACGTAGCCGCTCGCTGCTTCTCTGTGAGTCCGGGCTCTCGTCATGCCTGAGCCGAGCCTTTGCTGCATCTTATTTTCTTTTTCGTTTAAGTTTAGCCTGGTGGCAGAAGTTCTTTAACTTTGATTTTGTGAACGGCCAGAAATTCTTGGCTCCCTAGCAGTCATTGACAATGGTCGATCGGACCGTGTATACGGCGGATAAGACCCCAGATCTGCCCTTGAGACAGATCCTGGGCCGTCAACGGGTCTCCAATGAGCTCTGCAAGACTGCGGCTGACGCGGGATTGCTCAATGTGGAGACCTTTGCGATGCTGGGCGACAACATCGCGGGGGTCAAAGCCACTCTGAAGACGATCATCCCAGACCCGGCATCCTTTGGCCCTGATGCGCCCTCGCAAGAGCTCGCGTTGACCGCTCTCGCGGCAGTTTGGAAGACCTGCTCAACCATGCAGGACCATTTCGCGGCTCGAAGGGCCAAGATGGAGGAGGATCCCTCGAAAGTCCCCGAAATCCCTGGCGAAGATCATGCTGAATTTAGGGAGACTTTCGTGGCTCGCCATCCAGATGTGGTTCTTCCCTTGCACCGGGAACCCCACAGAAAGTTCGTCGAGCGTGTTCAACGGGACTACTTGGTGCATGGCTTTGTGCATTTCTATGAGGTCGGCGAGATCCGCACCCGGAACGAGCAGATCGCTCAAAAGTCAGGCCTCACGAAGAATGCCGAGGATTTGCTCCGGGTGGTGATGATCGATCAGCCCACCTCTGCCAGCTCCGAATCACAGGTCATGGACAAGTTGCACGCGTTCTTCATCACCTTAGAATATCTGAACATTTGCGAGTTCTCGTTTGCGGCCGGCCCCCTCAAGTACCTCTCGGAGCTAGAGGAGTGGCGCCACGAAAATCGAGGCTTGGCCCTGTTGCTCACCGTGGACACGCTCATCCGCAAGAAGGTTCATCGAGTCAGTTCTGACCAGCGCAAAAGTTTTGGATCATTCTCTGCGGCTCTGCTAGAGGTGCTCGCGAACCACAAGCAACTCTGGAATGATGCTCGCTCCAGTGCCGAGCTGGACAAGTTCAAACAGGCGGGTCAATTCCCGGCTCCTTCAACTCCAGCCAAGAAGCGCTCGCGGTCTCGTTCGGGTTCAGCAGTGAAGACTTCTCCGAAAGCCAAGAAGAACCGTGCTCGGAGGGTCAGGCAGAAAGCTCAGCTCCAGAAGGCCAAGGACGTTCTCAGCAAGAGTTCTCCCAAGGAATCCGCCTCTGGGGCCGCTCGGCCTGCACGCGATGAGCGTGTGCCAGCCAAGGAGTGGCAGAAGATCACGGCTTTCAAATATGGGGGCCCGAAGCGTTGCCCTTTCTACAATTGCTCTCTCGGTTGTCGTTTTGGTGATAGCTGCAGACAGAAGCATGCCTGTGTCGAGTGTGGTAAGGACCACCCTTGGCATGGCAACCACTGAAGCGACGAGGGAGGCCAGGTGGCCTTAGAGGCTCGGCCACCTGGCACTTGGGTCGATCGACCGGCCGCCCCAAGTGACCGCTCTGCCAGTGATTTGAGTCAGAGCGTGAGTGAGGCAGCAGAGTCTGATCAGCCCTCCTTTGCCTGGTCCAAAGGCCTAGATGGAGTTCCTGCGTTGCATGCTCGGGGGCCCTACTTTTTGGAGCTCTTCTCGGGCACGGCGGGCCTGTCTGAGGCTGTTCAGCTGCGCGGCGTTCCCACTTTGCCGCCGGTTGACATCGTGGTCTCCCCCCTGGTGCCAGAACCAGTGGACCTCATTGACATGATCACGTGGTCTACAGTGCTGAAGGTGCTCACCTCAGGTTTGGTCTTCTTCTTGCATTGTGGGACACCGTGCAATACCTTCACGGCAGCTCGGAAGCTTGACGGTGGGCCTCCGCCGTTGCGATCGGCGCTCCGTCCTATGGGTTTGCCGGATCTGTCACAGGACAACCAGTGTTTAGTCCTGCTTGGTAACATTTTTCTTTCCAGGTCGGCTGAAGCTTGTTTCATTGTTTTTCATTTTGGGGGGGATTTCTCGATCGAAAACCTTCTCCTTAGTTTGATTTGGGTCACTGCAATCATGGAGCAACTAGTGGCCGATACTCGTGCTCTTGCGCTGGACTTTGATCAATGTGCTTTTGGGGCCTTGTCGCTGAAGCCGACGCGGCTGCTATGCTCTTCTGAACTGCTCGACGACGTTCAGATGCGCTGCCCGGGCGGTCATCGCCATGTGAAGCTCAAGGGCAAGATGCGGGATCCCCAGACTGGCTACTGGGTCTTTCGGACCAAAGCTGCTCAAGTTTATCCATGGGCTCTGTGCGCTACTATGGCAGAGGTGATTGCGGCTCTCTACAATGATGCGCTGGCGCACTTCGCTCCGTCCTTTGCGCTCACCACACCGGCAAGCGATCGCAAGCGCCCCCTTGGGTCAGGCAAGCCTTGGCTTGGTCATCGTCAAGAGGCCACAGCTCTGAAGGCGCAGTGGGCTGGCTACCAGCTCAAGCGGGGTGCCGCCAAGCCCCTCTTTGAGTTTGAGCTCGAGCCGGGCCAGGCGATTGAATTTGCGCTCCGGGTGCCACACCCTTTCACTCAGAGCGTGCCTCTGGATGATCAGTCGTGCCGAGCTTTGGTCAGGCTGCAGCGTGATGCATCTGTTATCCTGCACGAGCGTGCCCAGCTTTTGCAATTTTGGGAACAGCGGGCTCGGGCACTGCTGCCCCGCTCAGTGGCTCTGATCCGGCGTCATCCTGATCCTGCTCTACGCCGTCTACTTCTGGGTGCGCCTGAAGATCAGGCGCCGCAGTTGGGGAAAGTGTGTCACATTGAGCTCTATGCCGAAATGCTGCGTGAGGTGCGCTCAGTGGACATGGAGCTCCCTCAATTTCTTCTGCATGGCTTCCCGATCGTGGGCCCGATCGCCCCGACCGGCCGGTGGCCTCCCTACGAGAAGACTCAGAAGGTCGTCCCCGTGGAGGAGGCATTGAAGCGGGCCTGGGATCTGAGGCGGAAGATTGTCAACCGTGTCCACGCAGTACCTGTCACACAGAATTTGATCAAGATTTGGGAGGCATCGCTCGAGGATGCGAATGAAGGCTCGTGTTTGGGACCGTTTGCGTCCGAAAGTGAAGTGTCCAAGATCTTGGGTTGCGAAGACTGGATCCCTACGCAAAGGTTTGAGGTAGTCCAGAAGAACAAGGTTCGTGGATGCGACAGCGCCACCACCAACATGATCAACCAAGTCACGGAGATCTCTGAGAAGCTCCAGCTGCCGTCAACGGACTCTAATGTGGCTGCACTGAGGCGTCTACGCTCGTTGAAGCCGGAAGAAGCTCTCTGCGGTTGGGTCCTTGACGAGCGAAAAGCTTATCGCCAAGTGGCAGTGAGACCTGATCAGAGGAAGTTTTCTGTGATTTGCTTGAAGAACCCTGAGGTTGGCTCCCCTCATTTCTTCATCATGGTGGGTCATTCTTTTGGTCTGGTATCTGCTGTCTATAACTACAATAGAAGGTCTGCTGCGATCAACGAGATCTTGGTCTCTTTGTTTGGTTTGCTCGCTTTCAGTTTCTATGATGATAAGTACGGCTTCGAGCCGGCCTCGACAGTGGCCAGCGCCAAGCAGATCGCTGAGAGTGTTCACTTCTGGCTAGGCGCCCAGTTTGATCAGAAGAAGCTGCAGCTATCCAGGTCACCCACGATCCTGGGCGTTACTTACAACCTGGAGCTTATGCAACTGGAGATCAAGGCCGATCGGAAAGAAGAGCTCTCTAGCGAAATCGACGCGATCTTGGCCTCTGGTTTACTGGATCCGGGCTCTGCGGGGAAGCTGAAAGGCAAGCTCATGTTTGGTGCCTCGCAGCTATGGGGCAAGGTAGGCCGTGCATTTCTCAGAGTGATCTCGGAACGGCAATACTTGCGCTTCCCGATCGGCTCAGAGTTCAAGCTGGACCCGCCCTTGCGTGAGGCTCTATTGCAATGGAAGAAGCTTGTTCAGCATGGTCCCCCACGGCCTATTGACATGGTCGGCGAAAAGTGCTCAGACGCGGTGATCTTCACGGATGGATTCACCCCGGATCCTCGCTCTGCAGAGAAGCTGCCCGATCGTGTTGGTGCAGTCCTGTTTGATCGGCGCTCCCGCAGGCCTCAGCAGTTCACTGCTGTAGTGCCTGAGGAAGTGAAAAACAGGTGGCTCACCCGCAGCACTCAGATTGTTCCGGTTGAAATGATCGCTGCCGTCTTGGCGATGGAAACCTTCGCTGATCGGATCCGAGGTGCAGACATTTTGTTGCTCATAGATTCGGAAGCCGTGGAGTCTGCGTTGATCAAGGGATACTCAAGCAAAGAAGATCTTTGCCATATCATTTCAGTGTTTTGGGACCTAGCTTTTCAGCTGCGAGTTAGAGTGTTCATCGATAGAGTTTCGACAGACGCCAACCCAGCTGATTGGCCTTCCCGTAACAAACTCCATTTAGGCGAAGCGGTAGGATGGCAGACTGTTCAAGTGATCTGGCCGTCGGCCTTGAAGTAGGCATGTTCGGGCCTGGGTCGTTTGTTCATGCCTTAGTGTGTTCTCTAACCTTTGAGTCAGCTCGACATGATCTGTGAAAGGTCAGTGTTAGCTGTTCAGGTATGAGGATCTTGGTATGAACGAACATCAGTTTTTGCCCTGTCATCTGCTCTGTAGATTTTCGAGAAATCAATCAGATCGAAGATACTGCTCGCCCCACGCCATGAGCAGTGTGTCCAAAAGTTCAAGGTGCGTGGGCCACTGCTCTGTTGCATTCATTTGATCAAGTTTGAAAGTGATCCATATCACGTCTTTGCTCGGCTTGAGTCGATTTCATGTCATCGGTTAGGTAGGTCTGGGACAGGAAGGTGACTCTGAAGAGCTTGTTCAAGCTTGATCGTGGAAATCCGATTCTGATATGATTTATTTATTTTATATATGTTCATATTTCTTTCTTTATACTGTGTGAAGTTCATCCCGTGGTGATCACTGAGGAACTGCCAGCACTCTCGTGCCATTTTGGCGCAAGTTCATCTGATCACTCCCAGGCTGAAATCTCCCAACCCAGCCCGCCCTGTACGAATTGTACAGGGTGAGGCTTGCTGCTGCTCGCTCACCCTTTGACCATTTCGGAGTTCTCGTGAAGAGTTCTTAGATTGATGAGTGTGCACGCAGAATTTTTGATTCAGCCTTGAGGAAGGGGTCGTTTGTTCATGCCTTAGTGTGTTCTCTAACCTTTGAGTCAGCTCGACATGATCTGTGAAAGGTCAGTGTTAGCTGTTCAGGTATGAGGATCTTGGTATGAACGAACATCAGTTTTTGCCCTGTCATCTGCTCTGTAGATTTTCGAGAAATCAATCAGATCGAAGATACTGCTCGCCCCACGCCATGAGCAGTGTGTCCAAAAGTTCAAGGTGCGTGGGCCACTGCTCTGTTGCATTCATTTGATCAAGTTTGAAAGTGATCCATATCACGTCTTTGCTCGGCTTGAGTCTGTGCTATATACTTTTTTTTTAAATACAGGAGCACGTAGAGTGTAGAGGACTCGGAGCAAGGTATTGTGATATCCTTGGAAAATCAACACGCGCAGCTATTAAACCATCCATAACCTGTGCCACGTCTTCTTCATCACTTTCGCCTAGTCCCAGCATTCTTCCTGATTTTGTAAATGTTTCTTCATTAAGGTTTTCAAAATTATCTACTGGCCTAATGATAGTACCCGGCTATATCGGATTCCAGGCAAAATAAAGTACAGTGCGATAGAGTGATGGCACCGTTTTATACCGTTTCCAAAAGTCATGGTGACATTGAGTGATATATATATATGGTCATTATATATGCTCACCCCCCAGAACCCTCCCGCATGTTGAGCAAACAATTGTTTTACCAGCTCTTGGTCTCTGCATAGCACAACTGATGTGTTTGCAGAAAGCAATGCTAGTGATCTAAACTGTATATTGATATTCTTGCAAGAAAACTATCATGTGTGGAAGGATGCAATGCATGCTTTAATGAAGCTCAGCCTTCCTCTCACTTCTTGTATGACCATGGTTTTCTGTTTTTTGATGAAGTAGAGGTAACAGAGTAAGAATAATGCGATCAAACATATTTAAAACACAATGACTATACCTTTACTATAGCTTCGATATATCTTTAATATAGCATTCTATTGACTGACAATATCTTCAAGATTCCTTTAATATGTCTTTTAAATACAATGTAATACACCTTCAATGCTTTATATGCAATCTAATGACCTTTAGTATACCTTAATATAAATACAATTTTATTGGTCATGTTCTTGCCTCTAATATACCTTTAGGATAGCTTTAATATACCTTTGATGTAACTCTTAAATGCCATCTAATACATCTCTATACCTGTAATATACATTTTATTATACCTTTAGTATATCATTTGATATACCTAGAATCAGAATCTACCTTTGATATACTCTTTTACTTGACCTTGAAAATAAATTTAGTATGCCTTGACGATACCTTCAATGCATATACCTTTAATATACCAATTAATTTAGCAGTTAATATACCTTTAGTGTACCACTTAACAAAACATGAGAATACGTTGAATATATATGTATATATATATATATATAAATTTACCTTTAACATACCTTTATATATATATATTTAAGATCTTTTCATATTCCTATTGAAATACTGTTGATAAACCATGTCATATACCTTGAGTGTATCATTTAATATACCATGAATATACTTTTTTCAATATCCATTCAATATACCATTTAATTGACCATGAAAACATGTTTTTATTAAAATTATCAATATACCTTCCATATACCTTTGCACTACAACTCTTTTCTAAATATTGTATACTGTTTTCAATGAATACTGCATAGACTAAGAGAGCTTTCTTATTGAAGTAATTCTGTGCTCTTTCAAAGGGACATCACACGTTTGTTGGCATTTTCTAAGGAATACTGCGCCCATGAAAGAGTCTTGCAAAGTATGCTAGTTTAAAGCAATGTTCCATTATCTCATACGTTTCGTAATCGAATAATGCAAAGAGTGATGCTGCGCTACAACATGTGATGAAGAATACAACACACATCAAAAGAGTGCTGCGTCCATTCAAAGACTTTCTTTCAAGGCAAAACTGGTTCAAAGTACTACTGCATCTATCCCTTTGAAATAAATATTGCAATCTTTAAAAAATGCTCCACCATTTAATGCAATATGTCCGATACTCTTTCAAAAGAGCACTGCATCCATTTAAGGACTTTCTTCAGAGGTAAGACTCTTTCAAAGCACTACTACTGCATCTATTGACGCATTCTACGACACAGAAACAGTACATTCTTTTACAACATGCCCCACTGGCCTCAACTATTTTACGCAATGTGTCCGGTACTCATCAAATCAAATACTGCATTCAATGAAGGACTTTGTTTACAGGTAAGATTCTTTCAAAGTCCCGCAGCATCTATTAAAGCATTCTGTCACAAAGCAATGTTACATGTTCTCAAAGAAATACCCCACCATTCCCCCCAAGGTGTCCAAAAGTGTTTTCCAGGTACTTGTATTTATATACTTTGTTTGAATATGTCAAACCTAGACAGGAACGTGTATGTACGAATCCAAGGTTCCAAGATTCCAAGATTTGCACAGAAGTTGCTAGAGATAGACAATAGAGCAGGAAAGCGCTGCAACAGCTAATTTTCAAGTGCATAAACATCACAGCACATCCTATGCCAAGCTTAGTCTCACATAGTGCGCAAGCTCTTGAGTGAGAAGCTTTGATCAAAGTTTGACTTCCCAGGACCGATAAGGTACGCAAGCATAGGGGCACAAATGGCAATCATATGAAACAATAGACAAACCACAAAAAAACCAAAGAACTCGAACAAAACAAAAAAAACAAAAAAAAACACAACTTTTGAGAGCATGTTTGGTTTTGAGTCAAAAGATGTTTTTTTTGTTTTCCCTATTTTTTTGCAGAAATGTATGATGAAGCAGACATGTATGTCGTTTGCAACCAACTCAGGGGCTAACGCGCCGATCAGTCAGAGCAAAAATGGCAACACTGCAAACGAACAGCAGTGCACACATTGCAAGGGCAAGTGAAATCATAACTGTGCCAAAAAAACCTCGAGAAAACAAAAAATCCAAAGGTCCTGTGCCACAAAACCTCGAAAAAAAATAACGCAATTTTCGAGAGGTCCTGGGTATGGGGGAGGTAAGCCAAGAATTTTAGAATATATATATATATATATTTTTTGTTTCTTCCAAAAGTTGTTTAGATTTCTTCAAGGGGTCCTCCCCAAAGAGCCTTAGAATACTTTTTTTTTGTGTTTTTGTGTTTTTTTCAAAAGTTTTTTTTTCTCCAAGGGGCCCTCCCCAAAGAGCCTCAGAATATTGATTTCGTGAAGAACATTAGCAGGTAGCATTTCCAGAAAGACATGGTGAAATGCAATATTTATGCAGCAGATGCATTGAAATGATGAAATGGGGGTTCTGGGAGGGGGTGACCATACATATATACATTATATATATATGTATATATATATATATTGTATGTATGTATGTATTGTATTGTATTGTATTGTATTGTATTGTATTGTAATGTAATGTAATGTATGTAATGTATGTAATGTAATGTAATGTAATGTAATGTATGTATGTATGTAATGTATGTATGTATGTATGTATGTATGTATGTATGTATGTATGTATGTAATGTATGTATGTAATGTAATGTAATGTATGTATGTATGTAATGTATGTATGTATGTATGTATGTATGTATGTATGTATGTATGTATGTATGTATGTATGTATCTAAAGGCAACATTCCCATATTCAGAAAATCTTCGCATACCATGTTTTCATCGTACTCCAGACCTGGGTTTTGGTATGTTACTTTGATAGGCATTTCAGCTCAATCTGGAGGGAACAGTTGGCCCACGGCGAATCCATTGAATGCCCCTCCACAGCTTTCTATCCCCTATGTCGTTCCAAAGGAGCTGTGGACGTTGAATGAATTGAAGGCTGCTTTGATAAGGAAGTTTCCTCATTTGTCTACAGAAGAAGGACAGGGTTGTCAAAGGTAACGTTTTTAAAGGTTGGCTAAGTAAAAATTAGCAAGTTTCTTCCCCGGGACCTCACCCAAGGTGAACTTGGAAAAATAGAACCCACTGGTGTGCCCCTGGAAGTTTGGGCCGGCTTTGGGATTGGAATTTTGGTTCTGGCCGCGAAATTTCCCTATGTGGTCTCTATACCAGCCACGCATACTCGGAATTCTTCGCATTCCACAAATTCTTCGCACTCCACATGGGACATCGCACTCCACAGCTAGGGACGCGCACATACTATAAAATCCACGCACTCTGCAAGATCTTCGCACTCCATAAAATCTTCGTACTCGGTAATTTTTCGTTTTTTTCGTTTTTTTTCTTTTTTTTTTCGTTTTTTTTTTGGCTAAAATCGCCTGGAATCACGTTTTCTGGAATATGGGAAAGGTAGCGGTTTTTCGTGAGACGTCTGTAGTTGCACATACTATCGCATTCCAGGCAATTTTGGCCAAAAAAAAAAGAAAAAAGAAAAAAAAAGCTCAGCAGGGTGAAATGTGATAATTTTCTGGTATATGATGGAAAAAACTGGTGTTGGATTCATGGGGAAGGTCGAAGGGGGCCACGCATACTGTTTTATTTTCGCATTCCAGAAAATTAGCGCACTCCAGGGGTGGCATCGTACTCTATCGGTGGAATTATTTTGCACGGAAGAAAACAGGATCGTCGATGATTTGTGTTCCCAGATCCTGTTGTGCAGAGCTCTTTGCGCGGCCACAAAGATGTCAAGAAAGATGGGGATGGCGCTGCTGATGAAAGGCCAGCCAAGCGTGCCAGAACATAAGCTTAAAGCTTATGAATTGGGTTTTGGGATCGTGAAAAGTGTAGATGACAAATTTCCATAAGAACATTATTAATCCATTTTTGGAAAGCTCAACATTTTTAATTATGACATTGCCAGAAATTGTTGAAAGTAAGGATCTTCTTTGGGGAAGAACATGTGCAGTCGACAACGTACGTGCCAGAAGAAAAGGAATACTTGGCAAACTGTATGAAATACAAATTTCACCTGAAAGGGGTCTTCGCAATTCCCTGAAATTTCCCAGCTATTTTTGGCATGGAATATGTTCGGCCCTGGAATATGGGCAAGAAATTGCTAGAATGTATGTATGTATGTATGTATATATATATATATGTATATACATATACATATGTATATATATATATATGTATATATATATGTATATATTACATTGGGATTTTGATCGGGAAATCTCTCATGACTGAGTCCAGAAGACCACCTGCCAACGGATCCCTCTGCCCTGGAGAACTGGAACAAGTGCGAGGAACGCCGAGCATGGATCCCCATTGGTCATTGAACGTAGCGGCGTAGCGAAAATGGCCTAGTTGTTTTTCATATTTATAGAGGATTACCATGGATTATATATGACTATATACAGTAACTGATTCAACATGATGACTTCCAATAGCTATATAAAGTTACCAGAGGGTAAATGGTGTCCGATGACTTCTGGGACCTTCGTATCTACCAATCAATATACCCATGAATCTATCTACTGAATTATCTAGCCTCCATCTCAATCCTTCTATCATCTTTGTCCATCTCTGTCTCTCTAGCTACTTATGTACCTATCTACCTTTTTGTTCATCTATATAGTCTGATCTGGTACCGGGGGACCGGGGGATCAATTCTATCTATATATAACTATTATTTGATTGAAGTCTATTCCATTCGACTGATTTCAACTCCATGCATTATTTTCGACGCAATGCTGTGTCATTCCATCCCATTCATTGTATTCTATTCTTTCTTTTGTCCAATCTTGCTTGGAGTTGAAACTTGCTGCATGCAGAACGGCTGCACAACTTTACGGCCACAGTCACAAACACGCCAGGAAATCATGTTGAAGCTCGAGGGTGCAGCGTGTCTGAAAGAGGCAACTGCCGTCTTTGTAGATGATAGGCACATATCTCATCACAGATCTTCCTATCTTCCTTGGTGGGCTGATTAGGGGAAAGGGTAAAATGACGGTGCTTGTGCGCACTTTTTTCATGGCTCGTGGACAGCTACTATCCTGTTCAGCAAGGCGGATAGCCGGAGGAATGCTGCAAGAGATCTCAAAGGAAAGGCGAGGCTCGTGTTGCACTTTGGGATGCCAGATCTGAAGCATTGCACCGTTCAGGTGAAGGCCTCATACGAGTGACTCAGCTTCACATGCACTAACGGT
The DNA here is from genome assembly GCA_947184155.2 of Cladocopium goreaui. Taxonomy (NCBI): domain Eukaryota; class Dinophyceae; order Suessiales; family Symbiodiniaceae; genus Cladocopium; species Cladocopium goreaui. The sequence continues at coordinate 14,976 of CAMXCT020004073.1, read as the reverse complement.
TACGCTAACGATGCTGGACGATTGACTCCCAAATTTAGGTGGGTGCGTCTGAAAAACTGGAACACCAAAATGGCAGTTTTAATGGCGACAATCATGTTAAACCATGATATTTTGGGGAAGTCTATTTGCAAACCCACATTCCGAGGTCAGCAAGTATGAACTTGCCCATCGATATTTTGCGACTCTTCCTCATGCCCCTGAACTCAGCATGTTGGTTGGTGGTGCAGAAAGGGCGTTGAACATGTTGTCAATGAAAATCGGATTCCCCAATTTGGATCTGGGTTATGAATGGTTATGAGTCAAATGATACATGATGAATAGATTATGTTGAATCCATTGAATCATTATCAACAATACAGCCTTTTTTTTCTCGGAGGAACATCAACAAATCCCGGCTGTTTTGATCCAGCTCGCCATCTGTGTTTCAGGCAGGACCCGATCCTGGAGCATCTGTCTGAGATGTACTGCCAGACTTCGGCGAGAAGCCTAGAGTTGTTGAGCTGTGGCTGATGGGTTATGATTAGTTGGGTGATAATTCACAATCCTTAATGAAATAACTTGGGGATTGTCACAATCCGCAGAGTGGGAATCCCATTCTTTCGAAATTGCTGCAGTATTTCATGGAATGACAGAGGATTTCGAACACTGCTCAAATGTACCTATGTACTCCAGAACAACACCTCTGTAGAAAATCCAGACAGCTGGGATATTTCATGGGCTATACCGCAGTTCTTTTTCAGTTTTCACTTCAGGACGAGACTGCAAAGAGGCATGTGATTGAGAGTGACTGGAACAAAGTGCGAAGGCTGGGCGTCAAAATCAGGTATCCCGCTACATCCCACCGAATCTGATGGTTTATGATCACGAAAGGTAGGCTAGGCTACCTGAGTTCAATGTACTTTAGTACTTGTGGCTGGGTCTGCCTTCAATCCCTGATTCTTCCTTGTTTAGTCTTCGTTTTCCTTTTAGGCCCCCCCTCCCCCATTCGATTCCTCCCTGGTCCGTGAAATATCCCATCCCGTTCACTCATTCCAGCAGTGTTACGATCTCTTCTCCCAATACTTGGTTCCAACGATTATTTCATCACCAGTTTCGTTTATTTCTCATGCTTTCTTTGCGTCGTTGTTCCCGCAGCACTCCTTCACACTTTCCCCTCTTCCTTTTCCTGACCTTGCTGGCTTCACAATTTCTTTGCAATTTTATATTTTCTTTCATATTGTTTGTTCAACAAGCCTCTTCAGTTCCGTTTTTGATTCAATTTCTCCCCCTTGAATTATACCCCATATATATAGTTGTTTGCAAGGTTCATCCCGATGATTTTGCTACACAGCATGCCTAGTGCCGTAATGGCACTGCTTGTGCTCTTCTTGCGTTGCATGGGTGCGACGCTTCTCCCGACTCTTCTTTTTGGCACCAAAATTCCCAAGCTTCGTTTAAGAAAACATTCTTCATCGCGTTCCTGTGTCGCCAATCACTTGCTAGATTTCCCTTGGCACCCTTTCAGTATGTTTTATGCATGTTTGGAAACCAAGTCCACCAAACTTGAATTCTGCCAACCCCAGAGGCTTGGGTGAGCGTAATGTCCAGGCTTTATACAGCACAGGTAGGCTCCCACAATGACGCAGAAACATAAGCCTGATTGCAAATTCTGCCAGCATGTTCAGCAACTTTTACCCCGCGCATGGCCTTTGACAAAAAACATATAGAAAACGTATAGAAGGACAAAATATGTTTGTGAGTGGAAGGACTCATGTATGTGTTTGTTGCAATGTTGCCCCCGTCCTCATCCGAATTTGCATTTTTATCATTTTTTATCTTCATCTTCAATGTCTCTTTCTCTTTCTCTTTATCTTTATCTTAATCTTAATCTTTACCTTTATCTTTACCTTTATCTTTACCTTTATCTTTACCTTTATCTTTACCTTTATCTTTACCTTTATCATCATCATCATCATCATCATAGTCATAATATATAATAAGAATAATTATCGCTATCATCACTATCATCATCAGTTTCATGAGTTTCATCTTCATCATCATCCTTGCCTTCATCTCAAGACTGTTGGAAACATCCAAGTAGCCACCTTTTGCAAAAGATACTCATGACTCATGGCATACTTTGTGCCAGCAAGACACGGCAGGTCCAGGTAGCGATTTTGTGTCGCACTAAATCGGAGAAGATCATTTTTTTCCCGGCAGGTTTTAATGCCGGACGACCACACTGAAAGATTCAGAATTTGTGCACTTCAATTATCATTCATCGTTTCATAAACTAATGCGCACTCTTCATTTCAATTCATAAACTAATAAGTTTAATACCTACCTTTCGTCCACCCTATCCCTCTCAAGTGGGTGTGCAGGGCCATCCTCCGCCGTGCTCTGGCTGAGGAGCCTGGGGCTTGGTTTGAAACACAACTGCATCGTTCTGACATCCGCATCATGTTGTTGTTGTTGTTGTTGTTGTTGTTGTTGTTATTATTCTTGTTGTCCCTGGGCGTTTCAGCAGCGTACCTTTAGAAAGCCGTTGCTTTCTTCAAAGAACAGGGAGGAAACTTGTACATGCACTCTGGACTCAACTTGGAAGTGCATGCAGTGCATGCACCAAAACCCAGTAATGTGGTAATACCCAATAGAAGAGGTGGTAAATATCCATCCCCAATTGGAGTCCTTGTGGCATTGGTTTTACCATATTCTCCGGCAACAGTGATCTGGGCTGAGGTTGTACCCGATGTTCTGGGCTGAAGTGCAGGACGCAGATTGATAGCTGGAAGAGACTGGAGTGTGCCTGAAAACAGGTGACATCTGGGCATTTTTAGGGAGCATGATCAACCATTTTTGGAATTGTTCCAGTCATTTTTATACACAACTCATTAAAGATTTCTTCAGTTTGGCAAGGGGTTGTGGTGATAGGACTACCTCATCAAAATGAGCAGCCAAGTGGTGTGTGAGGCTACAAGGGTCAGGTGCCTCTGCAGCAGAGAGTCGCCATGGTAGCTCTGGAAAGTTGTTGACACCACCAGGAGACTTTCATGATTGATATATATATATATATATCTATTGAAATCAACCACAAACTCTTACTTCCAGCTTAGCCGGAGTATGTCCAAAAGCCATCATCAAATATGATGAAATCTGATTGACGTGATGTGAGCCCAAAGACCAGGTTGACCCAGATGCTGGATGTGAAACCGGCGATGGAAACCGACTTGACCTTGAATGAAGCAGAAGACAAGCTGAAGCAGATGCGAGCTGAGGCCGGCTTGACACATGTCCAGTGCTTGGAAAAGCCACTGGTTGATAGAGGCTGAATTTCTCCCAACAACCAATAGGATCCAACACGGATAGGAAATGATGGTAAACGATGGCAATTCATGGATGTAAACAGTACACGAAAATAAGAACCAAGCTGGGCACCGCGGAACATTTGAGACTTGGACCGCAGGATGATGACGTCGATCTGAGCCGAAGACGAGAGGACCTAAGCTGGCGCTCTGAAGAATAACGAGACAAAACTAGGGCGCTGAGCTGAACCACAATGAAATTGGAAAGACACCACAATAAATTTGTAGGTGTATATGTAATACAACATGATACACTATTCAATTTTATTTAGTATCATAATATACATATTATAATGATATGTGTATATATATATGTAAACATAAAATAATATTAATATAAACATATAACAATACGAATATAAACATATAATAATATTAATATATACATATATACTTATATATACACATCTCACATCATAATATATATATTCAAATAATAATCTATATACATAAACTAAATTATATACATAGAATAATATATATATAGTAATATATATATATATGATATAATATAATCATATCCAACAATATATATATATATGATAATGTATAATAATAATATCTATTATTTTTTTTCGTGTAATGAATTACACTAATATATATATATATATGATAATATATGATAATATATAACAGTTTTTAATAATCTATAGTAATTTATAGTAATATGTAATAACATATTATAATCCAGAACAATATGTATAATGGTTTCTAATTTTATATAATACCATATAATAATATAATAGCATATCATGATATATATAGTGATATATCATGATATATAACGATATATAGCAATATTTCGTGATATATAATAATATACAATAATGTCATACTATATGATATCATGATATATAATGATATATAGTAATATTTATATAATGATATATAACAATATATAACAATATATAGTAATATAGAATAATACAGAATACTATAGAATAATTAATAATGATATACAATAAAAAACTAATATTAATATATATATATATACATATAATGTGTCTATAGATAATGATATTTGTAGTACAACCAACTACTCAGGTTGATGGCATAAGTTATATCCCTGATGTATGGGAAGATGATCTCCAACTTTCATACCTATTTTTGAGTTGAAACCACCAGCAAGCCGAGCCCTGCCTCATATCGTTTCTCGCGCACTACCAGTAAAACAAAGGGACTAATGGGTAATGACTATTGTATGTAGCCCGATCACTGGGCTTAGATATCTGTTATACATGGGCTCCAAAGCCGGTAAATGCAATGCATGGCATTTTAGGGCCCGCACTTGTGCCAGGATCCTGATTGGATTTCGGAACGAGGGGCCAGAAAGAAGGGCCTATGCTCAGCGCTGGTGATTCTTCCAGAGGCGCTTCCGCAGTGTTCCAGTGCCCCTTAGCTCTTGGCGAACAATCTCAAGCCTTAAGCCCTGGAGGTGACCAAAGAAACTGCATCAGTGGCCTTCGTGAATGCGTTTGGCAACTCGTTTGCAGAAGGTGACAAAAATTAGTAAAGCATATTTGTAGATTGTAGAATATATATATACTGTATATATATATATATAGATATGATGCATCATCCACTACATATATATATATATACATATTTGTGGATATTTATGATCTCATATATTCTGATATATTCTGAGATGCAAGATCATGTTTTTCATCATCCACCGTCTCTCGGCTCAAAGGTGAGGCAGTCGACATCCGTTCGTTCTTCACAAGTCCCGCGGCCAAAATTAGAGGTTTTTAAGTACCAACGTGGTAAAACCAACAATGCATGTGTGTATATTGATATATAATTATGCATACACACATTCGTCCCCCCCTCATGGTCATGGTCATGTATGTACGCTGTCGGATATAGTTGACCTTTGCTAGCATATAAATGATCGATGTAGATGTAGAGTCTACTTTACCCCCGCCCCCCCCGTGTGGGGTGGGTGGGGGCCAGGTAGTGTGTCACTGGCACAACTAGTGTGTAAGGCAGTAAGTAGGTCGTATGTGGCCAGCATGTCAATGATCCATCTAGGGTCTACTTTACCCCCGACCCCCCCCCTGTGGGATGGGTGGGGTGTTATAGAGGTATCATGTAGATAGTGTATAGGTAGTACGTGGCAAGCACGATTGTATAGCAGATGAGATCTTGATAGTAGCAAGTATATGGCTACTATAAAGGTACTTTATTGGCAGGAATACGTTGTCAATAGCATGATGCATGGTGTAGCTTACCCCCGCCCCCCCTGTGGGATGGGTGGGGTGTTGTAGAGGTATCATGTATATAGTGTATAGGTAGTACGTGGCAAGCAAGTATGTATAGCAGATGAGATCTTGATAGTAGCTAGCATATGGCTACTATAAAGGTACTTTATTGGCAGGAATACGTTGTCAATAGCATGATGCATGGTGTAGCTTACCCCCGCACCCTCTGTGGGATGGGTGGGGTGTTATAGAGGTATCATGTAGATAGTGTATAGGTAGACGTGGCAAGCAAGTATGTATAGCAGATGAGATCTTGATAGTAGCTAGCATATGGCTACTATAAAGGTACTTTATTGGCAGGAATACGTTGTAAATAGATTGTATGGGCATATTATAGGCAGTAATGAACATTGCATGGAGGTATCCTGTTATGTAGTGCATAGGTGGCACGAGGCCAGAATGTAAGTATAGCATATGAGCATATGAGATCTTGACGGATGGCGGTAGATGGCTAGCCACCCCCGTGAGGGGTTGCTGGGGGGTGCTGGGGGGATAGCATTGAGGGGGGGGTGGCCGGGCGCCGGGCGGGACCATATATAATACATATACTGTGTGGATATATATGTATATATATATATAAACAATTGCCCATCAACTTTAGAGGAAGTGCCATGGCAACTGTGTGACTGGCAATAGACATGGATCAGCCCAGTCTTTCTCAGCTAAACAGAACCTCTTTGGCCCTATTTGGCATTTATTGCCATTGTTTGATTCCAATCTTGAAAATCAGTCCACAGTCACTGCTCTTTTTGTCAGATTTGTCAGTAAGCATCCAGGTTGCTTGCATCCTCCGAGACCTGTGCAAGCTGAAAAGGGAAGTCGCACTCCTAGCAGAAAATGTTCCTCCGGTCAACTTGTCGCAGGGACCTGGACCTGGACTGTCTGCGGTCCAATGGGGCCAAGGCTTCAGAGCGGACGTAGAACTCAAAGTTCAACAGCACCGGGTTCTGTCCTGAGTTACCGACACAATAGAATCCATAGAACACAAAGCTCTTCACTTTGTCATATCAATGAGGTCATGAAATCTTTTTTAAACTTGGAGTTTACGCTGAGAGAATCACGCAGCTGTCTATGTTTGTGCCAGACTTTGTTGCACGAGCCAGGCCATGCACGCCCTGCACTATTCTTGATCTTGCTCCTGCTGCTGTTGTTGTTCTTGCTGGTTTCTCATTCCCGTTCTTGTCCTTGGTTGCTATTCCTGTTCTTGTTCTTGTTGTGGTTGTTGCGATTGCTGCCGTTGTTGCCGTTGTGCCCCTTGTTGCTGTTGTTTTTGTTCTTGCTGAGTTGCTGATGTCTAGATTTATTTGTGTGCTTGCCGTTGGTTCTTACCTGCTGCGGATGCATTGAAATGTCTTTCCGGGGACAATTCACCAAGGAAGAATTGAAGACCATGCTCAGCCTTTACAAACCAGCAGTTGTCTCAAACTTAGCCTCTTCGATTTTTTGTTTCGCTTAAGATCCCTGAGCTGACCCATGTTTGGCAGCAGCATTTTTTTCGTGGTATCCAGGTACTTCTGGCAGTTACTGCTCCAGACATCCTGAAGCTGAAGGTGAAAGATGGGGTATGATGGGTTTGCAGGTATTTCTTCAAGGATTTGGGAATGGGTGAATACCTATGGGACTACTAGCCAGCTATGTTGATGACAGATGTTGGAAGATGGAAGAGTTCATACATTTTTTGGCCACTCACTCTTGAGCCACAGATACCGGGTTCTTCAAAAAAAACACACCACAGAGGTCATGCCCCCCCCGTCCCCCACTTCAATGTTGCCTTCTGAATTTTGTGTTTGGTGGCCTTCAAAAAAAACAGCCATTTCTGTTGATGATGCTCGGCACTTTCGATCACAACATTGAAGTTGGGGGTTGCGGGGGTAAGCAGGGTATCTCTGTGGTTTCCTGTGGATGGCTGTTTTTTTGAAGAACCCGGTGAGGTTTTTTTGGGTTCCGAGTTCATTTTAACTGTTGTTGATATGCATGTGGATGTAGATCAGCACACATACACACATCGATGCGACAACATCAGCTTCTTAAATTTACGCATTGTCAAAGCATGCGCTTCTGTAATCTGTGACAGCCCAATAAAGGTGGATGCTAAGGGCTAACCATCAGCTTGTGAAATTTACCCAAGATGGTTGTCAAAGCTTATTCTATATAATATGCGACAACCCCACAAAGGTGGATGCTACCGGCCACCACCACAATGTAATATCCAAGGCGCTCAGCTTCCAAAGTCTCGCCCTGCCACCTACAACTCTTGCGCCTGCCACGCTGTTTTCTACTTCCCCACTTCACGTGTGTGATTTGTATGGGCCTGCCAATGCAACGCACATGCAACACACATGCAACACACATGCAACACACATGCAACACACATGCAACACACATGCAACACGAGCATTTTCCCTGTAAATTTCCAAGCAAAGTGGTCGCGGTGGCAAAAATCTACACTTTCCATTCTAAGACCGGAGTTGGGGCTACAAACGTCAAATCCTGCACGTTGACTGTAAATTTACAGGTAAAAAGCTCATGTTGCATGTCGTGTTGCATGTGTGTTGCATGTGTGTTGCATGTGCGTTGCATGGCAGGTGTGCAGGATAGAGCAGTCACGCTCTCAAAGTGGCGCGCCTGCCACGCAGAACGACAGCCAGTGCACCCCACGACAGTGCGGAATCAGGTCAAAAAGGTGTCAAGACTGTCGCTGCATGTATTTCACTTAGCACAACCCATATTAGCGCATATGCGACACCCACACACAAACACCCGCCCAAACTGATCCCGATGCTTTCTCTGACACAGTGTCGTCATCATTCTCACGTTTGTCTGCAGCCATGGGTCCATCCTACTGTGTCTTTTCTGAGTCCGGGTTCTTCAAAAAAAACAGCCATCCCATGAAGTACTACCACACCACAGAGGTCATGCCCCCCCCGTCCCCCACTTCAATGTTGCCTTCTGAATTTTGTGTTTGGTGGCCTTCAAAAAAAACAGCCATTTCTGTTGATGATGCTCGGCACTTTCGATCACAACATTGAAGTTGGGGGTTGCGGGGGTAAGCAGGGTATCTCTGTGGTTTCCTGTGGATGGCTGTTTTTTTTGAAGAACCCGGTGAGGTTTTTTTGGGTTCCGAGTTCATTTTAACTGTTGTTGATATGCATGTGGATGTAGATCAGCACACATACACACATCGATGCGACAACATCAGCTTCTGAAATTTACGCATTGTCAAAGCATGCGCTTCTGTAATCTGTGACAGCCCAATAAAGGTGGATGCTAAGGGCTAACCATCAGCTTGTGAAATTTACCCAAGATGGTTGTCAAAGCTTATTCTATATAATATGCGACAACCCCACAAAGGTGGATGCTACGGGCCACCGCCACAATGTAATATCCAAGGCGCTCAGCTTCCAAAGTCTCGCCCCTGCCACCTACAACTCTTGCGCCTGCCACGCAGTTTTCTACTCCTCCACTTCACGGGTGTGATTTGTATGGGCCTGCCAATGCAGCGCACATGCAACACACATGCAACACACATGCAACACACATGCAACACACATGCAACACGAGCATTTTCCCTGTAAATTTCCAAGCAAAGTGGTCGCGGTGGCAAAAATCTACACTTTCCATTCTAAGACCGGAGTTGGGGCTGCAAACGTCAAATCCTGCACGTTGACTGTAAATTTACAGGTAAAAAGCTCATGTTGCATGTCGTGTTGCATATGTGTTGCATGTGTGTTGCATGTGTGTTGCATGTGCGTTGCATGGCAGGTGTGCAGGATAGAGCAGTCACGCTCTCAAAGTGGCGCGCCTGCCACGCAGAACGACAGCCAGTGCACCCAACGACATTGCAGAATCAGGTCAAAAAGGTGTCAAGACAAGACTGTCACTGCATGTATTTCACTTAGCACAACCCATATTAGCACATATGCGCCCGCGCAAGCAAACAGACACACCCACACACAAACACCCGCCCAAACTGATCCCGATGCTTTCTCTGACACAGTGGCGTCATCATTCTCGCGTTTGTCTGCAGCCATGGGTCCATCCTATTGTGTCTTTTCTGAGTCGGTGAGGTTTTTTTGGGTTCCGAGTTCATTTTAACTGTTGTTGATATGCATGTGGATGTAGATCAGCACACATACACACATCGATGCGACAACATCAGCTTCTGAAATTTACGCATTGTCAAAGCATGCGCTTCTGTAATCTGTGGCAGCCCAATAAAGGTGGATGCTAAGGGCTAACCATCAGCTTGTGAAATTTACCCAAGATGGTTGTCAAAGCTTATTCTATATAATATGCGACAACCCCACAAAGGTGGATGCTACGGGCCACTGCCACAATGTAATATCCAAGGCGCTCAGCTTCCAAAGTCTCGCCCCTGCCACCTACAACTCTTGCGCCTGCCACGCAGTTTTCTACTTCTCCACTTCACGGGTGTGATTTGTATGGGCCTGCCAATGAGCGCACATGCACCAACATGCACACACATCAACACACACCATGCAACACCATGCAACACGGCATTTTCCGTAAATTTCCAAGCAAAGTGGTCGCGTGGCAAAATACACTTTCCATTCTAGACCGGAGTTGGGGGCTGCAAACGTGCAAATCCTCGGCACGTTTGATGTAAAATTTACAGGTAAAAAGCTCATTTTGCATGTCGTGTTTCATGTGTGTTGCATGTGTGTTTCAATGTGTGTTTGCATGTGTGTTGCATTTGGCGTTTGCATGGCAGGTGTGCAGGATAGCGCAGTCCACGCTCTCAAGTGAGCGCGTCCTTCCCACTCAGAACGACAGCCATTGCAACCCAACGACATTGCAGAATCAGTCAAAAAGGTGTCAAGACAAGACTGTCACTGCATGTTTTCACTTAGGCACAACCCATTATTAGCACTATGCGCCCCCGCGGCAAGCAACAGACAACACCACAACACAACCATGCCAACACAAACACCGGCGCAAACTGATCCCGATGCTTTCTCTGACACAGTGTCGTCATCATTCTCGCGTTTGTCTGCAGCCATGGGTCCATCCTACTGTGTCTTTTCTGAGTCCGGTGAGTTTTTTTTTGGGTTCCGAGTTCATTTTAACTGTTGTTAATATGCATGTGGGTGTAGATCAGCACACATCCACACACATCGATGCGACAACATCAGCTTCTGAAATTTACGCATTGTCAAAGCATGCGCTTCTGTAATCTGTGACAGCCCAATAAAGGTGGATGCTAAGGGCTAACCATCAGCTTGTGAAATTTACCCAAGATGGTTGTTAAAGCTTATTCTATATAATATGCGACACCCCCACAAAGGTGGATGCTACGGGCCACCGCCACAATGTAATATCCAAGGCGCTCAGCTTCCAAAGTCTCGCCCCTGCCACCTACAACTCTTGCGCCTGCCACGCTGTTTTCTACTTCCCCACTTCACGGCTGCCAATGCAACGCACGTGCAACACACATGCAACACACATGCAACACTCATGCAACACACATGCAACACACATGCAACACGAGCATTTTCCCTGTAAATTTCCAAGCAAAGTGGCCGCGGGGGCAAAAATCTACACTTTCCATTCTAAGACCGGAGTTGGGGCTGCAAACGTCAAAACCTGCACGTTGACTGTAAATTTACAGGGAAAAAGCTCATGTTGCATGTCATGTTGCATGTGTGTTGCATGTGTGTTGCATGTGTGTTGCATGGCGTTGCAATGCACGAGATTTTCCCTGTAAATTGCCAAGCAAAGTGGTGTCGCGGTGCCAAAATCTAACACTTTCCCATTCTAAGACCGGAGTTGTTGGCTGCAAACGTCAAATCCTGCCACGTTGACTGTAACATTTACAGTTAAAAAAAAGCTCATGTTCAATGTCGTGGTTGATGTGTGTTGCCTGTGTGTTGCCTGTGTGTTGGCAATGTTCGTTGCATGGCAGGTGTGGCATTGAATAGATGGCAGTCAGCTCGCAAGTGGCGCGCCTGCCACGCAGGAACGACCGCCAGTGGCACCTACAACGCATTGCGGAATCAGGTCAAAAAGGTGTGAAGACTGTCGCCGCATGTATTTCACTTAGCACAACCCATATTAGCACATATGCGCCCGCGCAAGCAAACAGACACACCCACACACAAACACCCGCCCAAACTGATCCTGATGCTTTCTCTGACACAGTGTCGTCATTCTCGCGTTTGTCTGCAGCCATGGGTCCATCCTATTGTGTCTTTTCTGAGTCCGGGTTCTTCAAAAAAAACAGCCATCCCATGAAGTACCACACCACAGAGGTCATGCCCCCCCCGTCCCCCAATTCAATGTTGTCTTCTGAATTTTGTGTTTTGGCGGCCTTCAAAAAAAACAGCCATTTCTGTTGATGATGCTCGGCACTTCCGATCACAACATTGAAGTTGGGGGTTGCGGGGGTAAGCAGGGTATCTCTGTGGTTTCCTGTGGATGGCTGTTTTTTTTGAAGAACCCGGTGAGGCTTTTTTTGTTTCCGAGTTCAGTTTAACTGTTGTTGATATGCATGTGGATGTAGATCAGCACACATACACACACACACATCGATGCGACAACATCAGCTTCTGAAATTTACGCATTGTCAAAGCATGCGCTTCTGTAATCTGTGACAGCCCAATAAAGGTGGATGCTAAGGGCTAACCATCAGCTTGTGAAAGTTGCCCAAGATGGTTGCCAAAGCTTATTCTATATAATATGCGACAACCCCACAAAGGTGGATGCTACGGGCCACCACCACAATGTAATATCCAAGGCGCTCAGCTTCCAAAGTCTCGCCCTGCCACCTACAACTCTTGCGCCTGCCACGCTGTTTTCTACTTCCCCACTTCACGGGTGTGATTTGTATGGGCCTGCCAATGCAACGCACATGCAACACACATGCAACACACATGCAACACACATGCAACACACATGCAACACACATGCAACACGAGCATTTTCCCTGTAAATTTCCAAGCAAAGTGGTCGCGGTGGCAAAAATCTACACTTTCCATTCTAAGACCGGAGTTGGGGCTGCAAACGTCAAATCCTGCACGTTGACTGTAAATTTACAGGTAAAAAGCTCATGTTGCATGTCGTGTTGCATATGTGTTGCATGTGTGTTGCATGTGTGTTGCATGTGCGTTGCATGGCAGGTGTGCAGGATAGAGCAGTCACGCTCTCAAAGTGGCGCGCCTGCCACGCAGAACGACAGCCAGTGCACCCAACGACATTGCAGAATCAGGTCAAAAAGGTGTCAAGACAAGACTGTCACTGCATGTATTTCACTTAGCACAACCCATATTAGCACATATGCGCCCGCGCAAGCAAACAGACACACCCACACACCAACACCCGCCCAAACTGATCCCGATGCTTTCTCTGACACAGTGTCGTCATCATTCTCGCGTTTGTCTGCAGCCATGGGTCCATCCTATTGTGTCTTTTCTGAGTCGGTGAGGCTTTTTTTTGTTCCGAGTTCAATTTAACTGTTGTTGATATGCATGTGGATGTAGATCAGCACACATACACACACACACACATCGATGCGACAACATCAGCTTCTGAAATTTACGCATTGTCAAAGCATGCGCTTCTGTAATCTGTGACAGCCCAATAAAGGGGGATGCTAAGGGCTAACCATCAGCTTGTGAAATTTACCCAAGATGGTTGTCAAAGCTTATTCTATATAATATGCGACAACCCCACAAAGGTGGATGCTACGGGCCACTGCCACAATGTAATATCCAAGGCGCTCAGCTTCCAAAGTCTCGCCCCTGCCACCTACAACTCTTGCGCCTGCCACGCAGTTTTCTACTTCTCCACTTCACGGGTGTGATTTGTATGGGCCTGCCAATGCAGCGCACATGCAACACACATGCAACACACATGCAACACACATGCAACACACATGCAACACACATGCAACACACATGCAACACGAGCATTTTCCCTGTAAATTTCCAAGCAAAGTGGCCGCGGGGGCAAAAATCTACACTTTCCATTCTAAGACCGGAGTTGGGGCTGCAAACGTCAAAACCTGCACGTTGACTGTAAATTTACAGGCAAAAAGCTCATGTTGCATGTCATGTTGCATGTGTGTTGCATGTGTGTTGCATGTGTGTTGCATGTGTGTTGCATGTGCGTTGCATGGCAGGTGTGCAGGATAGAGCAGTCACGCTCTCAAAGTGGTGCGCCTGCCACGCAGAACGGCAGCCAGTGCACCCCACGACATTGCGGAATCAGGTCAAAAAGGTGTCAAGACTGTCGCTGCATGTATTTCACTTAACACAACCCATATTAGCACATATGCGCCCGCGCAAGCAAACAGACACACCCACACACAAACACCGGCGCAAACTGATCCCGATGCTTTCTCTGACACAGTGTCGTCATCATTCTCGCGTTTGTCTGCAGCCATGGGTCCATCCTACTGTGTCTTTTCTGAGTCCGGTGAGTTTTTTTTTTGGGTTCCGAGTTCATTTTAACTGTTGTTAATATGCATGTGGATGTAGATCAGCACACATCCACACACATCGATGCGACAACATCAGCTTCTGAAATTTACGCATTGTCAAAGCATGCGCTTCTGTAATCTGTGACAGCCCAATAAAGGTGGATGCCAAGGGCTAACCATCAGCTTGTGAAATTTACCCAAGATGGTTGTCAAAACTTATTCTGTATAATATGCGACAACCCCACAAAGGTGGATGCTACGGGCCACCACGATAATGTAATATCCAAGGCGCTCAACTTCCAAAGTCTCGCCCCTGCCACCTACAACTCTTGCGCCTGCCACGCTGTTTTCTACTTCCCCACTTCACGGCTGCCAATGCAACGCACGTGCAACACACATGCAACACACATGCAACACACATGCAACACACATGCAACACACATGCAACACGAGCATTTTCCCTGTAAATTTCCAAGCAGAGTGGCCGCGGGGGCAAAAATCTACACTTTCCATTCTAAGACCGGAGTTGGGACTGCAAACGTCAAATCCTGCACGTTGACTGTAAATTTACAGGTAAAAAGCTCATGTTGCATGTCGTGTTGCATGTGTGTTGCATGTGCGTTGCATGGCAGGTGTGCAGGATAGATAGAGCAGTCACGCTCTCAAAGTGGCGCGCCTGCCACGCAGAACGACAGCCAGTGCACCCCACGACATTGCGGAATCAGGTCAAAAAGGTGTCAAGACTGTCGCTGCATGTATTTCACTTAGCACAACCCATATTAGCGCATACGCGACACCCACACACAAACACCCGCCCAAACTGATCCCGATGCTTTCTCTGACACAGTGTCGTCATCATTCTCGCGTTTGTCTGCAGCCATGGGTCCATCCTACTGTGTCTTTTCTGAGTCCGGTGAGTTTTTTTTTGGTTCCG